>ML782937.1:351982-376930 GCA_009831015.1 Picea engelmannii
GGGTGTACTGACCCAAGAAGGCATTGTCCCTCATTTCATGGGAAGAAGGGGATAAAGGCCTAAAGAGAATGTGGCTGGAAAAAGATAAAATCCAAATCATAACCTTCTAGATTCTCACCCAAATAGGTCTTGAGAAAAATGAAATGCTTCTCTTAAAAAATCAGAGACATGCAAAAGCAAATTCACATTAAAATGTCCCACTTGTTGAGGTGTGTACATGCATGCAGTGTCCCTTTATGTCCATGCATATGGCACTCCATGTACCTCTAGCTTCAAGTGAATCTATGGTACTTTCCCCAAATATAATTTATCAACCCATAGGGAGTACTCAACATTTGGACCTTAATTAATTAATGGAAATAAATGGACCTGGAAAAAGGATGCATTGAAAATGAAGGTGCAACACACCCTCTACAAGACACCCATAAATGAGACACTACGATCCTTTGTATGTCATGAACCCTATGCCCAAAAGTTTTTCCCCCATCCATATCATCTTCTCCACATAATTCAGAGAGGGCTTCACCTAGGAAACACTCCTTGAATTAGGGAATGATTCACCCAATAAGACACCTTGTCAACCCTCCCATACCTAAACTTGGAAAATTACGTAGGCTATTTGAGCACTTGTTTAGTTTAATGAGGTGGTTTTTGATGAACATGCTTAGGTGGATTTTTTATTGATTTTATTTATTTATCATGATGAATTTGAATTGAGATCCTTGGAGGGTGTATTCATTGTCTTTGTAGGACCTAGCTGGTGGATAATTTTGGAAGAACAAGCCCAACTTGGGCTTCCTTGCGGCTTGAAGCCTATAGGTTGGATACCATGGACCACACACCATATTATGATGATAGCCTTTGGAGGCTTGAGAGACACCTAGAAGGATCTACCCTAGCCGTTTACTAGCCCAATATTTTGCTTCTTGGCACAAAAATGTCACACTTGGAGGGCTTGATGTAACCCAAGGACTAGGGTTTGGTGGTGGAGATTGACACTCAAAATTTTTGGGAGAGGAGGAGGCTTGCTATGATGGATAAGCCCCTAGTTCTTGAGAATAAGGCCTTTGGAGGCCCAACAATTCTTCTTGAAGCTCAATGTCATGTTTCTAGTGCTAAAACATTACCCTAAAAGGGTGACAGCATGTCATTTTTAGCATTTTTTTATGTGAAAATTAAATTTTAAAAGTGTAAAGGGGAAAAATAAGGGAGTTCGGCCTCCATATTTTGTGGTTCACCCTTTTTATGTGGAAAAACTATGTTTAGGATATTTGATATAAATAGAGATCAACCTCATTTCATTATATCATAGCTTTCTCACTTGGAGAAAGACTCCTTGGCTGCAATTTACTCCCTATTTGAACAATTTCACTTATCTCTATTTTCTACTATCTCTTGTGATGATTTGTCTTGGCTATCAGATAAACAAGTATGGTGTTATCTTTCTTGGAGGCTATTTCTTTCTTTTATGGTGAAATTTTCTTGGTTAAAAGGAGTTTATCTTGTTAATGCTTGGACTAGGTAAGGAATCTCTCTTGTTATTGCTTCTTTTCTTGGTTGCAAGGTTAATTTGTTAAGATTTTTGGGATTATAAGGTCATACAACCCCACTAATCCCATCATAATTTTCTTGGAATAATTTGTTTCACAAAGGAATTCTAGGAGAAGTAAAAGGGCTTACACTCTCCTAGGTTTTTCCTTGCTAATCTTGCTTTCCTTGTGGAGTAAAAGGGCTTAAACCCCCAAGAAAGTAGCAAAACTAGCTCTTTCATTTAAAGGACTCCATAACCCAATAGTTAAAGGAACTAATATCTTGTGTTGGAGAAATAAAATCATTGCATTGGGATACATAAAATCACGAGTATTGAAATTGTTTAAATTGGAATTTTTTTTATATGCTTAAGGCTTGCCAAGGCCACTAGAGCGTCTTGATTATCCAAGGATTTATTGCTTCTGTAATAAATTTATGCTACATCCATTAGGGTTTCAGAAAAACACTTCATAACTTCCAAAATTACTCATTTTCTAACCGTCAAAGTTTGCTAGAAAGCTACCAAATTAATCTACTAGTTGTTGTGCTTCTTTTGAGTGGTTTACTTGCAAGATTTGATGGTTGGATTTTTCTTTTGCAGAACTTGTTTTCTACAGCCATAAGCATGAAATAATATCTCTTTGATAGTTGTATCTAACATCCTTTAATTGTTTCCAAAGTCTTGTGCTATCATACTTGAGTTACACTAGTAATTGCTAGTTAGTCTCTTACACACTTTCTTGGAATTTTAGTGACTTGTTTAGCAGCTCTTCATATAATTTCGTTGCTGATTTATATCATTATATATTTATTATAATTGGGACAAGAATATTCACTCACTTTTACATTAGATTATTGGGATAGTGTCTTTTGTTTTCTTGTGTCTTGGGAAGGTACAACAATATTTTGCAAATACTCGAGCACTTGGAAACCATTGACCATCTTTGAGACTCATTTATGATCCATCCTCCACTTATTAGTTTTACCTATAGGGGCTTCAATTCCATAACTTCACTTTCCATATCATTCCCCCAAGGGTCACCAGGGATTCCCCCCTTATGTTGGATTCATCCTTCACTAAAGCGAGGGGAGGGTTTATCTAAGGTGACAATGGTTAAAACTCTCCCACATTTACCACCATCTCATGGATTGGTTCGGGATTTTCCCAACCTACAATTTGTGTAATTATAACAATACCTTGATCAACGACATGGATCGAAGCCATTATAATAATATATTCACTAAGAGCTCAAAATGTCACTTGTGGGAATTGAACCTTGGTGGGGAGGATAACAATCATTCCTCTCAACCACCTGAGCTAAACCCAATTGACTAAAAAATAGTAATTTATATCATTATGAAGTATTGAACAAGCTCTAGGAATGATCTTATAGTATAAGAAAAATAAAATAAAAATTTGCAAGTATATTTTAGTCCTTAAAGAAAGAAATATTCAAGTATATGTAAATGTTTGCAAGTATAAACCCTTATAATATTTTAACAATAAAATTATTGGTCAAAAAATATATTAAATAGCAAATATTATATCTTGAAAGAGGCATCACCCCACATGGGGCTACCTTCTTCTCCCTTAAAAGGGTTAGTTGATTCTTCAATCATGGTAAGCATTATAGAATCATTCAAATCTTTGTGTTGGTGATTTGTAGGAAGGAGTTTGATGCACGTTATGATGTGAGTTTCTAGTTCAAAGAGGGTGTCCAAGGAGATCTATAATTCTAATTACTTTCCCCATAGTCTGGTCAAAGCATCCTCAAGTCCAAAGAGATGCTTCCCCACATTCATAATATTTTTGTCTCTAAATTCGGTTGTTGTTTATTTTTTTGAGCCATGGTCTTTTTCCACTTTTCCCATTGCAAATTCAAAGAAATGGTAATTCCCATGGATGTCCCAATTTATTTTTCACACTTTTGGATATATTTCCTTAGAACTCACATTTACCATAGTGGCAAACATCGACAACATCAATAAGACATGGCTTCCCCTACTTTGTCTACACTAGAAGGGCCCCTGGATGGCCGAACTAATACCAAAGTTTAATAATGATTGTAGACTCTCTTGGATATTCCAACTTATTCTCTAGGAATCTCCAAAGAACCATATTTCACCTGAAATTCATGGTGTAATTAGTAGCTACGTTCCTGACTTTCCAATTAACCTTAATTCCTTTGTAATTTTCGATGTTAGATGAGACAAGCATTAAACAAGCGATGGAGGAATCAACAATTTCCTTCTTGACTTGCTAATTAACCCCAATTCCTTCATAATTTCCCATGTAAAACAATATAAACATTAACCTCATATTAGGTCATGGAGGTTTCCGTATAGGAGAATCAACTAGATAGGATCTAGAGTTGACCCGTATTATTTTCGGCATGAAATGAGAGTGGAGATATAACATAGAAATATATAGAGATATTGCAAGAGAGACACAAATATAATAGATATATATCGAATATATAACAAGAGGCACAAATATATAGTAATACACAATTTCTTTTAATGAGCGAAATGTACAAGACTGTAAAAATACAGAGTGAAAGACTCACTAGAATGGTGGCAATTTATCTCTAAGAAGAGATGTGATGGCTAGTCACATTCGCAAGAATATGATTATTACAATGAGGCTCCAAAGGCCTTTTTAACATAAATAAAAACCAAAACACTAACCTTGGAAGATGAAAATCCAACAATTTCGTGGACCTCGTTTTTGGGTAGTTTGATGTATCAACTTCCTGGGGGCGTAACTTTGGCATACAATCTCTATTTGGGGCGCATGATATCTCATTTGAAAGGTATCGATGAGGAGATTCATTTTGGGGGCTCAATAAAAGCCTTTAGTTATCATTGAGGTGATAAACCCTGAAAAAACTTCATTAGGCCCTCAATGTGGCCCTGAATGTTTAGGAATCGAAAAACTATTGAAAACAGTAAATTGCCAGAAGACTATTTTGAGCCAGTTGGAATAGGTGAGTGGCCACCGATATCCACTTGGATCAATCCTCCCTCCTTATGAAGCATTGTTCTCCATTATGTTGATTTCTTGGGGGAGAGGGAAGAGAGTTTGTTGAATCCACATCTTGATGAGCTACTTTCCTTGCTGGAGAAGTTGTGTTGCTTAGCTTGTTGAAGGTTATCATGAAGTTGTGGTTGGAAGGGTTGGACCTTTTGAAACAGTATGGCTACATGAGATGAATATGTGCAAAAGGAATCCTTTCTCGTTTCTTAAAATGTTTCGACATGCCTCTGCTAGAGAGAAGGTGCTTGGAATGAGGTTGTAGTGGTTGTGGTGTTCTTCTATTCATCTTTTGAATAGACTGTGAAGAAGCTGAATTTTGTAGTATGAGATACTACCTTGCATAACTGTTTAGTTGGGACAGTAGTTGGAACTACCTCTGGCATCCTATAGAGATGACCCCACAGAGTAATAATGACACTACAAGGTTGAGACTCATAAATAGCATGGAACTTCCACATATATGGCTAGCCCAAAAGAACATCACAAAAATCCAGTGGGGAAACATCACATAATACCTCATCCTTGAAGGGTTGGATGCCATATGACAATAGAAATTGTTGGATGATAGAAAGATCTCATCCCTAAAAAATCCACCCGATGTTGTATGGTTGCAGGTGTGGTGTTGTCGACAATCCCAAATGTTTGACGACCTCTGTTGATATGAGTTTCTTCTGGCTTCTGCTATCAACAATGAAATGCAATAGGGTCCCCTTCACCCACATTTGTAAATGAAAGAGGTGCTACCCCTCTTCAGAATATTCTAGTCCTTCTGGTTGAATTGTTGTGGTCACCACAGTAACAATGGGGTCTACATTGATGATCTGTCTTTTTCCATTATTTTTTGAATCAGATTATGAATCAGGTTGAAGCTCCTTGTATTTGATCTCGGACACCAATGATTGCTTTGAGAAAAATTAATCAGTGTTGTGCCAGAGGATTTTGTGGAAATCACACCACTTTCCAGTGTCCTTCTTCAACTTCCTGTGACCATTCTTTTCCTATGGCTTGGATTGGTTTTCATGAGGCTGGTTGTTATGGTCGTCTTTACCATAGTTTGGTTGTTGTGTATTTGCAGAGACAAACTCCCACTTGTTCTGGTTCTTAAATTTCTACTCAATTTTAACAACATATTGATAAGAATAATTCAGTGATGGGATGTCTAGAAAATCTATTTCAGTTTGTATGTATATGTGTAGATCCCCAAGGTATTTCAGAACCAAATGTCGCTCGGAGTCTTTGATACCCATCTTGGTGCGCAAGGTATGGAAGGTATTGGTGAAATTTGACACTACTTGGTCGCTCTCTTTACGCACCATGGTCCATCTCATGTATTGGTCTTCATAGTTGCCAACAGGGTAATATTATTCCTTGACCGCATCCACAAAAAAATCCCAAGTGCAATCGGCCCGATTTATTCCATACTCCTATGTGGAACCTTTCTCTGAGTAACTTTCCCACCAATGTTTGACATGGGGCAAAGCCTTAAGGAGTGTGAAGGTGATCTTTTCCCTGACGGAAAAATTGTGAACAGAGAAATAACCTTCTAGTAGATTTAACCATTTTTCTAGGGCATATGCATCTATCTGTCCTTCAAATACGGGAATATCAAAATTAACTTGTAAATTGAAAGGAAAGGTCCCACCAAAGTGGCTGCTTTATGAATATGGGATGGATTTTATCGGCAAGCGTTGAAGGATGTGGGAAAAATTATCCATCATTTCGTCCCTCTGTCGCGTGAGAGCTTGCTCAAGCAACAGATTAATAGAATTGTTTGCTCTATCATTTTTATTTTCTTCTACCATGGAGGTTTTATTGGGTGTGTGAGAGAAATTTTCCTCAAGAGAGACAAGCTCAAGACCCAACTTGATATACTTGGACCTTGTCAGGAACATGCATTGAAAAAAATGATCAAGAGCAGCCTACTCTGACACCACTGATCCGGATTATTTTCGGCACAAAATGAGAGTGGACATATAACATAGAAATATAAAAAGATATTGAAAGATATCCAATAATATAACAGATATATATCGGATATATAACAAGAGGCACAAATATATAGTAATACACAATTTCTATTAATGAGGGAAATGTACAAGACTGTAAAAATACATAGTGAAAGACTCACTAAAATGGTGGCAACCTATCTCTGAGAAGAGATGTGATGGATACTCACATTCGCAAGAAGATAATTATTAAAATGAGGCTCCAAAGGCCTTTTTAACATAAAAAAAATCCAAAACCCTAATCCCGTAAGATGAAAAACCAACAATTTTGTGGACCCCGTTATTGGGTAGTTTGGTGTATCAACTTCTCGAGAGCATAACTTTGGAATATGATATTTGTTTGGGGTGCACGATATCTCATTGGAAATTTATTGATGAAGAGATTAATTTTGGGGACTCAATCAAAGCGTTTGGCCATTATTGAGGTGCTTGATCCTGAAAAACCTTCATTTAGGCCCTCAAAATGGCCCCGGAAGTTTAGGAACCAAAAAATTGCTAAAAATAGTAAATTTTCAGAAGACTATTTTGAGCTAGTTGGAATAGGTGGGTGGCCATCGATATCCACTTGGATCAAGAGTCTAGTGATAATGACCACCATTCAAATGACATGATGAAAAAAGGAAAATGGGCATGATATTTTAATCTCCATGTCCTTTACATGTATAAGATTTGACAAGTGGTAGGGGGAGCCCTACCACCTTTGATGTCAACTGTTGGAACCCCTTTGAGTGGAATGGATGCCTAAGTGAAACCATGATCATGTAAGGGGAGGGGCGATGTTTTTATCCCCTTACTATCATTCAAAACAAACACACCTGTAAATAGGGTTCCCCCTACATTTTTCATTCTATCCACCTCCTTGTCTAGCTCTCTCTTGACTTAGAAGTATAATAAATACTGAAATTTACTAGTCAATGAGGTTTCTCTCTGAGTGATTATGTCGATTTGTGTCTTTCAATAATTTTCTAATAAGAAGTGGTTGAATGATGATGGATGAGTCTCCTATTATGAAGACTTTATGAATACAATGGTTTAGCAACACATGATTAATTCCTTGAAATATTGCTAGTGCATATGCCTCATTGTTAGAGGTATGCTCTAGTCCCCAAGAAATGTCAAAAAATGTTGTCCATTAATATTGAATAAACTCCATCATACCCACCACCCAATAGTAATGAATTGATTTGAAGTAATCAAATAATTTAAAATTAAATTTATATCAAGTTTTTAACTACTTGATTGATAAATAATAATTATTTAGTTTTAGTTTTTCATTTTAAATTTTATATTAATATTAATATTATGATGATGATGATGATGATTAATGTCCACTAAGACTGAATTGGTCTATCAAACCTTAAGAAGGTAAGGAATTACTTGGAATTCTTTAGAATTTTATTTTTGTGCTCAAAAATCATTAAGAGAAGTGTTTCAACATCACCATAGTTTTGCTTATTTAAAAGGCCATGAAGGTTGGTAGTGTGACAAATATTTTGAAATTGATATATAATCTAGGTATATGCCTGACATTCTAAGAGACAATGTTTTTCATTTACAACCCTCTTAGTGTCACAAATGTGACAAATCCCACGACGTTTTGGGAATTGACCAATGCTCAGTTTCACTATCAATCTCATGAGAATTAGTTATTATTTTAACAATGTTTAATTGTTAGAATTATTATATGTCATATTACAACATTACAATACACACAACATTTCCAAGATGTGTGTGTGTGTGTGTGTGTGTGTGTGAAAAAGGGGTGCATGTGAAAAAGTAAAAAGTGAAATAGTGGTTTCAAACCCATAGGTTTGGGGTATTTTCTCATGATATTGGGAATCAATTATTTAATTAATGGACATGTCTTTTCATGAAAAGTTATAAAAAAGTATAAAAAGAGAAAGCATTGAGAGAAAGTGAGTGTGTGAAAAATGAATTAGCAAAGATTGAATTGTGAAATCAATTTCAGGTCATCTTAGCATTTTCACAATAAATTTTTTCTAGGATGTTTCAGACCCCACAGTTTGAAAGAGATAGAGGAGAGATATTGGTGTATGTGTGGTAGAAATATCAGATGTTGGTTCGGTACACTTTTGAGATATGACCTATGGAAGTTACGGTTCTTGGATTCTCCTAAAATCAATTTCAAACAGATCAACTTGGCACTTTCACTATAACTCATTTTATTGGATGCTTGATACCTTGAGATTTTGAAAAGATAGAGGAGAGATATTTTTGTGCATGTGGTAAAAATATAATATTTTGGTTCACTACACTTTCAGAGATATACCCTATGGAAGTTAGGGTTCCTCAATGCTCCTAAAATTAGTTTCAAGCAGGTAAGCTTGGCACTTTTTCTTTAACATATTTTATGCGATGTTTCAGACCTTGAAATTTTGCAGAGAAAGGGGATAGGTCTTGGTGTACATTTGGTAAAAATGTTGGGATTAGGATTGCAAAATTGGATACATGGCATGTTGTACAAGTTCATTTTTTGAAAGAAGCCTAAAAACACAAGCTTTGGGAAAGTTTCCATTTGGAAACTTAAATTTTGGTAATACTTGGTAAAGGAAGAAGTAATGAGCAGACTTGGTGAAGGAAGAAGTAGTGAGTAGACCTGGTAAAAGAAAAACTAGTGAGAAAACCTGATGAAGGAAGAAATTAGTCTCAATCAAGGTTGGTGCAACTCAGATATTAGTGTCTCTTACTAAGTTGGTGCTTAGTGGTGGGGATTGGTGTCTACAAAGGTATGTAAAAGATTGGTGTCTCTTGATAAGTTGGTGCTTAGTGGTGGGTATTGGTGTCTTCAATAGATTTGTATCTATGAATATCTTCAAGCGATTGGTGTCTCTTACTAAGTTAGTGCTTAGCAGTGGGGATTGGTGTCTCTAGTAGATTTGTATCTATGGAGATATGTAAGAGTAGGTTGGTGCCTACCAAGATTTGTATCAGTATGGATTGGTGTCTATAGTAGGTCGGTGCTTAAAAATATTTGTAATAGTAGGTTGGTGCCTACACAAAATTATAAAGAGAAGTTTTGTGGTTTTCTCCTGAAAGGGTTTCTACACAAATCTTGTGTTCCATGTTATGCAATTAATATGTGATTGTTTGATGAATGTTTGAAAAAGTAAAAGTTTGTCATATAATTATTCACCCCCCTTATTAGTATAAGTGTGTGCTCAACAATTGGTATTAGATCAATTTCCTTCATAAACAATATAACCACTGGAAGGTAGATCTCGAGAGCACACATGGCCAATCAAGAAGGTTTCTCCACAAACAGGGTTGTGTTGTTTGGAAGAAAAAACTATGCCTTCTAGAGAATAAGGATGAAAACCTATTTAATGGATCTTGGTTTTGATATTTTTCGATAAGTTGTGACTAGTTATATGGCCCCAACAACTCCACCAAAAAGTACGATTAGGAAGAAGCCTAGTGAAAATAATTCAAAAGCCATGAATGCCATCTTGTGTGGTGTATTAGAATCTGAGTTTGTCAAGGTGATGAATTGCGGATCAACAAATAAAATTTCGACAAGCTTCAAAATATCTATGAAGGTGATGACAAGGTTAAGAAGGAAAATATCCAAACTCATAGAAGATAGTTCGAGAGTATGAAAATGAAAGACAAAGAAAATGTTGCACCATATCTTCTCCGTGTGGATGAAATTTTCAACATCACTAGAGGACTTGGTGAAAAGTTTGAAGAAACAATGATTGTTCAAAAGGTGTTAAGGAAACTCCCCTTAATATTTGATGCCAAAGTTTCTTCCATTGAAGAAATTAAGGATCTTGATTCATTAAGAATGGATGAATTGCATGTGATTCTCACATCTTATGAAATGAGGATAGAGAAATAAAATCCATCAAAGAGAGAAGCAACCTTCATAGCTTCAAAGATTACAAAGAACATAGATCACAAATCAAGTGATTGTTCTAGTTGTGAATCAGATGTAGAGGAAGCACATTTATAAGAAAACTCAAAAAAGGATTTGACAAATACAAAGGTAAGTTTCCCTTTAAATGGTTTAATTGTAGAAACGTAGGACATTTTGTTGCTAAGGGTTCATATGCAAAGGATAAAAGTAGTGATGATTGTTAGGACCTCACAATGTACCTTTTTACTCACACCTTTTGCTACCATTACACCCTTGTTTCACTCACATTTAAACTCACATTATCACTTTACCCTATCTTTCCAAAGGTATACATCGTCTCTTCTCTTTACTATATGTTTAATCTATTTTGCATATAATTTTACATTACTCTCGTACTTAACCATTGATCAGAAATGTATAAGTGCTGAAACAGTTCGAACTGCAGATTAGCATTGAGGCATGTTGCTGAAATAGTTAAAGCACGCAAACCATGTGGTTGAAACAGTCTGTGGACTATGATGCTGAAATAGAAACTCACACAGAAGAAGTTGTTACAACTCTCAGTGTTCTACGATGTTGAAACAACAATTGTTACAACTCTCTGTGGTCTACAATGTTGAAACAACAACTGTTACAACTCTCTGTGGTCTACGATGTTGAAACAACAACTACTACACTCTCCGTGATCAACGATGATGAAACAACAACTCACACAGAAGAAGCTGTTACACAGTCCATGGTCTACGATGTTGAAACATCAACACAAAAATGTTAAATTGACCACAAAATCCATACCTTGAGCTAGCATTAACCATCGTTGCTGCCTGAGACCACATTGCTGAAAGTCAAGAACGCAAATCCCGTGCTGAACAGCCCGCGATTTGCGATGCTGAAACAGCATACAACAACAGTAACAAGAAGATAAATATAGAAGCTGTTACTCCAGCCGCAACAACAACACCTCACTCAGCACTTGTAATAGCATTCTGTTGCGGGAGACTAGGATATCCTATTCCAGTTTAGAAAGTTGATCTGACTAAGAATAGGACTTAGATGTACACCTGTAATTTGTTGATCAAATTGTATCGAAGGGATTCTCCTCTTTAAATAAGAGGAAATCATCATTAGAGAGGACCTTCGGGTGGTAACTAAGAAAGGATTTTACAAAGAGGGATGTGTTTTACTTCAGATTGTAATATGATATAGTTGACAGATGAATAAAAGACAGTTCTGAGCATTTCTCTCTAGTTCCTTTCATTTCAGGGGAATCTTGTGAGAAGGGAGGGCCCACCTTATTCACAAGATTCACCCATTAGCTTTATAGTGTGTTAGTGTTATTTATGTTCATGCCTTGATTAAATTATGTTTTTCTGAAGAACTACTTTATTGCACTCTGTTTTGCTGAAGCACTACTTTACTAAACTCTATCTTGTTGAAACTCTGCTTTACTGATTGTTACATTGTTTTCATATGATTCATGCTTGGGTAACTGTTAATCATTCTAGTTAGCAATCATGTTTGGTGAATTTATGAAAGCTTGATAATCGGGGACAGGTCTTGAAGTTTCCTGCTTGGGGAATAGGGTCCTGTTCTCTGTTAGAGATAGTTAGCCTTCAGTGCATGTCAATTATTTCAATTAGAAATGAGTTTGTGAAAGTGTGTTAATCAGAAATGGGTGCTGAAGATTCCTGCTTTGGGGATTAGGGTCCTGTTCTTTGTTAAGAGGTATTTAGTCTTCAGTGTGTGTCAATCATTTCAATTAGCAATGAGTTCATAAAAGTGTGGTGATCGGAAACAGGTGTTGAAGATTCCTGCTTGGAAATAGGGTCATGTTCTCTGGTTATAGACTAGTTGGTCTTTCCTTTTGCAGTGTCTTGAAGGATTTCTTTTCTAGTTTGTTATTTCATTAATGTAATCCAAGATTCTTTTGACAATTATTTCTTTAAACATTGAACTCTACAATAGGTAGATTTCTTTCCTGTAATTCAAGTTAGAACTTCAGTTTGTTCAAGGTAAAGTATGATTAATATGTTTTTACTACAACTCTAGGTTGCTTTTGAGATTGAGCATATATAGTGCGTGGTTACCTTTGAAATAAACAGACTTCCCTAGGTTGACAATTTATGTAGCACTTGATTGTTTAGTTAAATAAGAAATTATAGTTACCAACATTTTGGCGTCGTTGCCGAGGAAGGTAATTATAGATTTTAGAAGCACTTATGATTTTTCAGATACAAAGATTGCATGAGAGGATGCGGAGACCCCAAAGACACTGACCCTACAGGTGGCAGGGGCAAAGGAAGAGGAGGAAGAAAGACTTATATTGACGAGATTATATCAAAGTCTGAATCTGCTGCTCAACGACCAAACTCTCAGAAACCAAAATCCCAACCTTCATTTCAAGCAAACTTTGAGATGGGCAAAGAAGTTTGGAGTCCTGAGACAGTCAAGAAACCAGCAGGAAATATTGAGGACAGAGAAAGTGTAGTAGGGGAGAAGACAGAAGAAAACATGGATGAGTACAATGAAGAATTGCATCATGAAGAACAGGCAGGTCCTGAAGGAGAGGTAAATGATGAAAACTCGTTTTCCACATTAGGATTTCCTATTGGTGATCTTCCTAAAGGGGTAGCCCCCATGAAGAACATTCCACTCTCAGCACTACCTAACTTTCATGGTTTGTCTTCAGAGGATCCTGATGAATTCCTTTTTGAGTTTGATATATTATGCAGAAGTTATGATTTTATTTCCAATGCTCAAAAATTAAAACTATTTCCAGTAACATTGAAAGGAAATGCACTAAGATGGTTCATGAGTCTTGGAGGCCATGTAATCACAACATGGGACCAAATGAAACAAAAAATCCTGAATAAATACCAGGACTATTGTCGAACAAGAGAAAAAAGGGAGGAACTATTTAAGATGATGCAGAAAGAGGATGAAAATCTGGAGGACTTTGTAGAAAGACTACAGTATAATCTACAAAGATCCAGTCACCCCAATGTAAGTAAAGATATTCTCAAAACCATACTATTAAAAGGAGTAAGGGATGACTGTCTATATATGTTGAATATGCTTGGAAAAGGGGACATATCTAAGGAATCATACGATGAAATTGTTAACCTATGTAAAAGATGTTCAAGAGGAGCTTCAAGAAATAGATCAAATAGCAGGGACACCACATTTTCAAGAGTCCAAAAATCAGCCAGTGGGGGAGAAACAAGAGCCGAAATAGGTAATTTACTTGAAGGTTTTAAAACTGAAATGTTAAGCTCTTTTGCCTCACAAATTGACACCCTGCAGATTCAAAAGAAGCAAGCAGAACTAGAAGCAGCCCTGTCCATATTTTGTTCTAAATGCAGAGACAAGCACCCGCAAAGGGAATGTCCATTGGACAAAAAGCCAATCTGCACCATCTGTGATAAAGATCATGAAACTCAACAATGTCCATCTTTACCAGGGATCAAGGTAGCATTACAACCAACTGATGAAGAAGCTGAAGTTGTCTATCTATTGACACAGAGAAGGCAATGGAAACTGTGGGGACAATGTATGAATCCTAACATGCCATTTACATATTCTAATCATTCGAATAACTATCCTTCTTTCAATCAAATGAGTTACCCTCCCTATAATCAAATGCAATATCAAATGAATTACTCACCCATGCAACAAACTAACCCACCCTTTGTTGATCCATCAATGTGGACTCCTTGGCCTCCACAACAACAACAACCATATCAGAACTAATGGAATCCAAATTGGAGAGGACAACAAACCCCCTTCCCAAATCAATTACCTCAATCACAATTTCTGCAACCACTCTCCTTACCATCAGGTACTCCACCAAATAATCAGATGATGAGACACCAACTACCTGTACAACCTAACCCTAACCCCAATAATAAAGTTGTGCAGTGCATTGATATTCATAAACATTCTACATTTTCTCTTCTCCGTGTGCAATGCAACGATATTCATTTATGATCTGGGAGAATAGTAGAACCTATCATAACCGATGTTACCTCTTCTAATAAAGAGGAAACAAAAGAGCATGATGTACCTAAAGAGGTACAATCATCCTCTAACAATGCTACTAAAACAACAAAACCACCATTTCCTGAGCATTTAGCTTTGACTAAAATGCCTGAGCGACCTGCTTTCAATCTTCTGGGGGAATTACAAAATCTTTATGTCAAAATCCCTTTATTACAAGCACTCTGAGATGTACCAATTTATGCCAGGAATATGCGAGACATTTGTGTTAAGAAACCTGGTAGGAAAATTAAGGATCCCCTCACAGTCCATGTCATGGGTGACTTGTCTGCACTAATGTTAGGTAAAGTCCCCCCAGTTAAATATGGTGATCCCGGCCACCCTACCCTCTCAGTACAAATTGGAAAAACGATAATCCCTCAAGTCCTGGTAGACTTAGGTGCCGCTATCAATATTATGACTCTGGAAACCTCACAATTGTTACAACTTCAAAATGAAATCAGAGACACCCCAACTATCCTAGAATTAGCTGACCGCTCTATAATCAAACCGGAGGGAGTCATTCAAGACCTAATTATCTCAGTAGAATCATGGAATTATCCAGCTGACTTTGTGGTATTACAACCTAAAACAAAGTTGGGGGGCCATCCCCTAATTTTGGGCAGGCCTTGGTTAGCCACAACAAACGCTTTTATCATCTGTAGATCAGGATCAATGACAATTTCCAACGGTTATGAAACCAAACAGCTTACCCTCTACCCTCACGCTACAACCTTGATTAATAATGATAATTCTGTATGGGTAGACTTTGATGATCAACTCACTCAACCCATCTTGACTATCGGGCAAGCCTTAAGCCTTAAAGATGCCACCAAAGATGACGCAATTAATAATTTTATTTTTGAACCCTCCTCTGTGACTTCAGAAACTCATAACCAGCTAGTTGCACTTCTGGAATTAGATAATCAGGAAAACCTTAACTCTGAAAACCCACCTCAAACATCTGCCACCGTCTCTTCTAAAAGCATACCAGTAGAAATTGAACCTGGCAAAACACTAAACATAAACCCCAACCTAGCAGATGCTAAAACACAACAATTAATGAAGTTACTTCTTGAACATAAAGAAGCATTCACTTGGGACTATACAGATATGAAAGGAATCTCTCCTGAATTATGTACTCATTGTATATATATCAAGGAGGATAGTTGACCGATCTACCAATCTCAACGACGAATGAACCCTAATTTAAGAGAAATCCTTAAAGAAGAACTTCAAAAATTTCTCAATGCAGGGTTTATATACCCTATATCAGATAGTGAATGGGTGTCCCCGTTGGTAATAGTTCCTAAGAAAAATGGAAAATGGAGAGTATGTGTGGACTACAGAGCCTTAAATAAAGCTACTCAAAAAGATCACTTTCCATTACCATTCATTGATCAGGTGTTAGATAGTTTGTCAGGGAAGAAATTTTTCTCCTTTTTAGATGGTTTCAGTGGGTATAATCAGATAAAAATTGCACCTCAAGATCAAGATAAAACTACTTTTACTATTCCTTGGGGAACTTTTTCTTATAGAGTTCTCCCATTTGGACTATGTAATGCACCAGCAACCTTCCAAAGTTATAGGAATCTTTTCTGATATGCTTAATGACTCTATGGAATTTTTTATGGATGATTTTACCCCTTATGGTGTTTCTTTTCAGGAAGCACTACAAAACCTTGAGAAAGTACTTAAACGATGTATACAAGCCCACCTCTCCTTAAGTACAGAAAAATGTCATATGATTATGAGTGAAGGAATAGTGCTTGTACATTTTATCTCATCTCAAGGAATTCAGGTAAACCCATCCAAGATACAAGTCATTAAGGATCTTCCTACTCCCAAAACCCAAACAGAGATAAGAATTTTTCTAGGACATGTTGGATACTACAGAAGATTTATCAAAAAAAATACCAAAATAGTTTCTCCCCTGTTTGTGCTACTAATGAAAAATGTTGAATTCAAATGGACTAATTCTTGCCAGGAAGCATTTAATACACTTAAACATCAGTTATCTACATCTCCTATTCT
Organism: Picea engelmannii; assembly: GCA_009831015.1. Lineage (NCBI taxonomy): Eukaryota > Viridiplantae > Streptophyta > Pinopsida > Pinales > Pinaceae > Picea > Picea engelmannii. The sequence continues at coordinate 368,502 of ML782937.1, forward strand.
TAGAGGACCTGATTGGACACTTCCCTTTCATATATCCTCTGACGCTTCAGATACTGCAATAGGAGTTATCTTGGGACAAGAAGAAAATCATCTCCCTTATTCTATTTATTTCATTAGCAAGAATATGACTCCTGCTTAACTCAATTATACAGTTACTGAAAAGGAATTCTTGGTAGTTATCTATGCTATTAATAAATTTAGACATTACATCACTGGCTACTCTACTCTTGTCCATACTAATCACTCAGCTATCAAATATCTAATGAACAAACCTATCACAAATGCTCGAGTCACCAAATGGTTACTATTATTGTAAGAATTTGATATTACAATTGTAGATAGACCAGGAAAAGAAAATGTAGTTGTTGATTTCCTTTCTTGGTTGACACCTGATGATGATACCCCAGTAGATGATTCCTTTCCTGATGAATATCTATTTACAGTTTCCTCTCACTCACCTTGGTATGCAGACATCGCTAACTACTTGGTTGCAAGGAAGTTACCACCACACCTATCCCACCAAGAGAAAAGAAGAATCGTTCAACAAAGTGCTCAGTATAGCTGGATAAGTGGGTGTCTTTTCCATACAGGACCTGATCAAGAAATCCAAAGGTGCATTAGAGAAGATGAGGTTTATGACCTACTAAAAGCTTGTCATGATGGCCCCTATGAAAGGCATTTTTTTTATAAGAGAACAACACATAAAATTCTCAGGATGGGGTATTATTGGCCCTCACTTTTTAAAGATGAAAAGAAATATGTTCGGGCCTGTGATAGTTGCCAAAGAATGGGCCAACCTAATCATAGAGATGAAATTCCATTAAACCCCGGATAGTACTTGAACCATTTGAAATATGGGCCTTAGACTTTGTAGGACCCATTAATCCCCCATCCAATCAAAAAGTTTACATAGTGGTCTGCACAAACTATATGACCAAATGGGTGGAAGCTAAAGCACTCCATAGAGCGACCAAAGAAGCAGTTATAGATTTCTTATTTGAAGACATCTTCATCAGATTTGGGGTGCCAAGAGAATTAGTTACAGATGGAGGACCTCCTTTCACTTCTCATGGTTTTAAAGACACCCTTCAAAAATATCATATTCAGCATAGAATGACTACAACATACCACCCCCAAGCCAATGGAAAGGTGGAAAGAACAAATAAAGTAATAGAAGCCATTCTCACAAAAACAGTGAAGGAAAATAGAAAGAACTGGTCTCATAGACTCCCTGAAGCATTATGGGCCTACAGAACTACCTGGAGAAATACTACAGGATTCTCTCCCTATGAATTAGTTTATGGAAAGAGTGTTGTCTTTCCTATGGAATTTGAAATCAAAATCTTAAGGACTGCTTCAGCTGTCAACCTTGATTTGACCGATGCACAGACAGCCAGGTTGCAGTAGCTTAATGAATTAGATGAAAAAATACTAGATGCCATTCATCAGACAACTATGATTCAATAGAAAAGATCAAAATGGCATGACAAAACTATCAAGCATAAGCAGTTCCAAAAAGGTAATTGGGCCCTACTGTATGACTCTCGGTTCAAAGAATTTCAAGGGAAACTACGTACAAGATGGCTTGGACCTTACGAAGTAGACACTATTTTCCCCAATGGAACAGTAAGGCTCCTCACAATCGATGACTCTAAAACACCACTACTTGTAAATGGTCATCAGCTCCATCTGTACCAATGCCCTATTTCCAAAGAAGATTTTAAAGCCACATGTGTGGCAGACTCTCATTACCTATTTTTAGAGGGGGCTCCTACCCCTCATTAATTCTTTTTAATTTAATTTCTTTAGTATTAGATTAGATTTTGTTTACTAATAATCCCTGTCAGGAAATAGCATGTTACAATTGATTTTTACAGATTCTCGATCAAATAAAAGGCCTACTAAGGAAGGACGATCTTACTTCAAGAAGAGAAAAGCTTCCCCATTGTTGAAACACCACTGTTCAGTAATCCTTCGCCATTGCTGAAACACCACTGTTCAGCAATCCTTCGCCATTTTCCCCATTGTTGAAATACCACTGTCAGTAACTTTTTGCCATTTTCCCCATTGCTGAAACACCACTATTCAGCAACCTTTCATCATTTTTCCTGTTGCTAAAACACCATTGTTCAACAATCCTTCGCCATTTTCCCCATTGCTAAAATACCACTGTCAGCAACTTTTCGTTATTTTCCCCATTGCTAAAACACCATTGTTCAGCAACCTTTCACCATTTCCCCCTTGCTGAAACACCATTGTTCAACAACCTTTCACCATTTTCCCCATTGCTGAAACACCACTGTCAGCAACCCTTCACATTTTCCCATTGCCAAAACACTACTGTTTAGCAATTCTTCACATTTTCCCATTAACGAAACAACACCGTTCAGCAATTTTTTTGCCCTTCTTTCTATGGCTGAAACGCCACTTCGTCAGCAGTATTCTGCAACATCACTCTTCAACAAACATTTCTCTATTCTTCCTATGGCTGAAACACCAACTTTTCGACATTTTTTGTCAATAAGCTTTTGCGCTCTCATACTACATTTTGTCCTTCTAGTCAACAAATCCTTGATACAAATCATCTAACAAATCAAAAGTCTCCACCACGGCCACTGCAGAACTATTATGGACAGGCATTATATTCTGTTTGAAGTATGAATCAAAAAGGTAAAGGTGAGGTATGTAAATTTTATGTAAACACAATTAAGCTATAGTTAATGAGAAGATTCCAACTCATTATTACCACTCATGTAAAATCATTATTAGCCGCACTCGAAGGGGGGGGAGGAAATATCGAACTTTTATACCATCATTTCACACGTATCAACCACCGTCATTCCTTTTTACCATACTTTCGTTTGTTTCACCACCATTTTCATGCTTTCACCCGAAAAACTCACTCTGCACAGAAGTTGTTACTCGACTCTTTGACAGTGTATTTTACTGAGTTGTTGACTATGGGAGGCCCTATTATACGGTATGAACCCGCCACGACAGCCCTGTTAGAACTGTATCCAGAAGCCTATCAAATTTTTCTACAAGCAGGATGGCTCGGTTATTTTCAGAGACTCCAGGGGTTTGATCCACAGCAAGTTCTGCAATTTTCTTGAAATCTCCAGGAAGATCATCCCATTGTTCAAGGGGTTTGGATTTCAGTTACAGAAAAGGATATAGCACAGGTTTTGGGTCTCCCTACCAATGGCATTCGCTTGTTTAGCCGCAAACATATCATCCTGAATGCCCAGCAAGATTTCCTCTTGCTAGGGGAACAAATTGAACCTAAAGGCGAGGGTGTCCGACTCAGCTCGTTGCCACCTCCATGGCTAGAAGTTGAAAAATTCATCAAACACTACCTTACCTGCGAAGGGCAATACTAGGTAGTCTACCAGCATGATTTTGTCCTGTTGTCTCATTTACGACATGCTAGATTGGTGAACATTCCTTATTATTTGCTCGGATGTCTTAAAAATATGTTGCACTACTATAAAAAGGCTAAAGATCCCACCCTTTCACTCACCCATCACCATATCGTTCAACTTCTTATCCAAAAGGGTTTTTCCCAATAAAACTCTCCACTAAACAAGCCACCCATAGATCCCTAAGAAGCTGCTGAAATTCCTAAAAATCTTCAGGAACAGCAACCACAAAACCCTTCAGATTCTCCAAAAATACCTAACAGTTCGCCTACAGACCCAATCAATTCAATTAACCCCCCCTACCATACCAAGCCCACCCCACATTTTACTAGATTCATCCACTCTTGCCCTTCATATTCTTAGTGATGATTCTGAACTAGACAATTCTCCCTGTCCCATCATTGAGGAAAATCCCCCATGTAAATGAAAGCAAATTCCTTTCTTTCCACCCTTTTTACAAAGAAAATAAACAAGGGCCTCAACAAGGGCAGCCACTACTATGACTGCCCTAAACCCCCAACCCATCTGACTAATACCCCGTACACCTCCAACCTCCAAAATGCCGGAATATTTACCTATTCCACCCACGGGCACTGAAACACAAGAACCAGATGCCTAGTATGTTGCGACATCATCCGTTTCAAATCAAGTAGCTAATCACAAGAACAATCTACCCATTTGTTAGTTGAACCACAAGAACAAGCTACCCATTCAGTAGCTGAAACATAAGAACCAGCTACTCATTCAGTAGTTGAAACACAAGAACCAGCTATAGCTGTCACACAAGAACCAACTACAGCTGAAACACAAGAACCAGTTGCTGATATTGATACCAAGACACAGGAATCAGAGGCCCAGGGTGCTACAACATTACTTTCTCTGCATCAAGAAGATGAAATACCATAATCAGCTACCAATCTTGTAATTTCTCCAAAAGAACCACCTAGTGCAGCTGTGACTGTTACACAAGAACCAGTCACCCCTCCTCCAGAACCAACAATGGCCTCTGTCTTACAGGGAAATGAGTTCCTAAGGTATGAACTAGAAGCCTACAAGCAAGAGCTAGCCGCAGCAAAGGAAGCCTATGAGAAGGAACTTAATTTGTAAACCCTATCTCACACAATGACCATGTCAGAGGGAACTACAACAGAGAATCCGTGTAGAGAATATATCTGCAGTCAATGTGGGGACATCTACTATCAAGCAGGCTACAAAGTAACTCAAATTCCAATTCCAGGAGCTTCCCCTACACCTTCAACTTTTGCAGTCAAAGAAGAACACCCTACTGTTACACAAGAACTAGCAGGACCTTCCAATATTAATACTGAATCCTGGCCTACAATAAATGTCAAATCTGAAACCCCTACTTTTGTTAATAAAGTTGTACAAACATTGCCTATTGAGGAATCCGCCCTTCCTAGCTAGATCAATACCCACACCTTTGTGGAACATGTCACTCAAACCATACCATAGCCTATTGCTTGTGATGTCGAGACATAAATCCAACCATGGGATGAGCAGGCAATAATAGACAAATGGAGAAAAGATTTTGTTGTTGCACAGGCCAAAATCCTGCAGGAACATAGACTAATCTGGCTAAACCATATCTATTCAAACTGGGAGGCTTTGGAACAAACACGCCAGGAATCCCAAGCCCTTAAGAAACAGAACAAAGAGCTAAAAGGAAGATTGCTCTTGATATTTGACCTGGCACAAAATTTATTGGCTACAAGGAAACCATCCTGCAATTACTCTTTGTTCCTCATGGAATGACTTACATGGTTTCAGATCAAATCAATCACAGAAGGCAGACCCCATGCAGTGTTAAATTTAGCAGATTTTGTTAAAACCTTTATAGAAACATCTGTTATGGATCAGCACCTCCTTTGTGAGGTATATTTTCATAATGAGGCCATCCCTGAGAACCGACAACTTAACATTAACCCTCTTGTCGGTGACATCCAGATTAGGGCACTCACCTCCTTCCTTAACAATCAGATTATATGGCAGGATGACTTCCTAGCTGCCCAACATAATGAGGATAATCGCCTTCTCTGGATACGACCAGAACCACAAAATGTTTCCACCTTTGTTACAGAGTATTATCAGTTTTTGAAGAAACCAGGGATGACTCAACACATTCGGAAACTACAGACAATAGTTCTTCAGGATTGTCAACATTTCATTAAATCCACAGAGATTTCTGCCCTACAGGAAAATAACATGTATTGGAAACAATCTATTGGGAAAATACAAGAACACAATCCTTTCAGCCCCACTAATCTTGACATAGCAATCTCCAGGGTACCTAGCTACATCAAGTGTGTTCAGCAATGTGATGAAAGCCGGATAGGCTATCAGTTTCATTTCCCTATCCTATGGATGCCAGCAAAGAAATATCAAATTGATTATAAGTTGCCCAAGAAGACAGAAACAACAGCTTGGCAAAGGTTGCAACGCGTTCAAGGGTTCAAAGCTCCAACATATATCACCTTCCACAGTTACTTCTTAAGTAACTTGCATGCTTAGAGTCGATATTCAGATTCTGATTCAGAGTAAGGTTGCCTGGGGACATACAACATTTTAAGTTGGGGGGGATGTTAGGACCTCACAATGTACCTTTTTGCTCACACCTTTTGCTACCATCACACCCTTGTTTCACTCACATTTAAACTCACATTATCACTTTACCCTATCTTTCCAAAGGTATACATCATCTCTTCTCTTTACTATATGTTTAATCTATTTTGCATATAATTTTACATTACTCTCGTACTTAACCATTGATCAGAAATGTATAAGTGTTGAAATAGTTCGAACTGCAGATTAGCATTGAGGCCTGTTGCTAAAAAAATTAAAGCACGCAAACCCAGTGGTTGAAATAGTCTATGGACTATGATGTTGAAACAACAACTCACACAGAAGAAGCTATTACAACTCTTAGTGGTCTACGATGCTGAAACAACAACTGTTACAACTCTCCGTGGTCTACGATGATGAAACAACAATTGTTACAACTCTCCGTGGTCTACGATGTTGAAACATCAACTCCTACACTCTTCATGGTCAACGATGCTAAAACAACAACTCACACAGAAGAAGTTGTTACACAGTCCGTGGTCTACGATGTTGAAACATCAACACAAAATGGTTACATTGACCACAAAAGTCGTACCTTGATATAGCATTAACCATCGTTGTTGCCTGAGACCACATTGTTGAAAGTCAAGAACACAAATCCTGTGCTGAAACAGCCTGTGATTTGCGATGTTGAAACAGCATACAACAGCAGTAACAAGAAGATAAGTATAGAAGCTATTACTCTAGCCGCAACAGCAACACCTCACTTAGCACTTGTAATAGAATTCTATTGCAGGAGACTAGGATATCCTATTCCAGTTTAGAAAGTCGATCTGACTAAGAATAGGAATCATATGTACACCTGTAATTTGTTGATCAAATTGTATCGAAGGGATTCTCCTCTTTAAATAAGAGGAAATCATCATTAGAGAGGACCTTCAGGTGATAACTAAGAAAGGATTTTACAGAGAGGAATGTGTTTTACTTCAGAGTGTAATATGATACAGTTGACAGATGAATAAAAGATTGTTCCTGAGCATTTCTCTCTAGTTCCTTTCGTTTCAGGGGAATCTTGTGAGAAGGGAGGGCCCACCTTCTTCACAAGATTCACCCATTAGCTTTATAGTGTGTTAGTGTTATTTATGTTCATGCCTTCATTAAATTATGTTTTGCTGAAACACTACTTTATTCAACTATGTTTTGCTGAAGCACTACTTTACTGAACTCTGTCTTGCTGAAACTCTGCTTTACTGATTGTTACATTGTTTTCATATGATTCATGCTTGGGTAACTATTAATCATTCTAGTTAGCAATCCTATTTGGTGAATTTATGAAAGCTTGATAATCAGGGACAGGTACTGAAGTTTCCTGCTTGGGGAATAGGGCCCTGTTCTCTGTTAGATATAGTTAGCCTTCAGTGCATGTCAATTATTTCAATTAGTAATGAGTTTGTGAAAGTGTGCTAATCAGAAATAGGTGTTGAAGATTCCTGCTTTGGGGATTAGGGTCCTGTTCTCTATTAAGAGGTAGTTAGTCTTCAGTGTGTGTCAATCATTTCAATTAGCAATGAGTTCATAAAAGTGTGGTGATCGGAAACAGGTGCTGAAGATTCCTGCTTGCGAATAGGGTCTTGTTCTCTGGTTATAGAATAGTTGGTATTTCCTTTTGCAGTGTCTTGAAGGATTTCTTTTCCAGTTTGTTATTTCATTAATGTAATTCAGGATTCTTTGGACAATTATTTCTTTAAACATTGAACTCTGCAATAGGTAGATTTATTTCCTAAAATTCAAGTTAGAACTTCAGTTTGTTCAAGGCAAAGTATGATTAATATGTTTTTACTACAACTCTAGGTTGCTTTTGAGATTGAGCATATATAGTGCGTGGTTACCTTTGAAATAAACAGACTTCCCTGGGTTGACAATTTATGTAGCACTTGATTGTTTAGTTAAATAAGCAATTATAGTGACCAACAATGATGAAAAAGACCACAATGAAAAGAAAGGGAGCTAACATCATCAACAAAAAAAGAACCACAAATAGGACAAGCATGAAAAGAATAAGAACTCTTATTAGAAAAAGAACAATCTTTACTTAAAAGGGGTTAGTGACTCATTTGAAGAAAACATTGATGCAGGAGAATCACTCCAACTCAACAATGTGTCAACAACCAACGCAACAACACACATGAAGGGAGAAGATTTCAAAGAGAGAGAAGCGTCAGCTTTCTCAATTTTGAGTTTAAAAATCGAATTTAAGTGTACTTAATTTTTTTAAGGCTCGAGGAGGGATGAGTTATTATAATATGTGAGGATAAGTCTAAGTCTCCTTTAATGGGTTGTAGTTGTACAGATCCTAAGCATCGCCTCAGATCTGAAAATGTAAATGAATATTTAATGTAATAAACTTAGTGGTAGGTTTCTTTAATTGTG
>ML782937.1:379261-393832 GCA_009831015.1 Picea engelmannii
CAAAATGTTAGAAAGTCTTGAAGAAATAGAAAAGAATATCATGAACCTAAAGGTTCAATTATAATAAGCAAGAAGGATGTAATAAGTGGTGAGAATCCAACTAAAGAAAAAAGAAGAAAATTACAAAGAACTAGAATATGAAATTGTTTCCTTAATAAAGGAACTGGAGAAAACAACAATTAATTTGAATAAAACATTGAAGTTTGAAAAGAGTACTGAAATCTTAGATGATATCATCAATTTTCAAAGGTCCCCATTCATTAAGATTTTTCTTGTATATGATGTTTATGTTGCCTCCCTACCTACACCTGGCCTTGCTACAACCAAAGAAGTTTTATTTGTTGCAGGTGGATTTCAGGCTGGTTTTCCAGAAGATCAACCTACTGTTGATTATGCTGAACAGATTGATGAGTTGTATGTTCCTCACATGGTATAATTTGAGCATACAAATGACATTATTTCCAATATTTCTGGTTCTTATACTCTTGTAAGTGAACCTAACCATGAGCCTACTTCTTATGATTAACCAACAAAAAAATACGTTCGCTATCATCATCCTCACCATACAAATTGAAGGAATGCCAATCATGCTTTCATATCTTTGTAGAAGAGACGTAAAAGACATAAATGTGGACCAGTGCCAATAAAAATATAGATTGTGGTTGTATTGATGGATTGTTGTGGAATAATTTGACCATATGTTTGGGGACATGTTGGCCCTTGGTTAGGTAAGGAAGCAAAGATTAACGAAAAAAGGCAAAGTACGAACTAAGCGGAAGGAATATAAACTGAAAATGGGTTGAAGTGGTCAAAGAAGAAGAAAAGAAGGAGCGAAGTAAGGGAAAGCGAGTCGTTGAAAGAGAATATCAAGGAAGAAAGATCAATAAAGAAGATGGATTGTGGACAACTGAGCAAGCGGAAAAAGACATCAACAAGTGCTTTGGAGAACCTTGTGGAAAAGATGAAAAAACAGGCTAGCGAAGCCCTGAAAATGCAGGTCAAGTGGACCTAGGGTTTTAGACACCTAGGTTTTTGGGATCTAGGGTTTTGACACCTAGATGTTGGTCATGTAATGTATAAATAAAGGTTTAGAAGACCTAGGAAGGGGTTAGAGAGACTACGATTTTTGTTGTTGATGTTGAGTGATTATTGTCATGCGTAAGAGAAGTATTGTGTGTAAGAGTGTATGTATATTCTGGATCTTCAGCTAGGTGTGAAGATCAATCTTGCGGCTAGGTGCACAGGGAGGGGAGAGAAAGAGAGAGAAAGAGAGAGATTGCAAGCTAAGAGATAAAATTGTATGTTTTCATCTAATATATCAAGAAACACAGTTCTGTGGATGTAGCTCTAGGGAGAGGGTGAACGACGTATATCTTGTTTTTATGTGTGATTGATGATGTGTTATTTGTTATCTACTATATTGTGTTGTATTGTTGTGTTAGATCAGTGATACAACTGTGCAAAGTAGGCATCATAGTGGTTAAGAATATCTAGATTGTTGTGTGTTATTGTCCTGGAATCACTTTGCATTTCCTCTAGTTGTATACACATGTGTCCTGCAACCCCCTACTGTTACTTTGGGTGAGACTACATCTGCTCTGCAGGTGTTGCCGAAAGGGCCAGTAGTTATGGTTGTTGGTGCGATGTTAGAGTTGAACCCTAGGTCTACCCCTGTGCCAAAAAATAGTTTTGTTGTTGGGACCGGGATCTTCTTGAGGGAATGTCAAGGTGGTTTCCATCAAAGACAGAGATTCAGAAGTGGATAGAAGAACAAGAGAGGGAATTTGCCAAAGCTCAGAAGAAGAACCCTCACCTTAGTATAGAGGATTAGTTGGGAAGGTATATCTTTACTGATATACACAAGATTTTCATTGGAGGAATTCATAAGGAGATATACGAGTGGTTATCCAGATTAGCAGATACCCAGTTCGAAATCAGATCTAGATCACCTATGGTTTGGACGTCGGCGCTAATCAAGATGGTTAAGAGATTTGATAACGTTGTGTCAAGAGTAGTAGATCACTAGTTTGATAGCACTATTGGAGGGTACATTACCGAGTTTTCTATTGACAAAGTAGAGTCATATAGCCAAGTAGAGAGATATTTATTTAAGGGACCTAGAGGAAAATTTTTACACTTTTTGAAGTTGAATACCAAGATGCTATTGCATGAGAAGAACATCTTGAAGATACAATAATTGGTCGGATTGAAAATCTAATGTTCAAGAACTCAGATAGCGACAATGACACAGAGGTTGGACATATGTGCAGTGGGAGAACCTTTAGAGAGGTTCCCTTGGTGAAGTTGTTTGAGCAGAGTCACGAGCCACTGGCACAGGATGAAGGGTTCTACAGTGGAGAAGAAGAAGATTTATTTAATGAGAAATATTCAAAGTCCACTAGAGCAGAGGAGAGGAACACTGAAGAACCTCGCAGAGAAGAATCAGTAACTTCAGGGATTGCACCGAATGTTGAAGTAAGTACTATTACTCCTCTTGTTATTTTAGCAGCATTAAGTAACCAAAGTAGTCTGAGTTATCAGAGCACTGTTACCATAAGTTCAGTACATACTCAGTCAAGAAACTTAGGAAGATCTATGAAAAATTAGATTAGGTTACCTATCTTTAGAAGATATGGATTTGAAGATCCTGATCAACACTGGTTCTTATGCGAAGCTGTATGGATTATTAAGAAATTCAATGATGAAGTTGTTAAGAGAGATCATTTTAGTACCACCTTGAGGGACCGCACACTGATCTGGTACATGAATTTTTTTAAAGGGACTATACAGCCTAAACCGTTGAACGATATCGAGACTGCGTTGAGTGTAGAATTCAAGAAAACCAATTCGGAGTTGCAGTGCATTACAAAACTAAAATAAATCAAGCAGAGAGTGGCTGAACCTGTTTGGGAGTTTGATCAAAGGTTTAAGACCTTGATAGGCCATTTGATTTTTCATATTCCATATCAAGAGAATAAGGAATGGTTCATTGTTTCCCTTTTAGCACACATCAAAGTTCCTCTGATGCAATAGAAGGTCGCTTCACAGGCTAAGGCACTGGAGGTCGCCATGAAACTAGAATCATCCCCTATGGGATAATCCAGCTCAGGTATGAGTCAAATTTTGAGTCATCTAACTAGCTTATCTCTACAGGTTGAAGATATGAAGAAAGAAAAGGGAAAAGATAAAAGAGAAGACATATGGTGTATCAGATGTAAGTCAGAGGGCCATGACAAGGAGCATTGTCCCCTATTTAATGAGTACTTGGCCTCTGGAGCTTCGAGCCCTTTGAAGCAAGTTACTCTACCCTAGTGTGAGGTATTTAGAAATAGACATCGCCCTGGTGAATATTATTACATGAAAAAATATGTCCAGACACCTACCAATATTTACTGCACATTCTGTAAATATGTGAGGCATGATGAGAAGGACTGTAGGTATTACGAACTGTTGCATGAAAGGTCAAGATATACATATAGGATTCAAGGAGAGATATAGTAGGAGGGAAATTAATTCTCGGGGAAGAGGAAACTTCAACCCTCGTGGTGGATTCATAGGAAGAGAAAAAGGAGGAGGCATGGGTCAAGGTCGAAGTCAGATCATTTGTTATAATTGTGCCCAGCCAGGTCACTTGGTAAGGGACTATCAGAACCCTTGTACCACTTGCATCTATTGCAACTCATTTGAACATGTTATTGAATATTGACTAGTGTTGTTAGCCAAACTCCAGAAGATATCAGGAGGAAACCAACAAGTGCAACTGATATCAGTAGAACCTCACAGAGAGGATCCCAGAGTCATTGTTATCACTAGAGGATTCATTATTATAGGAGAAGACAAGGTGACCCCAGGAAAGACTACAGAAGGATCATGGATTAGAAGAGTTGTAGAGAAGACATAGTTGTTTGATCCAAGGAAAGAAAAGCAGACGTTTGAAGAGGCAAGAAGAGAATTTGGAAGAGGACATGTTTATTCATATCAGGCACAACTAGAAGTGAGAGAATGTGGAATTCCTCTTGAATTCAATCAGTCTACCTCACCTGGAGAAGGAAAAGAGGTAAGAAAGCTTATGGATTTCTTATATACTTGCATTAATTTGATTAAGGATGAAAGAGTTGTGCAATAACTACAACACTTGATCAGACAGTATGAGATAGGAAGGGTAGATCCTCTGCTGAATAAAGTAGTACATCAAGTATCTATAAAGAGAAGGACAAAAAAGGAACTGCACCTTAATGCTCATATTGGAGACTATGAAATAGATTATGTGGTCCTTGACTTGGGATCAGAAGTCAACATTATGACGAAGAAGACCTGGGCACTGATGGGAAAACCTAATTTGATTTACTCTCCTATCAGGCTCAGGATGGCTAATCAGTAGGCAGTAAGCCCCTTTGGGAGACTAGAGCATGTCCTTGTGGACATCGACGGGGTAAGGATGTTTGCAGATGTCGAACTAATTGAGATAGTTGATGATAGTTGTCCTTACCCTGTGTTGTTGGGCATTGATTGGGCTTTCAACAATTTGACTATTGTTGAATTAAAGAAAAGAAGAATGGAATTTGAAGGTGATTTCCTTAGGGTCATTTCACCTCTTGATCCTAATGAAGGTCGCAGATACACCCAACCCATCCGAGAAGAAGACCGTTCTTATGAACTAGAGAATATATATAAATTGAAAGCAATATAGCAAGATTACATTAATCCTACAGCAGATGGAAATTTAAGCTGGCGAAGTGAAAGTTTATTCTCATCAGATTCAGAAGAAGCACTAAAGAACTGGTAGAATAGAATGTATGAATTTTCTGCACGGAGGTGTGCCATATTGACTAGGGAAGTTTGTTGGATTGGCACAAAAGTAAGTAACTGTTGAAGGAAAATCTCTCTGTGGACAAGTAGATCTCCTCTTGAGAGATACACTCTTAAATCTTAAGACAGAAGATGCTTATCATGGTCACTGACTTCCTTTTAGATCTAGATAAACTAATGTGTGAGGAGAAAGGAGAAGAGAAGTACCTTTCACCGATGTTTGTCCCTGCACGATCCAAGTTGAGCTCCAATATTGAACTATACAATAATCTCTGTAGACAAACAAGATACAACCAACTTCCTACCCTACTGAGATTAGCTTAAAATAGATCTATCTACTTAAAGACAAGTTCATGTGAGATCAAGCACAAACTAGAAAGAAACAGGCCAAGCATATTATATTGATGAGAACAACAACGAAGGAAACTTACAATCGTAGATGTAAGTGCAGCAGCTTCATCAAGTCCTCCTTGTCTAACCCTTGCACAAAAGACCCATGATCAAAATGACAATAACTTCATTGATTATTCTCCTCCACTTCACTGTGTGTTTCCTATGAGATCATAGGTTTCATGCTTCCAATCATTCCCCCTAAACATGAAAAGATTGCTGAGTGATCTTGCTTCCTTTCCCACTCGTTAAAAGGTTTGAAATGGCGTCTTTCGAGTGATAATTTATCTCTTTTTTGGCCTCGCGAGACTAACATTATGAAAAATGACAACATTGGAGTCACCTTTAAGTTCTTTTTAGACTCTCTAAACATGCAAAGATTGTCGAGCGACCTTGTTCTCTTCACGCTCATTAAAGTATTTGAAGAAAACATCTCTTGAGCGATAGTTTATTTATTTTTCGGTCTCTTCAGACTACTTTACGAAAAAGGAACTAAGAGAGTTCACTTTTAAGTGTTTTTCCAGACTCTATAATCATGAAAAACCTTCGAGTTTTCTATCTTTGGACTCGTTAAAACAAACATCGACAGGTCCATACAGGACCGAACCCTTACTTCTTCCAGTTCATTAAACAAAGGAAGAGGAACTTACCGAAGGTGAGTTATATAGAGCATGTGTTACCCTCATCAATCTCGTTAAATTAAAAAGAGGTACTCATCTATCTGGATGGGGGGGAAATTGAAGGAAGCAAGCCAAGCAGTTTTTGAGAACATTACCAAGTAACTCTTAGAGTCTCCCTTGAACATGGCACCTTGTCTTTGCATGCATTTTAATCCACTGAACCTCTGCATTGAGCCAATCCTTTGAGTTTCTTTTACTCCTTTGGATCTCCCGATGTAAGTCACAACATCCACTGCATCATCAAGTTTTGGTCCATGTCATGTTTCTGCTGTTGTGCCTCAGTGTTCAAGGGAAGTATCCACCTCGAGAGTTAGCCATCACAAATATCTTATCTCAATACCCGTGTCAGTCGATGTTCATTTGATCTACCAATTACATCTCTGTGTCCATTTCATGTCATTGATGGGGGATACATCAAGGCTCTCCTTCAACGAGTCTATTCCTATCGACTTCAACACATTATCCAGGAACTAGACTTAGAAACCAGTTAGTACTTTGGGACCTGCATGCCTCAATGGTAGACCTCCTCATGTTTGACAGTGGGTTTACATCATTGACCTCTAATCAGATGATTCCAAGAATGTTTGACTTCATCTCATCCATTCACATTCATTGGAATGTACTAGGGTACCTTGGGAATAATTGACATTAATGATGATTTCCCTCACACTTGTTAACGGTTTACATCTTTGATCTGTAATCAAGTGGTTTCTTCCATGTTAGACATCAGTACATCTATTCACATGGTTAGATTTGTATTACATTGGGATCGGTAAGAAGACCCTGGGTTGAGTCATCACTCTTATATGTACTTTGCCCAGGTTGTGAAGGAGTTTCTTTTGAACAATGACACATATACTGTTACATAGATCCACTTTGTATTGGTCATGGCTATGTCTTGTCATTTCATAGATCCACTGTGTATTCTTCGTGGCTACGATCAGTTCAATTCATAGAAGTATAGATCCACACTGTATTCTCGGTGGCTATACCTTTTATCAATAAAATTATAGATCCCCAGTGTATTTTATGGTGGCCATATCTTGCCCCAAGCATAGGTATGCCTGCCTTGGGTTTGAAACATGTCATAATATTTGTTGGTGTTTGTGTGCAGCTTCTGTCAGGTTCTCTGCATCTATACCCTTGCTTGAAAGTCTACAAAGCATTTCAGTTATTAGTTCTCGTCTTATAACTTCATACTTTGGGGGAAAATCTATTACACATCAAAATTACTCACTTCTATAGTGTCGCAAGTGTCGTCATTACAAGTGTCGCAAGTGTCTCATTTTGGTCGCAAGTGTCGTCATTACAAGTGTCGCAAGTGTCTCATTTTGGTCGCAAGTGTCGAAAATGTCAGAAAAAGCATACTGCCATAATTCCTATGTCATGCTTATAACGACATCGGAAGGACATTTGAAACACATCAAACATTTGATTTGGAAGAAGAGGAATGGGTTAACAGGGTTATGAACCTCTTGCCATTTGAAAGAACCACTAAAAAATGAGTTTCAGAGGAGAACACTCCCCTATACCACTGTTAGGAGTGTTGGCACTCCCCTATACACTCTTAGGGAGCATTATAATGCTATATCTTCCCTTTTTAAGGAGCGTTACTACTATTAGGAGTGTTGGCGCCCCCCTATGCATTGTTAGGGAGTGTTTTAGTGCTCTGATGCCCCTTTTGGGGGAGTGCTACCTATTCTGGACAAAAAATTGGTTTGTTGAGAAGAATGAGGAAAATATCTCTTCAATATCTGAAGGCAGTTGGATTTGAATCCTTGGTCAAGCCATGATCTTAAGGAAGATCCCTAACTGAAGGAGGAAAATCCTCAACTTACCCTAAAGATATTTACCCCAAAGATATCTCAAGTGGTTGGGCCTCTCTAAACCTATATAAGCAGGCCCTCTCATGGTGAAAAGGGGGAATGATTGGAAGAATGAAACCTATGATCTCATAGGAAACACACAGTGAAGTGGAGGAGAATAATCAGTGAAGTTATTTTCATTCTGATCATGGGTCTTTTGAGAAAGGGTTAGACAAGGAGGACTTGATGAAGTTGTTGCACTCACATCTACGGTTGTAAGTTTCCTTCGTTGTTGTTCTCATCAATATAATATGCTTGGCCTGTTTCTTTCTAGTTTGTGCTTGATCTCACATGAACTTGTCTCTAAGTAGATAGATATGTTTTAAGCTAATCTTAGTAGGGTAGGAAGTTGGTTGTATCTTGTTTGTCTACAGGGCTTATCGAAGAGTTCAAGAATGGAGCTCAACTCGGATCGTGCAGGGACAAACATCAATGAACAGTACTTCTCTTCTCCTTCCTCCTCACACATTAGTTTATCTAGATCTAAAAGGAAGACAGTGACCATGATAATGCGAAACCAGAGATTCTGGGTTCGATCCCTAGTGGAGTCGCCAATTTTTGTTGAAGGAAAATCTCCTTGCGGACGGGTAGATCTCCTCTTGAGAGATAGACTCTTAAATCTTAAGACAAAAGATGCTTATCATGGTCACTGACTTCCTTTTATATCTAGATAAACTAATGTGTGAGGAGGAAGGAGAAGAGAAGTACCTTTCACCAGCGTTTGTCCCTGCACAATCTGAGTTGAGATCCAATATTGAACTCTTCGATAAGCCCTGTAGAAAAACAAGATACAACCAGATTCCTACCCTACTGAGATTAGCTTAAAACATATCTATATACTTAGAGACAAGTTCATGTGAGATCAAGCACAAACTATAAATAAACAGTCCAAGCATATTATATTGTTGAGAACAACAACGAAGAAAACTTACAACCGTATATGCGAGTGCAGCAGCTTCATCAAGTCCTCTTTGTCTAACCCTTGCTCAAAATACCCACGATCAGAATGACAATAACTTCACTGATTATTCTCCTCCACTTCACTGTTTGTTTCCTATGAGATCATAGGTTTCATGCTTCCAATCATTCCCCCTTTTCACCATGAGAGGGCCTGCTTATATAGGTTTAGAGAGGCCCAACCACTTGAGATATCTTTGGGGTAAGTTGAGGATTTTCCTCCTTCAGTTAGAGATCTTCCCTAAGATCATGGCTTGACCAAGGATTCGAATCCAACTGCCTTCAGAGATTGAAGAGATATTTTCCTCATTCTTCTCAACAAACCAATTTTTTGCCCAGAATAGGTAGCGCTCCCCCAAAAGGGGCATCAAAGCGCTATAATTCTCCCAAACAATACATAGGGGGGGCGCCATCACTCCTAACAATAGCAACGCTCCTCAAAAAGGGCAGACGGAGTGTTATAATGCTCCCTAAGAATGTATAGGGGAGCGCCAACACTCATAATAGTGGTATAGGGGAGTGTTCTCCTCTGAAACTCAATTTTTAGTGGTTCTTTCAAATGGCAAGAGGTTCATAACCCTGTTAACCCATTCCTCTTCTTCCAAATAAAATGTTTGAGGTGTTTCAAGTGTCCTTCTGATGTCGTTATAAGCACGACATAGGAATTATTGTTATCCACAATTTTGGTCATCGTGATGATGTCATGGTGATGTTATGATGACAACAAATCAAGCTCCTCATTAAGGACTCCTTCCTGAAAAAGGTTGCACTTGTTCATCTCCAAAAAATCATATTTTAAGGACTGTTCGCAGGCTGTACATTACTCTCCTGCGAGAATCCTGCATTCTCGCAGGCTACATGAAGCCTGGGTGTGAACTTCTCACACTGTGCTCAAGGTCAGGGTGCGAACATGTTTCTAAAGAAGGAAAATGGATGAGTTCTCGATTCTTCTAGAAGGAATTTTCTAGAATGATGAGTTGGTGTTCGAATGGTTGTTCAGAAGCTGGCATTCCAGATTTATTGGGATCATTCTTATCCTAGCAACTAACCTATTCTCTCCTATAAATTGATGAGAATGCTCATGGAAAGGGTTAAGTTGACAAGCTAGAGAAACTTATTGGAGAATTGGTGCATTATTGTATGGAGAATTGATGCTGCAGCAGATAGAGACAACAACAAGGTCATCACAAGTAGTTTATTTTCTTCATGCATGAGCAAGTGTGTGTGTCAAAGCTAGAAGCCATTGAAAGGAGATCTACGACATCAAGGCTCAGGTTGTATATTTCTCTTTCAGTTAATTCAATACATGAATATGTCCCTTTCCCATAATGATGATGTCATCTTATTACATGATTCCTTGATCACATGTATAGACTAGACATTGAATACATTGATATGCTTGTACTTCGATTGGTTTGTTCTGTTGTGATTGGACGGCACAAGAGCATTGAAGCAGAGCGAGGAACAACAGATATTTAGGAGAGCGTTCATAAGGTATGCCCACTATCCATTTCTCTTAGTTCATTCAATAGTCTAGATCTAGGGAGAGAGTAGTATTCTGTCTTGTTTTGTTCTAGATCCAGGTGGATCTAGGGAGATTGGTCTGTGTCCGCACTCACGAATTTATCCTTAAACAATTATGGAAGTATGCTTTTTCTGAGATTTTCGACACTTGCGACCAAAATGTGACACTTGTAATGGCGACACTTGTGACACTATCAAAGTGAGTAATTTTGATGTGTAACAGTAACTCGCCCACGTTTGATGGTTTAAATAATTTAGAATCATTATTATTGGAATTTGAATAAATTTTACCAGTACAATAGAGGTTGTTGGCATTGGATGAAGCCTTGAAAGCAACGTCATCAAGATCATGGGGAACACACAAGAAGAACATCACGGAGTGGGTGCAATGTCGCACTTTGATGATAGTGTGATTTTCAGACCAAGTCGAAGGGTGCGAAGTTTGATACACAGGTTAGATTTTTCTGAAGGACCATGTGCAGAGTTGTGAGGAGGCCTGGAGCAGCATTACTAAAGAACACTGGGTACATAAGTTCATTAACACTTTGGACACAATGCCTATCAATTGGTATCTTAAAGAAGAACTATGCCTCACCACTTCAGACTGGTATGGTATGACCCAGAACTTTATAGATACACTTTTATTTGAAAGTCAGTACCCCACAGTAGATCAGTATTTACAAGTTGTAAGATAGAAAGTCTTTGAGGAGGCACCTAACCTCCCTTTGAAGAAAGAAGGAGATGAATGGACTACACCTCTTCAGAAATTACATGGTTGTTACAATATCAATGCTAATGAAGATGATGATCCTAGGAATGTGAACATAGTAGAAACTAAAGGACAAAGAGACATAGCAGGGCCGAGAGTTGAACTCCCTTTCATTGGACAACCAATTAAAATCAAGAAAGTTAATATTGGAATAGAGTAAGCACCTAAGTTGGAGAACGTTGGAGATTATTGAGATGATGTCACTATTGATAAGATTACAGAATTACTGCATGAATATCAGGACTTGTTTCCAACCAAGTTCACAGACATGAAGGGCATTAAAGGGCCCATCGGAGAAATGAATATCCCCTTAAAACCAAATGCAAGGCCATTCAAGCAGAGACCCTACAAAATAAATCCCAAGTATAAGAAGAAAGTTAGGATTGAATTAGACAGAATGTTGGAAGGAATCATAGAACCTATTGAAGAATCAGAGTGGATCGACCCTATGGTGGTCCAGGATAAGAAGTCAAGAGATATCTAAATCTTTGTATACTTAAGGTAATTGAATGATGCATTCCTACATGATCCATTCTCTACACTATTTACTGATGAAGTTTTAGATAATGTAGGAGGAAAGGAAGTTTACTCCTTCACAAATGGATTTTCAAGTTATCACCAGATCAAAATTGCTAAGGAAGACAGACATAAGACCACATTTGCAACAGAATGGGGTTCTTTCTAGTACATTGTGATTCCTTTCGGATTGAAGAATGCACCAGCCATTTTTTCTAGGGTGGTGGTCGAAGCATTCAAGGAATTTTTACATGAATTTTTGGAAGCATATTTTGATGATTGGACTGTTTTTAGCTTACTGAAAAATCATATTGAATGTTTGCAATTAATGCTGGATAAGTGCAGGCAATGTCAGATTTCCCTGAACCTAAAGAAGTGCATCTTCCTTTCACCTTTTGGAGTATTTATGAGACACATTTTATGTAAGAAGGGGTTGTTGGTAGATCCTTCCAAGATTGCCATCATTGTTGATCTACCTCCTCCTACTTTTGTTAGACAGCTGTGCACTGCATTGGGACATACTGGATACTACAAAATTTTTATCAAGGCCTATGCACAAATGACAACACCCATGGAAAATATTTTAAAGAAAGATTGTCAATTTCAATGGTTAGACGAATGTTAGCAAAGCTTCGACACACTAAACTAGAAGATGATCACTGCGCCTATCTTGGTTTTCCCAGATTAGAGTAAAGAATTCCATGTTAATGTCGATGCTTCATCTATTTCATCAGGAGCAGTGTTAGCACAACCAAGAGCAAGAGATATTGACCACCCGTTAGCTTTTGCTAGCAGGAAGCTGTCCACAGTTGAGATAAATTACACTACCACTGAAAGAGAAGGTTTAGCTATGGTGTATGCACTACAGAAGTTTGGACACTACTTGTTGGGACAACATTTTAATATGTTCACTCATCACTCTTCATTGAAATACTTAGTCAACAAGCCAATATTGGGGGGAAGAATATGCATATGGATACTATTATTCCAGGAATATGATTTTGAGATTGTGGTCAAGCTAGGAAGAATGAACAAGGGACCTGACCACTTGTCTAGGTTAGAACATGGAGAGGAACCTACCAGTTTGGAGGAGACATGATCCAGGGGATCAAATTTTGCTCAAAATTCAAAGTGCTTGGAATCGCTTCAAATCGAACGGGAGCGTAGGCCTCATCGTCACGAACCCAATGCAACTCGTTTGGGTTCAAACGAACATCGAGAGAGAGAGAGAGATATTGCTTTATGTTCAAAACGACAAATAGGCCAAAAAAAGGGATGATCATTGTACAGTCCGTACAGATGTTGACGTGGCATGTCAGTACGATACATGGCATAAATGACTGTACGATATGTGGCATTCATTGGTTAGAAGATGTGGTCGAATGAGTATTGGACACATGGCACCTTGGTGGCTAATAGTATGGTGACATGTGGCCCAATCAATGGCCGCCATGTGTCACCTGGACGGTGGTTTAAAATCTTTGTAATCGACAGGACTCGAACCTGCGACCTCTGGCAGGGGAAGAGACTTGGGAAGGTTCGCCAACCGACATGCCACCATATGAGCCTTGTTATATATATGGCATTATATAAATTTAAATTTGTGTTGTTTGATAGTTGGGCACGGTCTGGGCCAGGGCTAAGCCCCGACCCCCAGTCATGTGTTGCTACCATATAACCCTGCCCGCGTGTCACAAACTTTTAAACACCCGCGCGCCTAGGCACATGGACCTTGCCATGTGACTTGGGCTTAAAACTTAACCACTTCGACAATTTGAACTGGTTGTGCGGTTGCGCCCGGTGCTAGGTTTTTCCACATAAAAATGCATAGGGGCTAGGTTGAGGCAACAAGGGTGCATTTTGGCGATCCAGAGACAACAAGTTTGAAGGGGAATTTCCGGGAAGCCTATCTTCTCCGATTTTTTGCCAAATGAGGTGCCGAAAAAGCCCAGCTAGGGGTTTTTGGACATTCTGAAGCCATTGGAGCTGTCTATTTCCCATTTTGAGCATTGTAAAGCACATTTTTTAGCACTTTGAGCAAATAATACAAAAGATCCATTGGAAGCTGGACCAGGAGATGTAGCCCAAGAGAGGGGTGAACTCTTTTATCATCTGTTGTGTTATGTGTTTTCTATTCACTGTTTATTGCTATTGTTTATATGCATATTGAATGAGTAATTTCTATAAAAAGTTTTTTTGCAAAATTGATCCATTTGCATTTTAACACATGAATTAAATCTTGCAAATAATTTCGAGAATACAAGTCTTCTTCATTTTTAGATCAAGTTGGTATCAGAGCATAGGTTTTTGAAGACTTGATTATTTGAAAGTGTTTTGTTTTCTGATGCTCACAAGGTTGAAACTCACAAGAGGAGAAGGTCAACTTGTAGAGTCAAGTTCACATCCTTCAAGGAGGAAGAGTATATCATCACCGCAAGTTTCAAGGAGGCATTCACCAAGTATGGCTCATGAAGAGAGTCATGAACATATTCCTACAAAAGATGAAGATCTCAGAAAGTTTGTCATGGAAATGAGAGAAATGATGAAACTCTTGATGGAAAGGAATACAGGATTGCAAGCTGAAGGCTCCAACCCTTCAAAGCACAAGGGAGACAGTGGTGATAAAACTCCAAATGGAAATGGAGGGAATGGTGCTTCTCCACCACCCTCACCTCCATATTCTTCTTCTTCTACCAGTTCAAGACCTATTCCAAATTCTCCAAAAGGACATGGTAAAACTCCTTCACAAATTCCTTTGTTAAAGCTTGATATTAAATTCGAATTGCCAATGTACAATGGAGAGGTAAATGTTGAGAAATTAGATAATTGGATTCATCATATTGAGGTGTATTGTAGGATACAAAAAATTCAAGATGATGAAACTAAGATTCAACTTGCTTCTTTAAGATTGGATAGTGCAACACTCATTTGGTGGGAAGCCAAGACTCAAGAGGACATGAAGAAACATGGTAAAATTTTAACCACTTGGAATGATTTTATTGTTGCAATTAAAAGACAATTTTACCCATTGGCATATATGCAAAAAGCTACTATGGATTGG
>ML782937.1:396182-421271 GCA_009831015.1 Picea engelmannii
TATTGGCCTAAAATGAATGAAAGTGTTTCAAGATATGTACGAGGATGTTCATTATGTGCCACAAGAAAACCTAGCAATCGAAAGTTGGGTTTGTATACTCCACTTCTGGTTCCTTCTCGTCCTTGGGAAAGTATTTCTATGGATTTTGTTGGAGGTCTACCTATGTCTAAATGAAATCATGATTATCTTTATGTTGTGGTTGATCGATTTAGCAAAATGTGTATTTTGATGCCTTGTACGAAGCAGGTTACAGTTGAGAAAATGGCACAAATGTTCTTTCAAAATGTTTGGGTGCATTTTGGATTGCCTAAATCCATTATTTTTTATCGGGATTCTCAATTTATTGGAAGTTTTTGGTCGAGATTATGGGCACTCATGGACACCAAATTGAAAAAGAGTATAGCTTTCCATCCGCAAAACGATGGTCAGACAGAAGTGGTAAATAGAACAGTGGCGCACCTTCTTCGTGGTTATTGCAACAAACATCCTAAACTTTGGGATGAGCATTTACACTACATTCAACATGCTTACAATTGAGCTAAGCACTCTTCAACTCAAATGTTGCCATTTGAAGCATGTTTTGGCTATTTTACCAAATCTTCTTTAGATTTTATCTTTGGGAAGAATATTGCTATTGATGGTCAATATGACATTGATAGGGTAGAAATGTTCATTGAACAAATTCAGTCGATACATCAAATGGTACAAGAGCAGTTGGAAAAGAGTCAAGCCAAGTACAAATCGAGACATGACAAGCATTGTGTTGATCATAGTTTCCAAGTCGGAGATGAAGTTTGGATTTACATTAGTAAGGAGAGGCTTAAAGGAGAAGGTAAAAAACTAAAACCAATTCGATATGGTCCTTTCAAGATTCTTGACAAGATTGGTAACAATGCCTTCCGTTTAGATTTGCCTCCTTATATGCAAATGTATGCAGTTGTTAATGTTGAGAATTTGAAATTGTATGAGCCTCCTTTGATTGATGATCAAGAAGAACATGTTCAGATTCCTTCTATAGATGATTTTTCCCCAGAATATCTTACAGAATTGCATGAAGACACCATCCTTGACAGGAGAATGAGAACTTCAAAACGAGGAAATGTGGAGTATCTTCGAGTTGGTCTTAAAGGTACAAATCCAAGAAAATCCAAGTGGATTGAGGTTGGAAAGGTGAGGGAGCTATACTCTTATCTTCAGATAGACTAAAAATAGTCTTTTGGAGGTCCAAAAGATTTCCAATGGGGAGGTGTGATCCAGGTGATCAAATTTTGCTCAAAATTCAAAGTTCTTGGAATCACTTCAAATCGAACGGGAGTGTAGGCCTCGTCGACATGAACCTAACGCAACTCGTTTGGGTTCAAATGGACATCAGGAGAGAGAGATATCACGTTCTATTCAAAATGACAAACAAGCAAAAAAAAGGGATGCTGACTGTACAGTCCGTACAGATGCTGATGTGGCATGTTCGTACGACACATGGCAGAACTGACCATACGATACATGGAATTCATTGGTTGGAAGATGTGGTAAAATGAGTATTGGACACATGGCATCTTGGTGGCTAATAGTATGGTGACACGTGGCCCAATCAATGGCCACCACGTGTCACCCGGACGGTGGTTTAAAATCTTTGCAATCGGCAGGACTTGACCCCATGACCTCTGGGTAGGGGAAAAGACTTGGGTAGGGCCACCAACTGGCATGCCACCATATGAGCCTTGTTATATATATGTGACGCAACCTTCCCTGCCCCTCGGAGAAATGGTTGCCCTCACCAGGACCTTCACTAATCTCGGCCCAAAGAGCATGTGTCACTCTTCAATCCCACTTCGGGACCTTTTCGTCACCCACAGGATACACGGATGATCTCCCGGTAATTATCTCAGGAAATCGGCTCTCTCGCTATCGCGGAACCTGCATGCATGTTCTCATGCGCCTCCAAACCCCGAACCCCGAGTTCCGATGGTCAAAGGTCAACGCTCGGGATATCGCCGCTCGCGACATCAACGGTCTGATTTTCTAACCTCTGAGTCCCGAGGTACCGATTCCCCGAGGCAGTGCCACCTATGCTCCACTCACTTCCAGGGACCCACACTACCACGTCGCCCTCGGGATTTCGCAGATCGCAGATCCACGATGCCAAATTCCCCCTATTGTCGAAAACCTCAAGCGCCGAACCCCGAGACGCTGGGATCTACTGCTGCCTGTCTGGCGGAGATCAACGGTTCCGATTGACTCGGGAAATCACAACTCACGATTTCAACGAGCAAGCCCTTGCCTCTCAAAACACCGAAGCCTGATATGCGATAGTGCGGTGTTAAATTTCCCCGTGACTTTTCCGCAATCTGATGGTCTGCGGGATTTCACAATTCTCCACAACGATTTCAAGTCGTCGATTCTCTTCCTCTAAAGGAATCCCTCCGGAACCTGTTCCACAATATTTACAAGGAACTATTCCTCCTGAGATTTATCAACGTTGACTCTTTCAGAGACTTCGCCCATGTTTTTCTTCATGGACCTCCAACAGTTCTCGAACTGTTGAGTCCGTTACGTCTCGTGCACTCGCCTGCAACAGGCCTCCTGCTCCCTTGACTCAGAATCGCCACTGAGAATTTAACCTCCGTCCTGCACTTCCCCTGCACGGCTTCGAACAACCCAATTCAACCTTAGGCAGATGAGAATAAGAGTTCAACTGTCTGGCCTCATCAACGCACTCCATGCGGATGAATTCGACTACACTCTATGCAGGAATCTCCTGGCCCAGACAGAGAAACAATTGAAGCTTATTCTCGCCTTTCTCCCAGATTTCTAATCTGCCATGAAATCACATATGCAGCATACACAACGAAGGCATAAAAAGAAGCAAGTATGTAACAGCATAATATCAACAACACACAGAGAATAATCACAGCCATCGAATTGAATCAAAGCTTTCCTATTAATTCAATATTTGTACATGGGGATTCTTCACAAGTTCTCTGCCCTGCTATCTTCTTGCTCCTGAATGCTAATGTGAATGCTAATGTTACAATGATACAAAGGAGGGTGCCTATGTTTTGTTTTCCCTCTCGAAAACAAAACTGTCTAATCTACAGTTAATTCCTATCTAACAGCATTAAGGACTATTAAATGCCTTCCTACCTATAATACAATATGAGTGCACTCTGCTATGAATGCCTTCATTTAAATGGCGGCGCAACAACCCCAAGGTAACTCAAAAATGCATGTGCTGGCGCTCTCTAGCTGTCTTTTCTTTCTCCACACGCTGGCTCGCTTGACGAAGTGTGGATGCTCCTGCATCATACTCCTCGGCTCAAAATATTTCATGGGCTCCTGTCCATGAGTTCCTGCACAGTGTGCCCATGCTTCTGTATTACTGCATCTGTCTCCCAGCTGGCATCCTCCACTGGGTGGTTTTTCCATTTTACCAGGTATTCAAAATAATGCTTTCTCCTGGTCTTTTTGCCTACTCTTTTGTCCAGTATGCACTCTATCTGTGGTTTCTGTGCAATTGGAAATTTCTTCTGCCACTGAATCACTGGTTCCTCAGTTCCAGTGCCTGTTTCTTCAGCCTTGTATGGGTATAAATCTGAAATGTTGAAAATCGAAGATATCCCGATGGCCTCTGGCAACTCAAGCTCGTATGCATTTTCCCCGAATTTCTTCAGGATCTTGCACGGTCCAATCTTCTTCATCTTGAGCTTGTTATATGTTCCCCTCGGGAATCTTTCTTTCCTCAGGTGTGCCAGAACCATGTCCCCAAATTCAAACTGAAGTTGTCTCTTTCTCTGATCGGCTCTGCGCTTGTATTCCTGATTCAACTTCTGTAGTCGCTGCTTCACCTCCGCGTGAAGTTCTTGCATCGCCTCTACGAACTCTTCATCTCTCGCGCTGCTAGTTTCAACCTGTTCTGACTCCCTAAGCTGAGAAACTCCTCTCGACTGTGTCCCATACAAAATTTGAAACGGGCTCTTACCTGTACTCCGATTGACCGAATCGTTGTACACAAATTCTGCCTATGGTAGGATCTGATCCCAACTGGTGTGATGTTCCGTCACCAAACTTCTCAGTAAATCTCCAAGGCTTCTATTCACTACCTCAGTCTGTCCATCTGTTTGCGAATGGTAAGCAGAACTAAATGCCAAGTCAGTCCCCAACTTCTTCCATAGCGTCCTACAAAAATGACCAATGAATTTTGCATCCCGATCTGAGACTATGCTTCTCAGCAATCCATGCAATCGCACAATCTCTTTGAAAAATAAATTTGCGATGTGGGTCGCATCGCTGGTCTTATGACATGGAATAAAATGTGCCATCTTCGAAAACCTGTCCACCACAATAAAGATGGAATCAATGCCTCTCTGTATTCTCGGCAAACCCAACACAAAATCCATGCTGATGGCCTCCCATGGCCTCTCGAGTATAGGAAATGGCTGATAGAACCCTCTGTTCTGCTTTCGACCCTTCGCGTGTTGACATATCCTGCACTTGTCAACAAATTTATTTACATATACACGCATGCCTGGCCAATAGTATGATTCGCTCAACTTCGCGAATGTCTTATCATGCCCAAAGTGACCTGCTAAGCCTCCACTATGCTTCTCCTTCACCAAATTCTCGCTCATGGAGCAATCTGGAATACACAACTGGTTTCCCTTGAACAACAATCCATCCTGGATTATAAAGTCAATCCACGGAGTTCGATCTCTGAGAACTGGGTTCTCAGCTGCTTCGTATGCTTCTGCAAAATCCGCATCACCTGCATACATATCTTTCAGGTTTTCAAAACCCAAGGTTTTGACTCTGAATTCCTGCAGCAATAAACATTTCCTTCTCAAGGCGTCAGCTACCTTGTTAACAGTCCCCGAAATGTGCTTTATCACGAACGTAAAATTTTGCATGTACTCCACCCATTTTGCATGCTTTTGATTCAGCTTCTCTTGCTGACTCACGAATTGCAACGCATGATTATCGCTGTACAAAATGAATTCCTTGGGTATCAAATAATGTCTCCACTTTTTCAATGCATGTATGATGGCATAGAACTCTTTGTCGTATGTGGAGTATTTCAGCTTCGCATCATCCAACTTCTCGTTGAAATATGCTATAGGTCTATCATCCTGACTCAAGACTCCTCCAACAGCATATCCACTCGCATCACACTTCACCTGGAAGGTCTTCTGAAAATTAGGCAACACCAGTATTGGTTGCTCTGTGATCTTTCGCTTCAACAGGTTGAAG
Source organism: Picea engelmannii (assembly GCA_009831015.1). Classification (NCBI taxonomy): domain Eukaryota; kingdom Viridiplantae; phylum Streptophyta; class Pinopsida; order Pinales; family Pinaceae; genus Picea; species Picea engelmannii. The sequence goes on from ML782937.1 coordinate 401,424, forward strand.
CTCCTTTCAGCCTCGGCAGTCCAGTGAAAAAATTTATGCCACTTCTTCACAGTATCCATCATCACTGCGCTGATTCCACTAAAATTCCAAATGAATTTCAAGTAGAAGCTAGACAAACCATGGAAGCTCCTTACCTCAAAGACATTCCTCGGTGATGACCAATTCCTGATTACTTCAACCTTCTCAGGATCCATCTTCAATTCATTCACCGAAATTACAAAACCCAAGTAAATGAGTTCCGTCTACATAAATGAGCACTTCTTCAAATTAATTAGCAGCTTCTCCTGTTGTAGCCTTCTCATTACAATGGCCAAATTTCTCAGGTGTTTAGCCTTTGTCTTGCTGAAAATCATAATGTCGTCCAAGTATATGACCACAAATTTGCCAATGAATTCCCGTAGGACTTCATTCATCAGCCTCATGAAAGTGCTTGGCACATTTGTCAACCCAAATGGCATGACCAGCCATTCATACAAACCCTCATTTGTCTTGAACGCTGTCTTCCATTCATCTCCCTCTCTCATTCGGATCTGATGATATCCGCTCTTGAGATCTATCTTTGAAAAATAATTTGCCCCACTCAGGCAGTCCATCAAGTCATCCATTCTCGGCAGTGGAAACCTGTACCTGATGGTGATTTTATTTATCGCCCTGGAGTCTGTACACATCCTCCAGCCTCCTTCCTTCTTCGGACTCAGTACTGTTGGAACAGCACATGGACTAAGACTCTCTCTCACTAGTCCTTTATCCAGCAGATCCTATACCTGCCTTTTGACCTCCTCGTTCTCCTGAGGCGTCAACCTGTACGCTGCCTTATTTGGCAAACTTGCTCCGGGTATGAGGTCAATGTGGTGACTCACACTCTGCATCGGTGGCAATGAATGAGGTAGTTCATCCACGATGATATCAGCGAACTCTCCCAGCAGTTCTTGAATCTCCTCCGGCAAGTCGTCCACTCTTGTGCTTGTCAGGACAATTCTCGGCTTCCTAACCACAAAGAACTGTGGATCTTCATTCTTCTCCATCTCTGTGAGAAGTTCCTTCCCACTCATGAGAAGTATTGTGCTGCTCATTGCCGGCTTCGCCTCCTTATCTTTTATCGGCAGCAGTTTATGGATTTTCCCATCCTTCTCCAAGGTATATGTGTTCATCCTTCCATCATGAACAACATTTCTATTAAACTGCCATGGTCTCCCCAACAGTATATGGCACATGTCCATGGGAATAACATCGCACAGAATCTCATCATGATAATTCCCAATTTTAAATTTAACTAAGAACTGTTTAGTGACACTTACCCGGTGTCCTTTCTGTAACCACGAGACCTTATATGGACTCGGGTGCTTAGTTGTTTCCAGCTCCATCTTTTCCACCATCTCGGTTGAAATGAGATTATCGGTGCTCCCACTATCAATTATGACTTTGCATTTCCTGTCCTTGGCTGTGCAAGCCGTTCTAAACAGTTTGCTCCTCTGCACTGCACTCTGTACCTCCTTCTCAGGCTTCAAAAGGATTTTATGCATCCCCAGCGATCTTCCGCTGTCCGCATCTTCGCTCTCAGCATCATGCCTCTGCGCCTTTGTGACATGAGATTTTCCTCCGTCTATTTTCCTGTATGGATAGTCAAAGGCTTTGTGTACGTCTTTGCCACATGTAAAACATGTGATGACTCCTCCTTGGCCTATTCCTCTACCTCGGGTATGAGGGAATGTGTTGGCGTCAGCATATCCACCACCTTGCTCCGTATGTTGCCTTTGTTCAATTTGTGGCTTCCTCTGTTGTGAGGTTCCCCCTCTTTCATTTTTTCCCTGAGGCTTTTGCCAATTCTCATTGAGCTTCTGAGTTCTCTCTTGGGCAATTGTCTTGCCTCTGGGATGACTTCTACCTCACCCTCACTGTACCTTCTTGTGGCTCAGCTTCTCCTCGACTTTTAGATCCATTTGGTACGCATCCTCAACATTTTGGATGGTAACCATGCTCAGCTCATCCTGAATATCATGCCTCAACCTATTCAGGTACCTCGCCACCTTTTCATCATCGCTCTCCCGATGACCAGCTCGAATGTTGAGCCTATAGAACTCCTCGGTGTACTCTTTCACCGTCATCAACTTCTGTCTCAGGTTCTGCATTCGCTTGAACAAAGTGATCTGGTAGTCCCTGGGGATGAACTTCGCTTTCATCTTAGCGATCATCCTGTCCCAGCTCTTTACCTTCTATTTTCCTTTGCAACGCCTATCTGCCTGCAACTCATCCCACCATAAGGCCGCATGTCCTTTCAATTTTGTAACAGTGTGCCTTACCTTCTTGTCCTCTTCGATATCTTCGTAATCAAAGTAGGTGTCGAGTGCTCGGATCTAATCCAACAACTCCTCCACGTCTAGACTCCCCTCATAGATGGGAATGTCCATCTTCGTCTTCGAGCTCATTCTCAAAATGGCTCTGATCAACCGCTCGGTTGAAGCATCCTCTACTGAGACCTACTCTACTTCGTGTCCAACTTCTTCTTCCACCTTGGAATCGCTGAATTCCCCTGCGTCGATTTCGCGCCTTTGGGTTGTCTCCATCTCTTCGAGTCTCGCCCTGAGATCTCGTATTTGGCGCTCCATTTCAGGGTTTCCTGCTGGCCTACCCCTTCTCCGGGCGTCCCTGTCTTCACGATCAAGTGACTACCTCTCTCTTCTCGGTGGCATTGTGTCTTCTCGATCTCTGCTTCAAAAAGAAAAGATACTCCCGCTCTGATACCACTCTGACGCAAGTCGTGTGTATCAGAGTGCTTTCCATTTCTCCTTCACCCCTCTCGTCTGAGACACACAGACAAGATTCTAGGCTCTGATACCACTCTGACGCAACCTTCCCCGCCCCTCGAAGAAATGGTCACCCTCAAAAGGACCTTCACTAATCTCGGCCCGAAGAGCGTGTGTCACTCTTCAATCCTGCTTCGGGACCTTTTCGTTACCCACAGGATACACAGATGATCTCCCGGCAATTATCTCGGGAAATCGGCTCTCTCGCTATCGCGGAACCTGCATGCACGTTCTCATGTGCCTCCAAACCCCGAACCCCGAGTTTCGATGGTCAAAGGTCAACGCTCAGGATATCGCTGCTCGCGACGTCAACGGTCTGATTTTCTAACCTCCGAGTCCCGAGGTACTGATTCCCCAAGGCAGTGCCACCTGTGCTCCACTCACTTCGGGGACCCACGTTGCCACGTAGCCCTCGAGATTTCACAGATCGCAGATCCACGATGCCAAATTCCCCCTGTTGTCGAAAAACCCGAGCGCTGAACCCCGAGATGCTGGGATCTACTGCTACCCGTCTGGCGGAGATCAACGGTTCCGATTGACTCGGGAAATCACGACTTGTGATTTAAACGGGAAAGCCATTGCCTCTCCAAACACCGAACCCCGATATGCGATAGTGCGGTGTTAACTTTCCCCGCGACTTTTCCGCGATCTGACAGTCTGCGGGATTTCGCAGTTCTCCACGACGATTTCAAGTCGTCGATTCTCTTCCTCTAAAGGAATCCCTCTGGAACCTATTCCACAATATTTACAAGGAACTATTCCTCCTGAGCTTTATCAACTCTGACTCTTTCAGAGACTTCGCCCACGTTTTTCTTCATGGACCTCCAATAGTTCTTGAACTGTTGAGTCCGTTACGTCCCGTGCACTCGCCTGCAACAGACCTCCTGCTCCCTTGACTCAGAATCACCGCTGAGAATTTCACCTCTGTCCTGCACTTCTCCTGCACGGCTTCAAACAACCCAATTCAACCTTAGGCAGATGAGAATAAGAGTTCAACTGTCTGGCCTCATCAACGCACTCCATGCGGATGAATTCAACTGCACTCTATGCAGAAATATCCTGGCCCAGACAGAGAAACAATTGAAGCTTATTCTCACCTTTCTCCCAGATTTCTAATCTGCCATGAAATCACATATGCAGCATATACAACGAAGGCATAAAAAGAAGCAAATATGTAACAGCATAATATCAACAACACAGAGAGAATAATCACAGCCATGGATTTGAATCAAAGCTTTCCTATTAATTCAATATCTGTACATGGGGATTCTTCACAAGTTCTCTGCCCTACTCTCTTCTTGCTCCTGAATGCTAATGTTACAATGATACAAAGGAGGGTGCCTATATTCCGTTTTCCCTCTCGAAAACAAAACTGTCTAATCTACAGTTAATTCCTATCTAACAGCATTAAGGACTATTAAATGCCTTCCTACCTATAATACAATACGAGTGCACTCTACTATGAATGCCTTCATTTAAATGGCGGCGCAACAACCCCAAGGTAACTCAAAAATGCATGCGCTGGCGCTCTCCAGCTGTCTTTTCTTTCTCCACGCGCTGGCTCGCTTGACAAAGTGTGGATGCTCCTGCATCAATATGGCATTATATAAATTTAAATTTGTGTTGTTTGATAGTTGGTCATGGTCCGGGCCGGGGCTAAGCCCCGACCCCCGGTCATGTGTTGCTACCATATAACCTCGCCTGTGTGTCACAAAATTTTAAACACCCGTGCACCTAGGCACATGGACCTTGCCATGTGACTTGGGTTTAAAACTTAACCACTTTTGTGTATTGTGCGTGGTCGTATGGCGCTTCATATGCCCACAGGCCTTAGACGGTTAAGGTCCAGCGTGTAACTATTCGACAGTTTGTACCGATTGTGCAGTTGCGCCTGGTTCTGGGTTATTCCACATAAAAACACATGGGGGATAGGTTGAGGAAACAAGGGTGCATTTTGGCAATCTAGAGACAGCAAGTTTGAAGGGGAACTTCCGGGAAGCCTATCTTCTCCAATTTTTGGCCAAATGAGGTGCCGAAAAAGCCCAACTAGGGGTTTTTGGACGTTCTGAAGCCATTGGAGCTGTCTATTTGGAATTTTGAGCATTGTAAAGACATTTTTGAGAACTTTGAGCAAATAATACAAAAGATCCATTGGAAGCTGGACCAGGAGATGTAGCCCAAGAGAGGGGTGAACTCCTTTATCATTTGTTGTGTTATGTGTTTTCTGTTCACTATTTATTGTTGTTGTTTATATGCATCTTGAATGAGTAATTTCTATAAAATGTTGTGTTGCAAAATTGATCCATTTTCATTTTAACACATGAATTAAATCTTGCAAATAATTTCAAGAATACAAGTCTTCTTCATTTTTAGATCAAGACACTACCAAATGCACAGTTGTTGGCCATCAAAATATTTGACAATCACTTCACTGAGATAGTCCAGTTCCTATCGATAGGAATGGCACCTCGCGAGTATACAAACATTCAGAAGAAACAACTAGTAGTTCGTGTTGCATATTTTTCACTTATAGTTGGACAGCTATATAAGATGGGACTTGATGAGATCTTAAGGAGATGTGTTATGGATGAATAAAGACCATTGATTCTAGTAGAAGCACATGAAGACATCACAGAAGGACATCATGCAGGGAAATAAATAGCACAGAAGGTTTTTAGAGCTGGCCTCTAGTGGCCCACTTTACACAAAGATGCTAAGGAATACTACAGAGCTTGCGATGTATGCCAAAGAGTAGGGAAACCTTCCAGAAGAGATAAGATTCCTTTAACACCTCATCTAACTTTATAGGCATTTGAGAAATGGGCCATTGATTTCATGGGACCTATTAACCCACCAGGAAAGTCCATAGGAGCTCGATACATCATCACTGCAACAGAGTATTTGACTAGATGGGAAGACGTAAGAGAAGTTAAGGATTGTAGTGAAACTACAATTGCGCGGTTCATATTTGATGATATGATAACCTAATTTGGATGCCCAAATATCTTTATGAGTGATCAAGGTACTCATTTTATTAACAAGACTATTGAGGCCTTGACTCAGGAATTTGAAGTCCACCATCAGAAGAGCACCCCATACCACCCAAAAGCGAATGGTACAGTCAAAGATTTCAATCAGATCTTGGAGACAGTGCTGACAAATATTTGGAGTGTGAATAGGGATGATTGGGATTTGAGAGTTCCATCAGTGTTATGGTCTTATCGAACCACTTGCAAGAAGCTAACAATGCAGACTCCCTTTAAGTTAGTTTATGTCTTGGAAGTAGTGGTACCTATGGTATATTTGGTCCCTAGCTTAAGAATTGCAGTGTTTATAGATATGGATGACACAAGCACTATGAAAAATAAGCTTGTGCAGTTAGTAGAACTAGAGGAAGAAAATTTTATTGCAGGATTTCATCAACAGGTACAAAAGGAATGAGAAAAGGCCTACCATGACAGACATATCAAGAAGAAATCATTTAAGCAAGGAGATCTAGTATTGGTATATGAAATCAAGTTCATGAAGCATACAGGGAAATTCAAAACACCTTGGCTTGGGCCATATGTGGTTTCCTATGTTACAGAAGGTTGAGTTGCACAGTTGAAGACCCTGAATGAAGAATGGAAGGAAGGCTTAGTAAATGGGAGCCGGTTGAAATTGTATTATGACAACCAGCTTCCTCGCAACTCTTAGTAAAGGCATAAGAAGAAGGTTCTAGGTACAAGGTGCAGTTGAAACTGGGTACCAGACACAGAAAATATAGTCTGCATATAGAAGGGAGGAAGAGATCACAAAGCACAGGTTGCTCTGTGCAGTCTACCGTCAAAGTAATACAAAAGGTTCAAACCTGCAGTGAATTGGGATGAGTCACAAGTGAGTGTTGGGGGCCTATTATCCCTTGGTTGAGTAAGGAAGTGAAGATTAAGGGGGAAATGCAAAGTACAAACTACGCGGAAGGCACATACACTGAAAATGGGTCAAAGTAGTCAAAGAAGTACAAAAGAAGGAGAGAAGTAAGGGAAAGCGAGTCGTTGAAAGAGAAGATCAAGGAAGACATATCAGCAAAGAAGATGGATTGTGGACAACTCAACAAGTGGAAAAAGAGATCAACGAGTGCTTTGGAGCACCTCATGGAAAAGACGGAAAGACATGTTGGTGAAGCCCTGAATATACGGGTCAAGTGGACCTAGGGTTTTAGACACCTTGGGTTTTGAGATCTAGGGTTTTGACACATAGACGTTGGTCATGTAATGTATAAATAAATGTCTAGAAGACCTGAGAGGGGGTTATAGAGACTATAATTGTTTTTGTTGATGTTGAGTGTTTATTGTTGTGAGTAAGAGAAGTATTGTGTGTAAGAGCATTCTTGTATTCTGGATCTTCAGATGGGTGTGAAGATCAACCCTATAGTTGGGTGCACAGGGAGGGGAGAGAAAGAGAGATTGATCTGCAAGCTAAGTGTGCAGATAGAACTATATGTTTTCATCTAATATATCAAGAAACACAGTTTTGTGGATGTAGCCCTAGGGAGAGGGTGAACCACTTATATATTGTTGTTATGTGTGATTGATGTTGTGTTATTTGTTATCTACTATATTGTGTTGCATTGTTGTGTTAGATCAGAGATATAACTATGTGAAGTAGGCATCATAGTGGTAAAGAATATATATATTGTTGTGTGTTATTGTCCTGGAATCACTTTGCATTTCCTCTGGTTGTAGACATCTATGTCCGGCAACCCCATATTTCTACTTCGGGTGAGACTACATCTACTCCACAGGTGTTGCCGAAAGGGCCAATAGTCAGGGTTGTTGATGCGTTGTTAAAGTTGAACCCTGGGTCTTCCCCTATGACAATAGGACATCATATTGTTATGTATCATAATCTATATACAGTCGTGAAATGTTCCTCTTACATGACATTCAACTAGAGTTTTGATTGATTGCTTCAGAAGAAGCACAAGTTCAGGGGGAGAATCCATTTTCCATTGATGTCAAAGGGGGAGAGTTGCAGATAGAGGGGAAATTATCTATATTCCTGGGAAATTTGTAGACAGGGGGAGAGTTGTAGACAAGGGGAGAATTATTTATATGCACGGTGGACTATGTGTTTCATTGCGGGGTTGTCAATAATGAAAAAGGGGGAGATTGTTGGAATTATTTTCATTGATGTCAAAGGATTAATGATGTCATTAATGTCATATTACGACATTGCAATGCACACACCATTTCCAAGATTGATTTATATATATATATATATATATATATATATATATATATATAGGTTTACAAGTATATTAAAAAGGGGTGCAAGTGAAAAAGTAAAAACTGAAATGGTGGTTTCAAACCCATGGGTTTGGGGTATTTTCCCATAGTATTTGGGGTATTTACCCATGATATTGGGAATCAATTATTTAATTTATGGATGTGTAACTTCATGAAGAGTTATGAAAAAGTATAAAAAGAGAAAGCATTGAGAGAAAGTGAGTGTGTGAAAAATGGACTAGAAAAAATTGAATTTTGAAATGAGTTTAAGGTCATCTTGACATTTTCACAATAACTCTTTTTCTAGGAATTTTCAAACCATACAATTTAGCAGAGACAGAGAAGAGATCTTGGTGTACATGTGATAAAAATATCATATGTTGTTTTGCTATACTTTCGAATATATTCCCTCTAGAAGTTAGGGTTCTTGAATGCTCCTGGAATTAGTTTCAAACGTGTCATCTTGGCATTTTCACTATAACTCATTTTATGAGATGTTTCTGATGGGTGTTATATATGCACTAAAAACCCTCAATTAAATTGTCAGCCCGGGGTAAGTAAACTTAGAGTTGTAGCACTATATGTGCCAAGGCAGAAAGGCTAGAGGTAGTATAGTCTAATTAAGGAAATGGTCTATCTAAGGGCTAATCTACTTAAGCAAAGACTATCAATGAGAAAACCCTATCAAGGAACTTAAACTATTTACCCTAAGTAACTTTTGAACAATGGATTGATGGATTGTCCTAGGAAAGCAAATGAAAACCCTACTTTAAGGAAGTTAACTTAATCATTACAATGAGAAAAAGAAAACTATCAATTTAATCTATTTAATGAACAATAGTAACAACAAACTAATCTAATCAATCTTATTCAAAATCAAAGAGCAAAAACAAGTAAGCAAATAAACAAGCAAGAAATTACCCTATTAAAGAAAATAAACAAGCAAGCAACTACCCTATTAAAACTTATGCAGCAAGTAAACTCAAATAAAAACTACTTATCAGTAAGCTAATCAAACTATTAAGAAAGTGAACTCTATTCTTAAGATAAACTTCATAATTACTTCTAATCTACAAAAACAAATCTTAATCTACTAAATTAAAACCATCATGGCAATATTCAAGTTAAGTAACAACTACTCTTTAATCTATAATAACAAGGAAACTATTATTTAATCTACAATAGCAATAAAAATTCAAATATAATGTTGATGATTATGTCTTCGGCGTCTTATGATATCACGATGGCATTTAACAATTAACGATAACTCAAGAGGGACAAACTCAATATTAACTTCTATGGCAAAGTGAAAGGTATGAATGGGGCAATCTACTGAGAACTTGGCCATTATAGAAGAAACATCAACTACCCTGAAAATCCATGTGATTCTTCAATTTATGCATTAGTCATCAACAATAGGAAAACACTATTCTATTTAATTCAATTGAATTTTTATGCTAATGTAAGCAAATTCATACTACTAGAGATTTATAACTAAAAACTAAACTCAAAAGAAAACTTAGAATTAAAATTACAATCTAGATCTAAAATGGAAATTGTATAAAGTAAACTAAACTAATCCTATTCTTAACAATTTAAATTGCAAATGGAAATACTCATAAAAACATAACTCAAATCCTATTTCTATTTCAGCATATGACAAGAGAATTAGTAAGCAAACTAATTGAGCAAACTAGATAAGCAAACTGAGAACTGAATTCAAAGCTAACAACTAATCATCCATCGAAACCTTGTTAAAGAAACCATTAACTCAATACTCTGTCTTAACTATGTTTTAACTTCTATTTCACCATACATAAATTCTAACTATCATTTAATCATACAACGAAGGTTAGTGGCTTAAGCTTAAGCTATCTCCTATTTACTTAAAAAGACATGGCATATTAATACCATCCTTCATAAGCAACTTGCAAAAAGGAAATTGAACAATTAAGCTATGAACAGTAAACACAACAAGTAAAAATGATAAAAACACATGTACAATAAAATAAAAGAAATAACAATTACACTACTCAAATTCACAAGATAACTAACTAAATATTCGCCCAGACCACTCATGGGCCCCCCAGTAGTTCTTGGCTACTCCTCAATAGTGAATCACGGACTCAAGCAACATGATTTCAACAATTTAAATTAAAAGCACAGTTTTACACAAATTTATGAAAAATGTCTTGAAACAGCAAAAGCAATGCTAGCTTCACAATTTTGAACTTAACTATTCTTCACTATTTGTTTGACCACTGTTGTGGTATTTATAGAGGTTAAAAGTCGAGAGGTTGACCATTGGAAGGGTCAACCTCATCTAAAAACAGTAAATTACACTAAATGTGTTTTAACCACCGATGGCTTCTAGAAACCAAGCGAGCCATAACAACCCAATCCAAGTTGTAAGAAGCTCGGCATAACAACCCAATCCAAGTTGTAAGAAGCTCGGTAGCTGGAGGCCATGAGCAGGAGAAAAACCCATGTCATTGATTTTCCCATCATAGGCCGTCGATATAACAACCCTCAATTCACCCATGGTTTTAGTGCAGGATGGAGTGTCGGACGCAGTGCCGGATGGAGTACCGAATGCAGTGCCAAATGGAGTATCGGATGAGATGTTGGATGGAAAAACGCCATGCAATTTTTTCCTGTAACAGAAAAATCGTGTATTAGCTCCTTGGAATCATTAAATCATGTTCAATTAAAATTGAAACCATCACAAAACATCAATTATACGTACCTGGTATAAGCTATGACAATTTGATACAAGAATTCTTCAAAACTTCTTCAAAATAGTAAAATACACATATAATATCGGTCAAAAAGGATCTAATCATCATTATTAATTTAACCAAATTGCGAGCCCAACATTACCCCCACACCTAATATTTTGCAGGTCCCACTGCAAACAAAAATGAATTTCTCCATGTGACTAGACTTGATGAGAAGGATTAGCTTTAGAAGCTCCTCCTTCTTGCCCTGAAGATTTTGTCTTGCGCTTCTTATGTTTTTTCAATTGTGCTTCGAGGTTGCGATTGGTTTTGTTCATTTCATCAACCAATCATTGAAGGGAGTTCACCTTCGCTTGAAGTACTGCATTGTCATGGTGAAGATGCTTGTCCAAAGTCTTCCTCTCTTCCAATTATTGCAACAACTGATCATTTTCCTTTTGTATACTTTCAATGGTTGGAGCAAGATTAGATATCTCAGAAGAGGGCTCGGATCCCTTGAAAGATGTAGAAAGTCTATCAGTTTTAGGATCTGTGGTAGATATCTGTGAGGTAAGGGTAATAGGGGGTTTATAAGGAGAAGTAGGTTCAGATTTTGTCTTTCTATGAGGCTCCAATTCTTCTGCAGACACTTCCCTAACTCTTTTTTGAGGGCTTTCAAGATCAGAGGACACTTGGATAGGGTTTGAAGTGGTCAGGGGTTTTTCATAAGGTTTTCCTCTTGTGTTTCGGGTACCCTTTTGAAAGGATCCTCTATTAAATCGATTAGCTCCTCTCCTATTTGTGGGGACCACAGGGAAGTCTTATTGAATTACCTCTTGTAGATTTTTAAGTGCAGGATCATTAGATATTGAAGGCATTAGGGGGTTAGCAATAAGATTCTTGGTCTTCTTGCCCGATGAGGTTGCAGGGGTGTCAACAAATTTCTTAAACTTTTGGTCTAGTAAAGGAATAGCTTGAGTAGGAGGGTTTGGAGTTTTCGGAGAATGGGGTTTGGGTGGAGTAACAGTCCCTAGATCAAGTGTCTTCTTGCTAGTCTTGATTGTAAGATGAGGGTTTGCAAATTGGTAAATGAACTCATCCCACATTTTCTCTTGTTTTTCCATCTCAGATAAGACAAGTAGTTTGATAAGGTTGTGGTGAAAAATGCTATTATGGGGATTGCTTACATTCTTCCTCACTTGGGAAGACATCTTCTCAAGACTCTTTAGGAAGTAAAAGGGAAAATTTAATGGCTTATTGAACTGAAAGTGAGCTAATAATCGAAAGTGATAGGCTTTAAAGACGGAATATATACCTTCATATGTGATAAACCTGGTGATGACTATGAGAGGGTTAATTATCTTCTCTTTAATCCACTCCTTGGAGTATCCCTTAGCTCCAGAGATGTTCTGAAATTCAGGTTTGAAAACCATGTTATAGCTCGATTGTGGAAACTAGTGGTGTTTAAACCATCTATCCCCAACTCTTGGAATCTTTTTGGATGTGGCTATGGATTCCTCAGAGACCCCGAAGGTGAGAGACACCATACATGCCATATTTCCATCAAAGCCAAGGGATAAATGCATCGAAATGTCGTCAACATGGCCCTATAAGTGATCCAAGAATGACCCCCAGCCTGTGCGAAGGAACACTTCCCTACACTATGCGAACTCAAGGATAGCAAAGAGGTCGGCATAGGAGGACGGCTCATACCACTTGGGAATAATGATAGTGTGGAGAAATGGATAGAGGGAAAAATTCAATAGAGGATGGGTGTGGTCAGGCCAAGGATGAGCATGATTAAGGAGAGGTTGAGCGTGATGAGCAGAAGGTGAATGTGAGGAATAAATGGGATAACCAATTGAGTGATTCCTCTATTTTTCAATGCGCCCAGGATGGAATGGTTGCATTCATCAATGAATTCACACACACGAATTGCCATGTGTGAACATGAGTGCACCGATTTTGAATTTGAAGGCATGTTTTGGGATGCAATCGTAATGATGAAGAGGTTAGATCAATGTAGAAGTCTTTGACTTGGACATTTGATCATGAAAACTTCTAAGGTTTGTGTCATTTAATCTTAATTTCCATGAACTACTTCAAATAAATGTAATTGATTCTTGGTTACCTAAAATTGTGGACAATTATTGGTGTATACTTTCATATGGCATGTCGTATGGCACCTCATACGACACTCCATATGGCACTCCATATGGTATTCCATATGGTACCTCTGTGCAAAATACAATCTATTCCTCATGTAATGGATAGCCTATAGTCTTAGAATGATTTTGACAGTCACAACGAATAGGAGCAGAGGCAGAGTGTTCCATTATTATTTATTTTGCCACCATGCTTACTCAATCCATTCCTTTATCTCACATAAGACATGTAATATCAATTTTGTAATGAACAGTATGTAACAAAAATAAACCAGTTAAGTGGTTTGTTAAGGAAATGTACAACAATTTATAACACACAGGGAATTAGCATTTCAAAAATAAAATAATTGTTGATGTCATAGCCTATGTCATGAAAACAATACACATAAATTTTTACAAAGATTCACTTCTTCTAGGCATTGTTATCATTTTTCAACTCATGAAACCCCTCTCCCACACCTAAGTATTGTGACACCTCACAATAAAAATTACAAGAAACCAATCAGTTCTCCCAATAGCTAAAGATTTATAGCTTGTTAAGTGTAGAGATAAATTTCACAGATCAGTCTGACGAGACAATTAGAAGATGGCCCCATCTATAGGATAAGATATCCTATATATAGATAAGAAGAGTTAGGCAAGAGAGTTTCAAGATAGTCTCAAAGTTAGTTCCCAATGGAAAATTTATGGAGTTCATTAACCTTACCTTGACCATACATACTTCATGTCATCTTTGTCTACAAGTAATGTCATACATCAGGACAAGTTTAAATTTCTCATATATTTTTGTCAAATTATCATCCTCGCTAGGTAGAATTCCCCGCTACCAGCAACCTTGTTCAGTACTCCAGTGGGTTTACCTAGTCATACCATAAGCCGGTACTTGTTGTTAGCAGACCTATTCAGTAACCCGGTGGGTTATCCTCTTACACCTTGAGAGACTGTCCCTCCATCTTTTAAGATTTTTAGTACAAGATTGTTTTGTGCAAGAAGATGGGGGAACAATTCGGAAAACAACTTTTTCTCTCTCTTTTTTTTTTCAATTGGGATGGTATTTATGTTATAGGATGACTTTTCGTTATATATTATTTAGTGATTTTCCTGATGTAAGGGGCATCTAAGTGGACATAGACTATCTAAAGATATGATATAATCAATCTTTTTTAGTGTGTAGTGGATGGTACCATTGGGAAAGAACATAAAGGTATCTTTAGGCTCAACTCACTTTCTTTTCTTTTTTTTTAATGTTTCCATGGCTAACCACTAATCAGACCTCCTTGTTACTCTTTAATAAAGATACTTTACTCACTTACTCAGGTTTCTTGGGGAAACTGTACGAGATTGCTATAAGCCTGATGGTTATGGTATCACTTCTTTATATAGTGGTGAAGGTTTTCAAGGGAAACTGCTTCTTAAGATTCCTTGAGAAAAAGAAGATCAAAATATTTTGCAAAAATATGGCTAATTACAGCAAGTCATTATTCATTTGATGCTTAGAAAACAACAAGGTTCAGGTATAGAAATGTTTTGAAGCAAAATCCTTCTTTTATATTTTCTTGAAACTATCTACTCCTGGTGAAATAAATACCTATAGAAATATCTAGAATTTTTTATCAACAAAATTCAAAATTATTTACATATATACAGTCGAAAATTCAGAAAACATTCAAGAACAAGGGGGGACTTCCCCATCTACTAAGGCCAATGCCTTGTCAGTTGACATGACCTGTAGAAAATATTCTTTGGAAATGGGTCTGTGATAAAGTTTGATTCGATGTCCATTTACTACAAAGGAGACTTGTCCAACTTCAATTGTTTTGATTTTCACAACCCCATTGTCATATACGGTCACTACCTCGTAAGGACCCAAACACCGAGTGGTAATTTTTCCTTTGAAGGTTTTAAATCAGGAGTCAAACAACAAAGCCCAATCACCAGGTTGGAAGTGTTTCTTCTTAATAAACTTGTCATTCCACTTGCTCCTCTTGTTTTAGACTAATATTGTTCATTGGATGGAATCTTGCCTGATCTCATCCAACTCATTCAATTGTAGGGAACATTTTTTCTAAGCCTCATCTAATTTTAATCCCAATTACACGAAAATATAGAAGGTCCTTACTTGGAATTCTATTGGTAGAAGTACTTGTTCCCCACACACTAGCTCATAAGGGTATGCCCAGTGGTGTTTCTCCATGTGGTCCAGTAAGCCCACAAAGCCTCTAGAAGCCTATCAGCCCAATCTCGGTGATGTAATTGAATAGTATTGGTTAGTATAGCTTCCAAAACATTTTTTGTAGACTCTACCTGACCATTAGATTGTGGGTGGTATGGCGAAGATTTACAGTGTTTAATCCCATATTTCTCCGTTAGTTCTCTCATAAGCTTGGAAGTGAATTGAGTGCCTTGGTCTGTAACAATTTCACAAGGAACACCAAAGTGGGTAAAGATGTCTTCATAAATAAATTTGACAATGTATTTTTTTGTAGCCCTAAATAGGGCTTTTTCCTCTACCAACTTGGTGACATAATCTGTACAAACCAAAATATAGTTTTTCTTACAAGACATGGGTGAAATTGGTCCTACAAAGTCAAGGGCCCATATTTTGAAAGGTTCTATCATAACTTGGGCATGCAAGTGAATTTCGTCAGCTGACGTGGGTCTTCCTATCCTTTGACAACTGTCACAACTCCTCACATACTTGGCAACATCCTTGAAAATGCTAGGCCAATAATAACCTGATTGTAACACCTTATATGTTGTACGTTTTTCAGAAAAATGGCCACCACATGGTCCATCATGACAACTTCGTAGTATTTATGATATCTCATCTTCTCGGATGTATCTACAAATAATCAAATCGAGACCTGTATGAAAAAGGTCATGACCAATCCAAGAGTAATTGGAACTTTGTGTAATAATTCTATGTTTTTCATGAGGTGACAAATGAGATGGTAACTTCCTAGTAGCCAAATAGTTTTCCATATCTGAAAACCATGGGGTATTTACAGAAAGGGAAAAAATGTGCTCGTCTAGGAAACTATCATCTACAGGAATATCATCTTCCTCATTTTTTATTCGTGAAATAAAATCAATTACCAAATTCTCTTTTCCAGGTCGATCAAGAACATTGATATTAAACTCTTGCAATAACAGGAGCTACCTAGTCACTCATCCATTAGTTATGGGTTTATTCATGATAAATCTAATGGCAGAATGATACGTATGTACAAATAATTCATAACCTGTGATGTAGTGGCAAAACTTATTGATAGTATGAACTACTGCCAAGAATTCCTTCTCGGTAACTATGTAGTTTAGCTTGGCAGGGACAAGTTCTTGCTCACAAAATAAATGGCATAGGATTGTTGGTCCTCTTTCTTCCCTAATACTCCTCCTATTGTGGTGTCATACACATCAGTGGATATGTGAAATGGAAGAGCTCAATTGGCCCCCCTAAGAACTGGTGCCACAGACATCTTAGCTTTCAGGGTTTCAAAGGTAGTTTGACACTACTCAGTCCAAAGAAAATTAACATCCTTTATTAACAATCCAAACATGGGTGCAACAATATTTGTGAAATTTTCAATAAACCGTCGGTAGTATCGAGCATGTCCAAGAAAGTTTCTCACCTCTTTCTGATTTTTGGGGGGTAGAAGTATGACGATGACCTCAATCTTTGTAGGATTGACTTTGATCCCTTTAGATGAAACGTGATGTCCTAGAACCACTCCTTCAGTTAACAACATTTTACATTTTTCATGACTTAGACACATGTTCATTTCTTGGCATCTAATAAGGACTCTTTATAAGTTATCTAAGTATTCTTGGTAAGTATTTCCATAAACTGTGAAGTCATCCATGTATACCTCCACAAAATCATGAATAAGATCAAAAAATATCCCTAGTACTGCTCGTTGAAATGTGGCAGGAGCATTACACAATCCTAATGTCAATACCCTATAGGCATAGGTTCCCCAAGGGAAAGTAAAGGTAGTATTATCCTGATCCTCAGGGGCTATGAGAATTTGATTGTACCCGCTATATTCGTCTAAAAAGGAAATATTTCTTTCCAGACAGGGTATCCAAAACTTGGTCGATGAAAGTAAGAGGAAAGTAATCCTTCAGAGTGGCTTTGTTGAGTTCCCATAAATCAACACAAATTCTCCATTTCCCGGTCACTTTATTTGGAACCACTACAAGCGGGGATACCCACTTACTATTGGAAATGGGATAAATAAATCCGACATTTAATAAATTTTGGATCTCCTCTTTTACTATATCTTTGAGTGTTGGGTTCATCCTTCTTTGGGGTTTCCTAACATGTGTTACTTCCCCCTCGGTATATATGTGATGGATACATGTTTCAGGGTGTATACCCTTCATATCAGTGTATTCCCAGGCGAATGCCCCTGAGCCCCTGATTGTTCTTCAAGGATACTTAGTAACTATTTTTTTTGGTCTGCATCTAGCCTAGAGTTTATATGTAGAAATTTCCTTGGGCTAATATCGTAGGGCATGGTATAAGATGTGGTAGACTCATCTATATCAAAGATGAAATATTTCAAAGACAAAATGGATGGGTCCAATTGTTCCTAAAATTCTTCCCCAAACATGTACTCAAATTGGGGAAAAGATTGTGGAAAATTGACACATGTTATAGCAGAAATGAACTGGTTTAGCACATTTTCCATTGTGTGCTCCTGAAGTTCCCAGGCATGGTCACTTGGCAACATGGGTTCTTCCCAGTCCTCATTCTCGTATGGACATTCAAGCCACCATAGATTCTCCAAGATAGGTTGGGCTGGAGGGTATATGGTGAGCTTCTAGATATAAATTCCATTCGAGATGGTCATTTCTCCCTCTCTACAGCCACTAAATGCATTGGCAGTGGCTAACCAAGGTCTTAGAAAAATAATGGGATGGCCTTTGGTAGGATCCTTTGAGTGGATGACCATAAAGTCTACTGGGTACTCCCATGAGGCTAAAGTAACTATGATATGATCCAAAATTCCTTCAGGTATAACCCTAGTCTTATCTGCTAATTCCAAAATGGTTGGCGTAGGTCTAAGAAGAGGTCTTAACTATATTTCCTCCATGGTAGTAATGGTCATAACATTGATGGCTTCCCCTAGGTCTATGAGAGTGTTTCCAATGGAAACCTCATTAATGGTTATGGTCACTATGGGGTTTCCTGGGTTTTTGTATTTTGCTACCTTAGGCTGCTCCGACATGTACTCAGAAAGTTCTCCTATCAAATGTAATATTGCAGGATCCTTCTACTTCCTACCTGACTTCTTAATACACAATTATTTGACTACATTACTATAGATTGGAATATCCTTAATGTCTTGTAGCAATTGAATCTTGACACAAATATTCTTCAATTCATTCAAGATGTCAAATTTCAATCGGGTGGTAGGTTTCTTGATTACTAATCTTTATGGATAAGGAAGGACCTTCGTAATTTGTGAAGGTTCATTTTGGGGAAGCTTGGGTTATTGGTCCTTAGGAATAATAACATCTTCCCACCTAGTGTCATTTGTGGGTTGTTTGGGAGTTTCCTCCTCTTCTTCTTCCTGGATGACTACTAAAGGTCTCTTCCTGTCCACAAATTTTCCTGACCTTAGTTGAATCTCCTGCAATGGAATAGGAGAAATAACATACGTCGAGAAGGCCTGCATCTCAAAATTGTGAAGAGGTTGACTGGTCTTATTATTGGGATTGGGCACTGGTTGTGCCGGTAATAATGTCGGTATTGGGGAGCTTGCATTATGATATTGTTGTATTTGTTGTTGTGGAATAGGAGGTAAAGGTGGTGGAGAAAAACCTAGCATAAGTTGTGGAATGTTTGGTGGAAACTGAGGGTAAGGATGGTTGGGCATAGAGACAGGTGGACCTTGAGGGTTCCCTTGGTTATGTCCTCCTCTCCATCCTTGAAACTAAGGATCTTGGTACTGTGTATACCAGTGTTTCCAACTTGGTGAGTTCCACTATTGTGGTTGTTGATAATAGGGTGGAACTTGAGATTGTGGATATGGGTATGTGGGTTGGTTCCTAGGTTTCCATGGCCTCCTAGGTGCATAAGAGGATTCCCTGGGATCCCCACTACTATAGATGGCTAACAAACCAGAAAATGATGGACATTTTTCAGTTGAGTGTTCCTCTGTGCAAAATCCACAAATTGAAATGTTATCCAATGGGCATTCCCTTGAGGAATTCTTCCTCCTGCATCTTGGGCAATATATGCTCAGTGCTGCATTTTCCTCCTCCTGTTTCCTTTTAATTTTTAGGGTGTCTGTTATCCACATTTTTGGTTATCGAGATGATAATATGATTATATCATGATGATGGAAGATCAAACTCTTCATTAAGAACATTTTCTTGAAGAAGGTTACACTTGTCATTTTCTCAAAAATCATATTTTGAAAATAGTTCGCAGGCCGCATATATACTCTCCTGCAGAAATCCTTAATTTCTGCATGCTGCATTCAGCTTGACTGCGGACTTTCCGCACTGTGTTAATGGTTAGGGTGAGGACATGTTTCTAAAGGAGGAAAATGAATAAGTTCTCGATCCTTCTAGAAAGAATCTTCTAGAAGGGTGAGTTGGAGTTCGAATGGTTGGCAAAATACTGACTTTCCAGATATCTTGGGATCATTCCCTATCCAAGTAACTAATCAATCTTCTCCTATATATTGAGGAGATTACTTATGGAAATGTTAGATAGAAGCAGAACAAGAATAAGAAGAAGAAAGCTAGCTTGAGATTGATGGGAGAACTTGTGCAAGACTGTATGGAGGATTGAAGCTACAGCAGCAAGAGACAACAAGTAATCATTTGTGGTTGAACTTCTTCATGCATGAGCAAGTGTGTGTGTCAGAGCTAGGAGCCATCG
>ML782937.1:443033-454958 GCA_009831015.1 Picea engelmannii
ATATACCTAAATAAAAAATATGTAATATTATAGTTTTAATATAGTATTATACTTAGTTCTTCTTCCTCACATTCGAGTTTCAACATATCTCATAAACAAAAAAATTCCTTGGGTTTTCTTTGATCGAGCCTCACAAGGTACTCCATCTAGAGGTTAGGTTGGGGGAATCATATTCTTCTCCACAAACCATACCATCTCTTTCAAAGATAGAACTGTGCATGCCAAAAATAATTTCAATGAACTTATGGGTCTTAAACATGTCCTCATACTAGCCCTCAAAAGAGGACTTTCATATATTCAGATTCTCAGAGGCTCACTTTTAGTCATTCAATGAATGAAAGAATAATTCACCCTATGAAATTTTATGTTGCAGACTTTATTTTGGGATATAAAGAGTTTGCAAATAGATTTCACTCATATCTCCTTTGCTCATGTCCACGGAGATAAAAATACATAAGCAAATAGAATTTCTAAAGAAGGATTGGAGTTGCCTAAGGGACTCTGGGAAATCCTTGAATTCTCTAAAGGAAAATCTTCTTCTTATATTCATGAACCTTGGTTTTAAATTTTTTTCTTTATCTGATATTGTGGATTAATTATCTAAGAACTTGTAAATTTCTGAATGTTTTTGGGCATTGTATGCATATTTTTGAAGAATATTGAAGCTAGAATATTTGGGAAAGGGACTATTATAGGATAGTGATAGAAGCAAGAAAAATATTTTTGACTTACATACAACTGTTTTTTTTCCTACAATAAAATTTGATGAAGATTGTTAAACTTTCTCTATATAGGATTGTGAGGTAGTTTGGAATATCACTCAATATCTATTGTTTTGATTTTGTTTTCCTTAATAAAATTACTTGACTTTTTTCCTTGGAAAAAAATATATTATCCTCAACATAAAGAAATTAAATAAGCATAATAATTATATTATTCCCCTTTAATATCAATTCATTTATTGATCATATTAATAAATTATATATTTATTCTTTTCATTTATTAATCTTTATTTATATATATATATATATATATATATATATATATATATATATATATATAATCAATGCATATTTCTTAAAAATTAAAAAAACACACACACATATTCTTCTCCATATTTTTTAAATTAAGTTATTTTTTGTTTTTTATAATATTATTACAACTTATCTATATCTATAAAATCAATATATATTTAATAAAAAACAAATATATTTTTAATAAATATTGTATTTCATTTATATAACCTATATAAAAATCATTCTTAATTATATTTAATTAATTAAAATTTTTAATTATAAATAAAAACATTTAAAATAAATATAAATTATAAGTATACTATAAATTTAAATATGAATATTATACATATATTTAATTTTTTAATTTATTTTTTCCCAAAGGAAAAAACACACTTTTTATTCATAAGTAGAATGAAAAATACATTCTTTAGGTGCATTAGAGAGCTTGTACGAAAAACATTCCTCCAAAGATTCAACTTTATATTTGAAGTTATAAAACTATCATAGCAAAAGTTTCCTACTAAGACATATACATCACAAAGCACAAAACTGAAATTTGTTCAAAACAAAAGACTGAAGATTCATCAACATCTATTATCATATTTCAAAATTGATTCTCAGCATCGATCAAATCTTGTCACCAAAGAATCTTCAGAGATCGAGAGTAGTATTCAAATTCAATCCATTCTCAAATAACTTGAGATGTAATAAGCTAGGATTTAAATTCAGACCATCTTTAGAAAATGTATTAGCTATGTTGTTTTGTTTTTTATACATATGTGCCTAAGAGATATGATTTTAAAGTGTTGGGAAACTTGCTTTAAATCCAAAGCTAATATTTGGAGTGTAATATCATGTATGACATGTTCACCTTTAATCCAACAAACCACATAAAGGGAGCTAACGCTTGAAATTTCAAGACTTTAAAGAGATAAGGAAAGGGGCCCGCGGGTTCCATATAACCTGTTCCTAAGGTGATAAAAGGGCTTATGTTTAATTCAGTTGGGGCCAGCAAGGCTTAGAGGATCTAATCCAACTCAGATACTTGAATATCCTTGACTAGGAGGTCGCGCATCCCCAAGGAGAGAAGGGGGGTCTGCATCAAGTTGGCGATAGAGTTTTCTTGCGGGTAAAACCATACAAGAGTTCGATCAAGTTTGGAAAGGGTGTTAAAATCTCTCCTAGGTTTGTGGGAGCTTTCAAAATTTTGGAAAAGAAAGGACCCGTGGCATATCGAATAGCCTTGCCTGATTCTTTGAGGCATATACACGATGTATTTCATGTATCTGTATTGAGAAATTATGTTAGTGATCCTTCACATGTTATTGACATGAGTTCTTTGTAGGTGTCAAATGAGGGTGCTCTCATGGTGGAGACAATCTACATTCGGCACCATAACATTTGATAGCTACGACGTCGAATAGTCTATTAGGTCAAGGTCTGGTGGGAAAACTATAGTCCACAGTTGGCTACCTGGGAGGACGCATATGAGATGCATCAAAATTTTCCTTACTTGTTTGATAGATTAGACATATAGATCTATGTCATATATGTTTATTCACTTGCATTTATATACTGTACAAACTTCAAGATGGATTTTAAAACAAGAGGGAGTGTATGTAACATCCCACTCTACTGAGAAAACTTTTATTGACTTATTCTTTGAGGACACTTGCGTGAAAGTGATCCGGTTATGGTACATTGTGATTTCGTTTCAATTATGGATTATACATGATGTGTTGTGACTTATTGTGATTTTATGTATATGTATTGGAAGATGCTATTGAAGAGTTTTCCTGACTGTGCAGGACACATGACAAGTTATGGATGTTTATGGCATCAATGGACTTTCGTGAACTCCGGATTAAGTCAGGGAGTGAATTGTATTTTGATTGAGTATTTCATTTTATGCACTTGTGACATATGATTGATTACAGTATGAGTTATGTATATGGATTATTGACGTGACTTTTATCAGTGGATGTAGGCTTGACAATGCTTTCTAATTGGACTCACATAAGGAGTAGAGGGGCCATGCACAGAAACCAAACATTGAGAGAGAGGTGTGGCAGTGTCCCTATCATAGCCTACTAGCACACCCACCATGGTCTGAACTGTAGGTTAACAACTACATAGTTTGAGAGGTCCACGATGTCTTGAGGGAAGACTGAGATAGTCACTCATGAAGAATCTAAAGGGCACACAATAAGTTGGAGTCCTTATTCCTTATAATCACTTAGTTTCTCACATGGCCGACCGAGTGGAGTGTTGACTCCAAGAGTTGGACAATCTTCCAAAACCAGTAAAAGACAAGTAGCACTCTTGGAGCACAGAGTTGTGTCTTGAAGGGCACGTTGCGTAATTAAAAACTTGAGTCAATAAATCTAGGTGGCCTAAAAAAACATTGAATTGATAAAACCTTGTCGGATTTAAAATAATTAATTAAACAGTGAATTTATTAATTACAAATCTAAATAAAAGTCTAAGCCTAATTCTAAGACTAAGCCTAAGTCTAAGTTTAGTTAGGGGACTAAAATTAAAATATTAAATAAATAAAAGAATTGAGATAAATCAATTGAAGGAAAAAAATGAGAAAAATCTAAAGATTGGATAGAATGCACATGTGTGCATGAAAATAATAAAAGGGATTTTTAAAATAGAAAGAAATCAAATATGAGAGAACAGGTGTACACATAGAATGGTATCTAAAGTCAAGTTACCATTAGTCTAACTAGAAGAAGACTCATATTCCAACTCTAACTAAGATCTAGTTAGGAGACACTCATTAAATGAGAATCTGGGAAACAAAGGGACACCTAAGAGAGGAAATAGGAACGCATTGGGGAATGTGAGGGAAATTGAATTTTTAAATAAAATAAAATTGGTAATTACTTGTGCAACTTGGGGAGAGTGTGACAAGTGTGTTGGTGAACAATCCTAATCAAATTAATTAAAATGTTAACTAATTGTGCTTGTGGACATGTGTCAGTGAGGAAATTTCTATAAAACAAATGGTGTATAAGGGAAAGGGGCTCACTTAATATTGGTAAGGTTATGATATCAAAATTATTGTGGAGTGTATTTTACTTGTGAGAGTTGGGATACCAATCCTGAAGAAGGAGTGGAAGCTCTTCATTGTGAGGCAAGCTTGGAGATATTACATTTCGGTTTTTGTGTGTTGCCCCTTTGCGGCTCGGGGGCTAAGGGGAAAGAAGAGTACCCCTAGCATTGGCTGGGAGGTACTAGTGAGGCTTTTGGATTAGCAGGCATGAGAGAGGGATCGTCGTGCAACTACTCAGGATTGAAGATCATTTTGGTTATCGACAATCGTGGTTCATGGTATTTATTTTACAGTCATTACTTAGAAATTTGGATTTGTTATAGAATAGTTAGCAAAGGTAGAATATTAAAATGTTGAGCTAAAAATGAAAGGACCCTTTAATTCTATCTGTAGAGGTATTTTCAATTATTGGGTTTTAAATTGTTTAATTGAAATACCAAAAATCCTATTATTGAGACTTAAAGGTGGTAATTCAATTTATATATATAAAAAGGGGGTTGTAGATCGAATCATTGTAAATCTATTGTTGTAACTTGAATCACCATAAATCATACTACTATAAATTCTAATGTTGCATTACTAGAAGTTGAAAATTTGAACTGTTGTAAATCAAATCTCTTAAATTGGTATTTTGTAAATCGAATTACAAATTATGTCATGAGATTCTTAATAAATTTTATGTTAGTAGAATGGTTTGAATTATTTTTCATTGTGTAGAGATTCATTCAGTTGAATGTAACATTTCGCTTGTATTTGAGTAGAGATTTTGAATACTTGAATTACTGGTAAATTCCTGGATATGTAAATGAAATTATTTTTAATAATGAAATCATTATGTTTACCCGAGAACATGAATTTAACAGGATGTTGGTTGCTTACTTTCTTATCGATCAATTATTCAATTTTTTTTATTTAAATCGATTGTCGTATTCGAATGGTAAATAGCAATACTCGTAATTATTAGACCGCTCAATTAGATGCACGAGCTAAGAACCCATTTACTAGCGAGTAAAATTACGGGTTGAATGTCTATACATTTCATTTAAAAGGTAGTTATAAATTATAAAGAGATTTTGAATCATATTGTTAACTGTTGATGTTTCAAGATTTATAATGGTATTATTGTCTAAAAATTAGTAAATTTATAGACTTGTTACATCACATAACCATGTTGGAAATCATTTCGGTATCTTTGAAGATTCTACGTATTTTTAGGTGACCTTATGACTAATCGTATCTCCTAATTACGTTTGTGTTGGATTGTCATCGTGGAATCTGACCAAGTCTTAATAATTGAAATTTTTTATTGTCCATTAAATTTAGATTAAGGATATTTAGAATATCTAAACTTGTGATTAAATCTCCTAGATACCTTCTATCGACAATTAATAGTGGACTTAAACATTTATAGATCTAGTTCAGTGGTGAAATCTCATTCTGGGCATGTCGAAAATTATCTCACGTCCATCATCTATGTCACGATATAATTAGCCTCATAGTATTTATTAAATGAAGTTTCCCTATGGAACTATGTATTTGATTTTAAATTGATTAACACCTTAAATTTATAATTCTTATTTTCAAAATTCAACAAGTTATTACTAACATCGTGACATAGGTTGAGTTTATATGATGTAATTTTCTCCACGATATAATTGTGTTGGAGTTTTTGTAAGCCATAGACTTGAGACTTGGGTAGTTGTTATCTATTGTACCCAGTAGTAAGACTTAGCCTTAAGTTTTACTTCACTGCTTCAATCCTGGAACTTCCTCATCAAGATGTTAGGTCAGAGTTGTGAGTCGATGACTAAAGTTGGGAACAAGATTCTGGATTTTTAGATTTAGAAGATTTTGATCCATACAACTTGGTCGACATGTGGCGATTCTTGGGGGTAATAGTTTAAGTGACCAGACTCGACTTTTACAATGAATTAATGCTCATAGGATGGTTTTATATCTCAGGTGGATAAGAAAATTTTTCTAAATAAAATCTACCTTTATAAATCATTAGGAATTTTTAAAAATTATTCTTGGATGAATTCGGAGTTTGCATTAAATTAAAACCGATCTTTAAGTGATTGGATATTTAGATCAACCATTTCATGCTAGACCTTTAGTAAGGGAACTTATAGTATGAGGCTAGATTCATGGAGCTACTTAGGTATGCTCCACATCTTAAAATAGAGAAGTTAAAGGTCAACAAGTTTTTGTTCGGCCTTAAATTCAACACTCATGCGAAGGTGAAGATTTTAATGCCTCAAACGTTGCATGATGCAATTCAGAAGGCCCTCATAGGGGAGGAAGAGCTGAAAAATAGGGGTCATGGAAGGAATCCTTATATACAGACTTGACAAATGTCATCAGGAGCACAACAACATCAGACACTAGCCAGATAGACTTTGGGGCATCAAGATATGCCTAGAGGACCTATTTTCACGATATGACATCGACAGACTCCTCAGCAAAGGACTCCTTAAAGAGGACCACAGCAGCAACAACAATGTCTTCCACAACAACAACAATAGATTAGGCATGTTCAACAGAATAGACCAGGATCACAGACTTTTAGGCCAACAACTTCTACTTCAAGGATCATGAGTACTTGACCGAAGACTAGATTTTATACATGTGGAGAGCCAAATTACCAGAAAGACTATCTGATTGAGAAGGCTAGAGTAGCCAGATCATCATGACCCACTACAGTTGGAAATTTGGGAAAGCCCCACATGATACATGTTGCGGTGAACAACCTCCAAGCCAAGCACCAATCCACTATGCTCGAGATGTCATGTACAATCGTCGACCAAAATTTTAGTATATTGATAGATCCAGGTGCTATAAAGAGATTTATCTCTAGTGAAGTGATAAAGAGAATTAAGGTAAAGGCAGATGAGTAGGATGAGTTCAGATGCGTCGAAATTGAATCTAGTGCCAAACATAAGGTTGGAGAAAAGGTTACGGACTGTAGCATTAACTTGGGATATTTTGTAACGAAGGCCAACCTATATGTCACGATATTAGGATCTTATGACATAGTGATTGGTATGGATTGGTTGGAATCGCATGATGTGATACTTAACTGTAAGACAAAACAGTTAAGTTTGACAGATGAATTGGGACAGAGTAGAGCAATTGTAGGAAGGATTGAGGGGGTGTCCTTAAGATTTATTTCTTCCCTACAGCTACAAAAGAGTATGTGCAAGGGGTGAATGATTTATGCAATATTATATATAAATGAAAACGGTGAGGCAGACAGATTAGAAAACCTTCCTGTAGCACTAGAGTTTGCAAATGTATTTCCATAAGAGTTACCAGGTTTACTGCTCGAAAGAGAGTTGGACTTTACAATAGACTTGAAGCCTAGAACTAAAATGATAGTGAGAACGCCATATCGGATGCCAATGCCTGAATTGCAAGAGTTTAAAATGCAATTGAAGGAATTGTTTGAATTGGGACTTATACATCCAAGTGTGTCACCATGGGGTGCACCAGTTATTTTTGTGAGAAATAAGGATGGATGGTGGAGACTTTGTATTGACTATCGTCAATTGAACAAAGCAATGATAAAGAACTAGTATCCGTTGCCAAAAATAGATTATTTGTTTGAGTAGATGAAGGGAGAGACAGTGTTTTTGAAGATTGATTTGATATCATGATATCACCAATTATGGATTAAAGAAGAAGATATCCCTAAGAATACATTTAAGATGAGATTCAAACACTATGAGTTTACATTTTTACCGTTTGGATTGATGAACGCCCCGGGGGTATTGATGTGTTTGATGAATGGGGTGTTCCACAAATACTTGGACAAGTTTGTTCAAGTATTTATTGATGACATACTAATTTATTATCAAAAAAAAGAAGATCATGACGAACATTTAAGATTGGTCCTACAGTGTCTACGAGAAAACAAATTGTATGGGAAACTATCGAAATGTTCTTTTTACCAATCAAAGATTCATTACTTGGGACATATCATATATGTTAAAGGTATTGTTCTGGATCCAACGAAAGCAGAGGATATTATGGAATGGCCAACACCGAAAAATGTACAAGTAGTACACAGCATTATGGGTTTAGCAAGATATTACCGACGATTCGTTGAAGGTTTTTCGAAGATAGAAAATCCGATCATGGAATTGCAGAAGAAGAACA
This sequence comes from Picea engelmannii, assembly GCA_009831015.1. NCBI lineage: Eukaryota > Viridiplantae > Streptophyta > Pinopsida > Pinales > Pinaceae > Picea > Picea engelmannii. The sequence continues at coordinate 451,269 of ML782937.1, forward strand.
AGAAGTTTGTATGGATTGAGAAATATGTGAAAGAATTTCAAAATATCAAAGATTTGTTGAAGACAACACTAATAGTAAAGGTCCCAGAGATGGAGAAGGAATTCTTAGTATGCACGAACACATCCAAGGAAGGTTTAGGCAGATTTTTGATGCAATACAGTCAAGTGATTGCTTACATTTCAAGGAAATTGAGAAAGCATGAAGAGAACTACACAACACATGGCTTGGAGTTATTATCAATTGTATATGCATTGAGAGTTTGGATACATCATCTGATTTGAAAAAAAAATGAATTAAAGATAAATCATTGTGGATTGCAGCATATATTTATGCGAAGTGACTTGAACACGCGACATAGGCGTTGGTCATAATTACTTAATGCATACGACTTTGAGATTACTTACATTAAATGAATGGTGAACAAAGTGGCAGATGCATTGAGTCAGAGACCACATATATTCTTAGTAATACCTCTTAATATGAATCTTCAAGAAAAGATTCTAACTTTACATATCGACAATGATAGGTATAAAGAAGTTAAGGATAATATTGGACAAGATACCATGATGGTAATGAAGTATGAAGGTTATTAATTAGACAATGATGGATTGTTGATATTTAACGGAAGAATTTGTGTACCGTCTAACAATGAATTAAGAAGTTTGATATTAAGTGAAGCGCATAGATAAGTGAACATGGATTATCTGCGAGTCATGAAGATGAAGGAAACTTTAAGCCTTTATTCTTCTGGAAAGGAATGAAAGAGGACATAGTTAGTTACATGGAGAGATGTCTATAATATCAACAAGTGAAGGCTGAACATAGACATCCAACAGGATTGTTACAGCCACACATTATTCTGGAATCAAAATGGGAGGTCATTTCGATGGAATTTATCATTGGATTGCCACTAACGACAAGGAGGCATGATTCTATTTTCATAGTAGTGGAAACTCTGATGAAGAGTGCACACTTTATTCTAGTACGTATGATGTATCAGGCGCCATACATAGCAAGATTATTTGTTAGTGAGATTGTGAGATTACATGGAGTACCAAGAAGGATCATATCCGATCGAGGATCAGTGTTTACAGGACGATTTTGATCCAGTTTCCAAGAGGCTTTGGGAACACAACTGAATTTCAGTACAACATATCACCCTGAGATAGACAGACAAACAGAGAAAATGAACCGAATTTTGGAGGATATGTTGCATATGTATGTAATGGATCAACAAAAACGTTGGGAATATTTCTTGCCACTAATAGAGTTCTCATACAGGAACAACTATCAGAGTACAATTAAGATGGCCCCATTTGAGTTTCTTTATGGGAGACCCTGTCAAATGTCATTGAGTTCGGAGTTGACTTGAGGATAGGGTCCTAGTAGGAACCGAAGCGATTCAATAAATGGAAGAACAGATGCAATCGATAAGACAGAGGATTAAAAAAGTGCAAGATCAATAGAAGAAATATGTTGATGTGCATCGCATTGACCGCAGTTATGAAGTTGGAGACATAGTTTTCTTGCAGGTAAAACTGCACAAGAGTTCGATCAAGTTTGGAAAGGGTGTTAAACTCTCTCTTAGGTTTGTGGGACCTTTTAAAGTTGTGGAAAAGAAAGGACACATGGAATATCGACTAGCCTTTCTTGATTCTTTGAGACATATGCACGATGTATTTCATGTATCTGTATTGAGACATTATGTTAGTGATCCTTCACACACTATGGACATGAGTTCTTTGTAGGTGTCGGATGAGGGTGCTCTCATGGCGGATCCAATTCACATTATGGACCATCACATTCGACAGCTATGACGTCGAATATTCAATCTGGTCAAGGTTCAGTGGGACAAATATAGTCCACACTTGACTACCTGGGAGGACGCATATAAGATGCGTCAACAGTTTCCTTATTTGTTTGATAGATTAGACATATATATCTATGTCAAATATGTTTATTCATTTCCATTTATATACTATACAAAATTCAGGATGAAGTTTAAAACAAGAGGTGGTGTATGTAACATCTCTCTCTACTGAGCACACTTTTATTGACTTATTCTTTGATGACACTTGCGTGCAAGTGATCCAGTTATGTTACATTGTGATTTCGTTTCGATTATGGATTATACATGATGATGATGATGTATTGAGACTTATCGTTATTTCATGTATATTTATTGGCAGATTTTATTGACGAGTTTTTCGTGAGTGCACGGGACACATGATAGGTTATGGATGTTGATGGCATCAATGGACTTCTTGGACTTTGGATTGAGTCGGGGAGTGAATTGTATTTTGATTGATTATTTCATTTTACGCACTTGTGGAATATGATTGATTACAATATAATTTATGTATATGGATTATTGACATGGTTTTTATCAGTGGATGAAGGCTTGATGATGCTTGCTAATCTGACTCACATAAGGAGTAGAGGGGCCATGCAAAGAAACCAGACATTGAGGGAGAAGTGTGGCAACGTCCCTATGACAACCTACTAGCACTCCCTTCATGTTTTGAACTGTAGGTTAACGATTACCTAGTTCGAGAGGTCCACGATATCCTGAGGGAGGACTGAGATAGTTTCTCATGAAGATTCTAAAGGGCATGCAATAAGGCAGAGTCCTTATTACTTAGAAGCCCTTATTCTATCACAAGGTCGACCGAGTGGAGTGTTGAATCCAAGGGTCGGAAAAACTTCCAAAACCAATCAAAGGAGAGTGGCACCCTTGGAGCATGAAGTTGCATCTTGAAGGGCACGTCACGTAATTTAAAACTTGAGTCAATAAATCTAGGTAACCTGGAAAACATTGAATTGATTAGACCTTGTTGGATTTAAAATAATTAATTAAACACTGAATTTATTAATTATAAATCCCAATAAAAGTATAAGGCTAATTCTAAGACTAAGCCTAAGTCTAAGTTTAGTTGGGGGACTAAAATTAAAGTATTAAATAAATAAAATAATTTAGATAAATCAATTTAAGGAAAAAAAGAGAAAAATCTAAAGATGGGATAAAAATGCACATGTGTGCATGAAAATAATAAAAGGGTTTTTTTTAATGGAAAAAACAAATATGGGAGAATAGGTGTACACATAAAATGGTATCTAAAGTCAAGATACCAGTAGTATAACTAGAAGAAGACTCATATTCCAACTCTAACTAAGATATAGTTAGGATACACTCATTAAATGAGAATCTGGGGAACAAAGGGATGCCTAAGAGAGAAAATAGGAACACATTAGGGAATGTGAGGAAAATGACTTTTTAAATAAAATAAAATTGGTAATTACTTGTGCAACTTGGAGAGAGTGTGACAAGTGTGTGGGTGAATAATCCCATTTAAATTAATTAAAAAGTTAATTAATTGTGCTTGTGGACATGTGTTAGTGAGGAAATTTCTATAAAACAAATGGTGTATATGGGAAAGGGGCTCATTTATTCTTGGTAAGGTTATGCTGTCAAAATTATTGTGGACTGTGTTTTACTTGTGAGAGTTGGGATACCAAGCTTGAGGAAGGAGTGGAAGCTCTTCCTTCCGAGGCAATCTTGGAGCTATTGCATTATGGTTTTTGTGTGTGGCTCCTTTGTGGCTCAGGGGGCTAAGGGGGAAGAAGAGTACCCCTAGCATTGGTTGGGAGGTACCGGTGAGTAGTTTGGATTAGCAGGCATGAGAGAGGGAG
>ML782937.1:458196-477636 GCA_009831015.1 Picea engelmannii
CGTCAACTGGAGGAGTGAATCCGGTCCAGGGTTGTCTAAATAACCCAAGCAGTTTGGATTAATCCACTCCAACAGGTTTAGCGGCTCCGTTGGCCGATCTAAGTCCTATGAAAGTGAAAAGACAAAACTAAAGAAACTAACTAAATAAAAACAAGAAAACAGCTACTAGAAGCTATATACAGTCTAAAATATATTCACAGTTTACTAACTAATAAAATAGTAGTTCTACTATTTTAATATACAGTGTAGCGATATGATTAAATCTCTATTGTATGCACAGTATTCACAAAATGAAAATTTTGATCGAAATCTGCGAAAATCATATATGAATTGACAGCAAAGCTATTGTTCAGTATTTTTTTATTTTTTATAACTTTTATAAACTAGAAATGAAATAACAGCTAACTAGTTGAGAAATAAAAATAACCATCTGTATTGTGTATCTAAACTATAGAAAATTCTTATATTAATTAAACTAATAAAATGCTACTAGAAAACTAACCTGTAATCGCATATCCATATGTGTCTTGTGCATAGCATCTACGTTTGTTGTTTGATGAGGCGAAACCACACCAGATTTTCCCAATGCTTCTCGTAAACGTGAAGCAGTAACGCTTTGAACACTAATGACATAACAAGTAAGATATGTAGCAATAGCAATTTATCATCTGACAAACGATCATATTAAGATAAACCTGAGTATGACAATTTGTGTATAACTTTTCATTGAATAAAGAAGATCAACCTTCTAATTATCAAATGTAAACAGATTAATTGTTGTATATAAAATGAGAGACATAAAATATGGACACTATTTAAATCCCATCACATCAACCTGTAACAAATTATGATATCTAAAGTAGTCAAAATTTGGTTACAAATCGAAATGAGCAAAACTTGAACAAAAATATGATATATTGAAGCTAAAGCTGTGAAAATATCCACTTTCATTCAAGTCTGTTAATCACCAATCCATAGTTTCTTCTCCCAAGCAGCGATGGGTCTTATTTTACAAAACAATACATTTATAAAGACCACAAGATCAAAACATTTTCTGTGGAAATCATCAAATTTGTTCCAAAAATTGTGGGGAATACAATCTCCCAAATTCCCATTGTTATCCAAAACTAATAGCCTACTCTAAAAGCATGTAAAGAAATAGCATGTTCAAAGATTCCACTGGCGATCCAATCTCCTTTAGAAATCGTATGTACCTGTAAACCCACAAGAATAAACGATTTTAGATTTCATTTTAGCTGTAAAAACAGAGAATTCGAATTTTAGTAACTAACTACAGAATCTGTAGCTAACTGGAATCATAATTTATTGAATCAATCAAAACAGACTAGAGGTAATCTGTGCAAACAAATCATTTATTCTAATTTAAGAAAGACAGAATCATCCTAAAATTAAACAAAATCATACCTCCCATTATGAAATCAAATCGAATCATGATGGTTGTAGCTGCTTATACATTTTTTCTTTTAAAAATCACATGTCCTGTAGATGTATAACTTGTTGGTAGACTGGTTGAATATCCTTTGAATTGATCAAGGGTTCACAGAAGGCTGAGGCACAAGGTTGGACGGGTGAGAGGGGTTCTGAGGCACAGGACTGGAGAAGTCACAAATGTTTCAACACTTGCAACCAGATCAAAACACACCTTTCAGCCATAGAGAAAAACTGATATTTGACCTCTAAAGGAAGAGCTATATCTCTGTAATGATCCAATTTCTGGGGAAACCATTCACGATGAAGGTAATGGGGATTATTTCGGTTCTGTATTTTCAAGGGTTAGATCTAATTCAAAACCGTTTGCTCAGAATCACTCACAGAAAAATGTGTCTCTGGGAGGCAATCACGGGGTTAGCTTTAAGAAGTCCTCTCGAGCATTATCAAACAATAACAAATTCTGGACACTGTTGGGTTCAAATCTCGCTACAGGAGCCATAGATAATAGCAAGAAATCAATAGGGGATTCAGCGATAGGGTTTGATAGAATAGAAACAAATCCATTTGCCCCGAGCTTCCCAATAAATGCAAAGGCAGCTCAAAATGCTATGCAGGAGCGTTAATGCTATGCGTGCGAGGACAGTGGTGTAGATCGAGGGCATGAAAGAACATCATATCAGGATGTACTTGGAAAGACACCTTGGTACAATCATAACAGTTAAAAACCATTATGTGCATATCCAAAAATTCAATCAAAATATCAAATGAACAATTGTATACCCACGATTTGACCAAAAAAAATCAATATGTCGAATAAACCATTGCATCAAAGATTTTATAAATCAAAGCCAAATTAACAATAGTCAAATACTAAATGGGTGGTGTTTTGATACATATGTAACCAATGGTGTGTTTGAGGCCAAGGAATTATACCATGAAACAACCATGCTCATAACTAAATGAAACAAATCGACGATAAACCATATAAAAATCAACCCTTTGATGAAATCAAACATGAGTTCCAGTTGTTCCATTTTCATACTTGCAGTTATGAAAACGGAATTGAAAAGAAGGTATGTAAAAGGCGATGTATAATGGTTTCGTTTAAATGAGAAAGGTTGTGACGAGTAATGAGAAATTAAAAACCCTGTGTAGGCAGCTTATAAAAATAGAGATTGATATGGCTGCCAACAATGGTGACACACTGGTAAAAGAAGTTATCTCTGCCAAACAAACAAGTCCAGATTAGGATAATTAGAAAAACTCCAACTCGAAAACAACCAAGAAATTGTTTGAACATCATTATCAATCATAAAAAATTCCAGTTTTAGATTGCTTGTTATTTAAAAGACGAAAACTTATGGCAATCTTAACAAAAGAGAGTCACGATATTAAGGTTAAAATCTCCAATACTATTGACAGAGTCACTATTTCCAGCAGGCGTCCATAGCCTCGACAGGGGTGTCATTTAACCCACTCTGATATATGTATCTTGCCAAGAAGTTTTAGATCAGAATGAAGGACATTTAAGGTCAAAAGATTTCATATCTGAGAATTTTCATATACCTGACATTGCTTCGCTGCCAGCGAGCCTGTTTAGTACCCCGGCGAAGTTATCTTGGCGTCATGCATGCATTTACCCACTGCCATCAGACCTGTTCAGTATCTCGGTGAGTTTACAAGACTTCCCACAGCTCTCTGAAGATTTATTTAGTTTTAAAGATATTTAATCGAGCGGGGTGACGCTGAAAATCCTGATATTTTGGACATATTTTAATAAATTACAGACCTTGAGAGAATTTTTAAACTGTCCTTCATTAAGATCTAGAGATAGTTTATTGATAAACCAAACTTCAAAGGCAGGAAGACATCTTTGAGTTGTTCTCTTAAGGAATAGGGACAGTGTAAGAAGAAATGGATGATCATGAAAAGCTTCAATTACAGATTGAAATCAAGAAACGCCTTTCAAACAACAAGATTTATTCAACATGGCTGTAAACTTTAGAAGCATATCATAATTGATGTTTAAACAACCTTCAGTAGTTATTTTAGAGGAGAATTTTTTCTGTTCTCTTTGTCCGAACAGTTCATGATACAGGTATGTGTATTTCAAAAATAAAAACTGGTAAGCATAAGGGAAAAATCAAAACCAAAACAACAAAGAAAAATGAAAAGAAAATAGAGGAAAAATATTTACACAGTGTACACAAGGTTGTTATCAAGTGAAATACCTTTTTAGAGCTTGGCCATTAATTGGATAGGTGTTTGGTTGTCCCTCTAGACTCTGTAATCTGAAAGAGCTGGGACCCAATTTCTCAGCAATAAAAAACGGTCCTAGCCATAAGTTCTGAAACTTTGTATGCTCTCCCTTTCCCTCATGTGGTTTGTCCCATTTTAGGACAAGGTCACCTACTTCAAAGTTTTTGTCAGAGGCAGAGTTGGAATCAAACCATCTTTTAACCACAAGTTGATGTTGATCCAATTTTTGTTTTGCTTGAGCCCTCACTTCCTCTAATTTTAACAATGCGTTAATTCAATTCTCCAAGGGGGGGAAGTCCTCTTCTTGTATTTTCTGTGATAGCTGCAATGAGGGAAGAAGAATATGTGGTGTCAGGATTGCCTCTCTTCCATAGATGAGAAAGAAGGGATAGTTACCCACAACAGTTTTCGGAGTTACTCTATCAGCCCAGATTGTGTTTAACAGTGCATTGTGCCCATTTTTATGGTTTTCAGATACCGTTCTCTTGATGATTTTAATCAGATTTTTATTAGTTGATTCTGCCAATCCATTACCTTGAGGGTAATAACTGGTAGAATATTTTAATTTAATTCCTTTTTCTAGAGTGAAATCACTCATCTCAAGAGACGAAAAATAGGAAGCGTTATCGAATACTAGACAGTCATGGATACCAAAACAAGTAATAATATTTGAATTCAAAAAGGCAATTACTTGACTGATATTTACAGCTTTTAATGGGGCAACTTCGGAACACCTAGTGAAGTAATCCGTGGTTGTTATGATAAACTTATGCTACTGCAAGGATGGTGGATTGATCGGGCCTATGATATCAAGACCCCACTGCTGAAAAGGGGAGTCTACTGAACCAGGCTACAGAGGGAAAGCCGGTTTCTTAATCCGTCTGGACGCTTTTTGACAAATAACACACTTGTGACACAAGGCATGAGCATCTTTAAAAAGTGTAGGCCAGTAATAACCTGCTCTTAATACTTTATGGGCAGTGGTATCTCCACCAAAATGCCCACCAGCTTCTCCTGCGTGTAGTTCTAATAAGACCTTTGTTGCTTCATCTTTCTCAAGACAGCGCATTAGTACTCCATCAAAATTTTGACGAAACAAAATACCATTAATCAACTGAAAGGAGATAGATTTCAATCTTAGCGCTCTTCTTTTAGTGGGATCCAGGTGATGGGGGGCTGACCCATGTTCAAGATAGAATTGCATATCATCATACCAGGGGCTAACAGGGTTTTGTGCACAGCAGATTAAATTTTGGTAGTGTTGTCCTGGGTTTGACACATCATTTTTCTCTTGTTGTCATGCCGCTGAGTCAGCGACTAACTTGCATATCCCTTGACCTCTCACTATTTGTGCTAGGGTGATTTCTATGTCATACTCTTGTAAGGAGGTGACCCAATTTGCTCTCTTTTCGCCTAGTTCTTTTTGTACTAACAGATTTTTGACGGCTGGGTAAGGGACGATACTTTTCGTCCTAGATTTCAAAAGATAAGATCGGAAGTGCTTTACTTCTTTAAAAACAGCATAGGCTTGTTGATCTACTACTGGGTAATTAAGTTCTACGCCTTTGAAAGATGAGCTCATAAAGGCAATTGGGACTTCATTGTTTTCAGTGTTCTTTTGAGTTAGAACAACAACGTAGGAGCGGTCAGAAGCAAATGTGTAAAGAGTGAAGTCTTGGGAAAAGTCGGGGCTCATCAGAGAAGGAGTGTCTATTATGGCCTTTTTTATTGAATTAAAAGCTTGGTTTTCTAAGGGTCCCCAATGATATTGTACGTCCTTTTTTATTAAGTTCTGTAAAGGTCTCACCATTTCTGAAAAACTGGGGACGAATCTCCTGACAAAGTTTATTTGGCCTAAGAAAGACTGCATAGAATTTTTTGACGAGGGAGGGAGGAGTTTTGAGATGACTTGAGTCCTTCCAGGTTCGATAATCATCCCTTCGCTTGATACAATAAATCCTAAGAGCTTACCTTGTTCTACTGCGAAGATAGATTTTTTAAGATTCAAGGAAATGTCATACTTACGACATCGCTGCAGAATGGATCTTAAATGAGCTAGATGATCAGCTTTGTTTTTCAAGAATACAGTAACGTCATCCAGGTAAACTATGACAGATCAATTGATTAAGCCTCGAAAAGCAATGTCCATCGCTCTCTGGAAAGTAGCACTAGCATTAATGAGTCCAAAGGGCATTTTCCTATAAGAGTAGGTGCCCCATGGAGTGTGAAAGGTAGTTTTAAGTTGGTCTAGAGGGGACATCAGGACTTGGTTATACCCTGAAAAACCATCCAATAAGGATAATCTTTCAGAACCAAATACCTGTTGAAGGATCTGTTCCATGGGAGGGAGAGGGTAGTTGTCTTTGTCAGACGCTTGATTCAGATTTTGGAAATCGACGCATAGTCAAATTTCACCACTCTTCTTCCGGGAAGGGACAAGATTAGAGACCCATTGCGTGTGCCTAACTGGGAAGAATATCTTAGCGTTCAAAAGTTTATTTAATTCTTTTTTGACAGTCGGTTCTAGTTTTGGGTGCATTTTTCTTAACTTTTGTTGAAACGGTAAGGTTTGGGGTTGCATAGGAATGACGTGTTGTATGATGTTAGTATCAAAGGTTTTTAGGTCATCGTACGTCCAAGCAAAAACATCTTTGAATTCCTTAAACAATTTAATAAACACCGCTTTCTCTCGTTCAAAACACCCCACCCCTAAATTAATGAACTGTGGATTGTCTTTAGTTCCCAAGTTTACTTTTTCATACGTTGAAGATGAACTATTTGTTTTACAGTTCACTGATTTTTTGAATTTGTCTTGAAGATCATAAAATTTTTCTAATCTAACTACAGATTTAGGGATAGAATTTACCATGTTCGATGAAGATTCAAGAGATCTTGGATCTGGTATTACCGTGAAGTCATGAAGATTCTTTTCATGGGTACATTCGTTGATCACTGCACCTTGGAAAGTTTCTTCCATATGCAGGAAACTAATAATTTGTTGATCGTCGTCGAAGACTCTCCAATTCGTGATGTTGTCAGGGACGGATGGCCTAAACAATAGTTCGATGGAGAATGCATTCAGGGACAAGCCTTTTGCATGAAAGAGTTTCGAAGCTACATTAGCTAGCAAGTCAGCTTCTGAATTATTCAATCTAGGAATAGAATTTATATTAAAAGCAGAAAACTTATTTATCAAATTCCATACCTCATATTGGTAGCTTTTAAGATGCTGAGATAAACAGTGGATAGAATTTTTTACCTGTCTAACCACGATTTCTGAATCGCCAAAGATAGTCAAATTTTGAACATTCATATCTAATGCTTTCCTGAGGCCTTGCAATAAAGCCTCATATTCTGCTATGTTGTTTGTACATTCAAACTCTAACCTCCATGCAATCAGGGTTTTGTTACCTGCTGCATCAATAATAACGCTGCCCGCACCAGCTCCTTCCTTGGATTTTGACCCGTCAAAGTAAAGAGACCATATTTGATTTTTGTCGAGTGCATGAGACCATTGGGTAGAAACTGTTGGCTGCATATATGTCACAATTTCAGACTGTTGCCCCTGGTTAGTGATAGCGGAAGTTTCGGCCATGAAATTGCCGAAAAAGGTATCCATCCTTTGTATTTCGGGTGAATCGGCAGAAGGTGTAAATGGTTCATTGGGATCATATAAATCTGTCACTGTGAACTTTAGGTAACGTTCACGATTTACCTTGATTATGTTGGGCTTTCCATTCTTGGGCAGCCATAAGTGAGACCAATCTATCACGAAATAGTCATGTAGTTGTTCTGACCAGTCTCTGCTTAAAAACAAACCATAAACTTCTGGGATATCTACAACAATAATATCAATCACTTGATGAACTTTGGGGTTAGACGATAATCTTATAAGCACATTCCTTAATTCACCTATAACTTTAACCCTGGTTCGATCAAGTTGGATGATCTTTAAGGTGGATGGTTGAACTTCAGCATTAATCTTCTGACACACAGACCACGGCATTACGTTGGATGACGCTCCTGAATCTACCATACAATTGTGTACGTTCCTATAAAATATTTCAAAAGTTAACAAAAATGGAGGGACGTTTCTGCGAGTACTAATGGTGGAAGCTTGTTGCTTTTTACCCGCAGCCTCTAACACTAATTTATTTACATTTGTTACATTATTTACAGGAAGGTCTCTTTTCTCATGAGGATCAGAAGTATTCTTAGCGGAGGCCTTCTGAGGAACTTTTGGGTTGTTCTGAAAACCTTTTTTACTACTTGGATTGTCGTTTTTATTGTTCTCTGCGATATTTTGTAACATTTTTTATAGCAAAAACAGGAATTTTAATAATTTGTAAACAGAAATGTTAGTCCTTAACTTTTTTAGATCTTCAGCTAAATCATAATCTAATCTTGGGTTCACATTATTCTGTTTGGTCTCAGTTGTTATAGATTGTTTTGGGGGCAAAGTAGTTGTGTTTTCAAAAGAAGGCTTGTTTGTTGTCTTACTCCTAGTATTGTAAGGATGAACTGTCTCGAAATTAGCTTGAAAAATGATATCCGAGAAGTGTCCAAAAATGTTCAGAGAGGATTAATCTTCTTCTACTATCTCTTGTTCAACTACTTCCTCAAGGATCTCAGGAGGCATCAAGTTATCCTGTGCTTCTAGAATCGTTTGAATAGAGAATTGCAAGCTTTCTAGATTTAAGCCTTCGGTATTCGAATTAGGTTGGTTGGTGGGAAAAGGCTTCCTAAACAGGGGTTTGTAAGGCCCTTTGCTCGAAGAAGATTCTTCGGCCATCCTTTTCAAATCTATAATTTGATTTGATAGTTTTTGAACGACTTTTTGTAAGTTTTCTAGATTAGAGTTTTCCGATTGCGTTTTGTTTTGGGCAGGTCTAGGGAGGATTTCGATTTTCTTTTTGGAAGATGAACTAGTCTCTATTTCATTGCTAATAGTGTCTTTTAAGCTGAGGATGTCTTTCTCGATCTGACTGGCCTCTTTGAAGGCTTCTAACAATGTGGCTTTCTTAGATCTCTTTACCCAAATGGCTATACTTTGATGTAAGGCTTTCGTATAGTATGCTATAATAAGATTCTCAGCAGGCATCGAATCCATATGGATTCGGTTCTTTAGTGTTAAGAATCTTTGGTTAAAGTCTTTGATTTTCTCTTTGGGGTTCATTCTTAAACTAGAAATCTCCATGACTAGAACTTCTGGGGACTTGTCGTCTCCAAACTTCTCAAGAAAACAGGATTCAAACTTCTCACATGACACGATGGTATGGGGCTGTTGAGAAAAGTACCAGGTAGAGGCATTGTCTTCAAAGGTGTAGGGAAACAATCTACAGAATACATCTTCGTGCTCGATGTTACGGAATCTAATGGCTAACATAAACTTTTTGATGTGATCTTCGGCGATCTGTTTAGAGTCCGGGTCAAATTTAGGGAGCCACGTCTCCAAGTGTTTGGGTAAGGGATGTTGAGGACCGGGTACGGCCACTGCATCTTGGTCGAGCCAGGGTCTGGTGGGATTGTTCTGGTTGGCCATTGGTGTGGGTGGTGTTGAAGGCTGGGATAAGGAACTGCCTTCGTTAGAATATTATTCTCCAGAAGAAGAAGGGGATGAAGAACGTGGTGAGGGTGGTATACCAGATCCTCCTACTGCAGGAGTGAGGATTGGATCTGCAGGGTTTAAAGTGAGGTTAGTGCCTCCAAGTTGTTCTCTGATATCATAGAAATCTAATGGTTGGTCCAAAGGTCGGTTTGTTTGTCTTAAACGAGTGAAGGCACTATGTGTTCTTATGAGAGATTGGCGGACAATCTCTTGTACGTCACCACCTGTAGGATTTGGAGTTATTGGTTCAACTGTGATCCATAGATCGTCGTTTGATGTGGTTGTTGTTTGAGGGACAATGTTTTCGTTTGAATGACTTCTTGTCACTATAGGTGAGCGGGTAGGTGCTGGAGGAGTCTTACGACCACCTCGTGCCATTAATAATTTTCAGGCCCTCCTTCTAGGGCCATTTGTTGAAAGGAAAAATTGACCGCTCATCAACTAGAGGAGTGAATCCAGTCCAGGGTTGTCTAAATAACCCAAGCTATTTGGATTAATCCACTCTGGCGGGTTTAGCAGCTCCATTGGCCGATCTAAGTCCTATGAAAGTGAAAAGACAAAACTAAAGAAACTAACTAAATAAAAACAAGAAAACAACTACTGGAAGCTATATACAGTCTAAAATATATTCACAATTTACTAACTAATAAAATACTAGTTCTACTATTTTAATATGCAATGTAGTGATATGATTAAATCTCTATTGTATGCATAGTATTCACAAAATGCAAATTTTGATCGAAATCTGCGAAAATCATATAGGAATTGACAACAAAGCTATTGTTCAGTATTTTTTTATTTTTTATAACTTTTATAAACTAGAAATGAAATAACAACTAACTAGTTGTGAAATAAAAATAACAATATGTACTGTGTATCTAAACTATAGAAAATTCTTATATTAATTAAACTAATAAAATGCTACTAGCAAACTAACCTATAATCGCATATCCATATGTGTCATGTGCATAGCATCTACGTTTATTGTTTGATGAGGCGAAACCACACCAGATTTTCCCAATGCTTCTCGTAAACGCGAAGCAGTAACGCTTTGAACGCTAATGACAGAACAAGTAAGATATGTAGCAACAACAATTTATCATCTGACAAACGATCATACTAAGATAAATCTGAGTATGACAATTTGTGTATAATTGTTCATTAAATAAAGAAGATCAACCTTCTAATCATCAAGTGTAAACAGATTAATTGTTGTATATAAAATGAGAGACATAAAATATGGACACTATTTAAATCCCATCACATCAACCTGTAACAAATTATGATATCTAAAGTAGTCAAAATTTGGTTACAAATCGAAATGAGAAAAACTTGAACAAAAATATGATATATTGAAGCTAAAGCTGTGCAAATATCCACTTTCATTCAAGTCTGTTAATCACCAATCCATAGTTTCTGCTCCCAACCAGCGATGGGTCTTAGTTTGCAAAACAATACATTTATAAAGACCACAAGATCAAAACATTTTCTTTGGAAATCATCAAATTTGTTCCAAAAATTGCGGGGAATACAATCTCCCAAATTCCCATTGTTATCCAAAACTAACAGCCTACTCTAAAAGCATGTAAAGAAATAACATGTTCAAAGATGCCACTAGCAATCCAATCTCCTTAAGAAATCATATGTACCTGTAAACCCACAAGAATAAATGATTTCAGATTGCATTTTAGTTGTAAAAACAGAGAATTCGAATTTTAGTAACTAGCTACAGAATCTGTAGCTAACTGGAATCGTAATTTATTGAATCAATCAAAATAGACTAGAGGTAATCTGTGCAAACAAATCATTTATTCTAATTTAAGAAAGACAAAATCATGCTAAAATAAACAAAATCATACCATCCATTATGAAATCAAATCGAATCATGATGGTTGTAGCCGCTTATACGTTTTTTCTTTTAAAAATCACATGTGCTGTAGATGTATAACTTACTGGTAGACTGGTTGAATATCCTTTGAATTGATCAAGGGTTCACAGAAGGCTGAGGCACAAGGCTGGATGGGTGAGAGGGGTTCTGAGGCACAGGCCTGGAGAAGTCACAAATGTTTCAACACTTGCAACCAGATCAAAATGCACCTTTCAGCCACAGAGAAAAACTGAGATTTGACCTCTAAAGGATGAGCTATATCTCTGTAATGATACAATTTCTGGGGAAACCGTCCTCGATGAAGGTAAAGGGGATTATTTTGGTTCTCTATTTTCAAGGGTTAGATCTAATTCAAAACCGTTTGCTCAGAATCGCTCACGCAAAAACGTGTCTCTGGGAGGCAATTACAGGGTTAGCTTTAAGAAGTCCTCTCGGGCATTATCAAACAATAACAAAGTCTGGAAACCATTGGGTTCAAATCTCACTATAGGAGCCATAGCTAACAAAAGGAAATCAATAGGGGATTCGGTGATAGGGTTTGACAGAATAGAAACAAAGCCATTTGCCCCGAGCTTCCCAACAAATGCAAAGGCAGCTCGAAATGCTATGCATGAGCGTTAATGCTATGCGTGTGAGGACAGTGGTGTAGATCGAGGCCATGCAAGAACATCATATCAGGTTGTACTTGGAAAGACACCTTGGTACAATCATAACAGTTAAAAACCATTATGTGCATATCCAAAAATTCAATCAAAATATCAACTGAACAATTGCATACCCACGATTTGACCAAAAAAAATCAATATGTCGAATAAACCATTGCATCAAAGATTTTATAAATCAAAACCAAATTAACAATAGTCAAATACTAAATGGGTGGTGTTTTGATACATAAGTAACCAATGGTGTGTTTGAGGCCAAGGAATTATACCATGAAACAACCATGCTCATAACTAAATGAAACAAATTGACGATAAACCATATAAAAATCAACCCTTTGATGAAATCAAACATGAGTTCCAGCTGTTCCGTTTTCATACTTGCAGTTATGAAAACGGAATCGAAAAGCAGGTATGTAAAAGGTGATGTATAATGGTGTCATTTAAATGAGAAAGGTTGCGACGAGTAATGAGAAATTAAAAACCCTATGAAGGGAGCTTATAAAAATAGAGATTGATATGGCTGCCAACAGGTCGTTACAGGTAATAGCGATGTTTTTGCAATTATACGAATTTAGACATTGACTAACTCTTATGGTATGGATTTGATTGATGAATTGATGACTTTGTAATATTTTTTATGAGTCATAGATTTGAATTAATTATGTCATTATTAAGTTTTGTACCTTAAAGGTTAAGTGGGTTAAGAGAGTAGATATCTCCATGTTCCTTAGAACAGTCGTCGGTCCTGAGACCTTAAATGGTCAAAATCAATTGGATGAATCCTAGACTTGAGCATTTATTATGTGTATTGGAGGTCCTAACCCTGCAGATAGGTTGGATGGGTAGATATCATTGATTAGTGTTTGTTTTATGATTATTTTGTTAGTAGAAATAATGTTGCACAATGAAAGTTGCGGTGTAGGATGTAGATGAGATTGGGATGTGCAACATTGATGTATGTTATCATTGTATATCACTTGTCCTGACAGCTGTTTCAAAAAAAAAAATTCCTCTATTGTACTCACTTATTTTGATGTCATAATAGAGGGTTTGTTATAAAGAAAGGGATGATTTTTTGTTCACCGCAGAAGGTTGATCAGAAGTTGGAGCAGTTTCATTCGAAAGAGAAGGTGTAATAAACAAAACCAAAATCAGCTGACCAGTCAACTCAGAAGTCGAAGGTACAGTCGAGACATGAACATAGTTCAACTGTCCACTCGAAGAAATGAAAACCATAATAGGAGAACTAGATTCAGAAACAACATCAAAGTGATCATCCTATTACAATTCAAAGGAGGCATTCAACAACTTGATGCCAAAAGACTTCTCATCAAACCATACATTTCTTTTGATAATTTTTTTTTTTTTGATAGGGTGAAACATTTAATAGGATTTTGAATCTTCAGAGTATCCCATCATGATGCAAGCATGACTCTTTACATCCAATTTATTTCTACAATAACCAGAAATATGAGGCTAGGAAACACATCCAAACACACAAAGGTGGAAAACTAAGGGCTTCCTTCCATAGCATCATTCTACTAGAGTCACCAAAGGAACAACTCGAGTTGAGATGTGATTGAGTAGATAGTTTGCACAATAGACAACTTCATCTTATAAGCGAGGAGGAAAATATTTGGCCTACAACAGACATCTATCCATTTCAACTAACATCCAATTCTTGCATTATGCAATGCCATTCTATTAAGGTGTATGAGGGACTGGCCATTTCCATTCAATACCTAATCGGACCAGGTATCCTTCAAAATTTTGATTCACATACTCACCGCCACTATCTGATCTTGGGAAATTTATGGGTCAGCCACATTGCTTTCCAACAAAGGATCTAAAGTTTTTTAACTTTTCAAGGATAAGATTCTTGTTCTTGAGAAAATAAATCCAAATGAAATGAGAGAGATCATCAATGAATGTTAATATATAACTTGCACCTGATAAGGAAGGTAGATTGATGCAATAGAGATCAATATGAACTAGCTCTAGGAGGTTCTGTGCTCACCACGATTTACCAGAGTCAAAAGGTGTCTGATGATGATTGCTANGGGGGGGGGGAGATTTTAGGTAAACCAACAACCATATTATGAGTTTCATCGAATGCAGACTTCAAAAATTTAGTTTTTTGATTCGTTCATTCCAAGTTCGACTTCTTTTGTTAGTGTGAGAAAAATGAGTAGTCAGTTCAAAGTTGGGTTGAGTTGTGTTACAAAAATTATAAAAAATGTCCTTCAGGTCAAGAAATCCTCCGATGACAATGGAACGACCATTCTTCAAATATATAAAAAAGTAAAAATCCATCCAAAACTCCACAATTCTCCCATGTCTACAGGAAACATCATCTTTACCAACAATGTCAATAGAAAAATCATCAACAACATAAATCTTCCTCTCCACAACATCATCTAAGGATGTGAACAAGGAAGCATCCTTAGCCATGTGATAAGTGCACCAAGAGTCGAATACCCATTCATTCTTTGTAGAATGAGACAACAAGGATTGAGAAGTTTCGACTTGGAAGGTGAAATTAGCAGTGGGTTGACGAACAAACGACATGACTCCTTCAAGAAATTTGACCTTCCCCTTCAGGGAGTCTCTCTTCTTGTAGCATATCTTCTCCACATGTATATTCTTTCCACAATATTGACATGTTTTCTTATTTTGACTATGACGGGGTGCATATGTTTTCCCTTTAGGTTTCTAGACGAGGCATATAGGTATTTGTATAGGGATATCAAACCATCCTATTTCCTTGTGATTTGAATTTCCCTTTCCCTTGAGCAAGTGAGCTTGATGCTTACCACCAAGCTTTCCTTCATCAATCAATCTGATGATTAGTGATCAATAAACCATATAAATATTCAAAGGTCAAGTCCTTACCATTTTCCTTTCATGCCTTCCAGTTGGTGCAGAAAGTTGAGATGAACATGTTGAATGGTGTTCTTAAATTCATCAGGACCAACTTGATGAGTTGTCCATCTTTCTTCTAATAATCATTTCCACATTCACCCAATTTCAATTGAAACTCCTTCACATGTTCCAAATAGTCCTCTACTCTATCAAAAGAATGAGGATCGAGAGATATCAATGATTTCTCCAATTGCATGATGTGGTTTTCATTGACTTTGTCGAGTAAAGACTTCAACTTCTTCTATACTTGATGAGGGAAGTCAATTCCACTGATGTGAAATTGAATATCCCATGAGATATAGGTCATGATGACACCCACATCCTCATCCTTATTCCCATCAACAACAAATATTTCTTGATCATCTGTTGGATCTAGAATCACAGTCTTCATATACTACCATATTCATTTACTCGTCAGTAGGATTTTCATGTGTGGTTCCCATATAGCAAAATTTGATTTATTCAAGACCATAGGATAGATCTTCATATCCATATTATATATCTAAATAGATATGATTTTTTTCCATAAGTTATAGTCAACAAATCACCAGTTCAGATTCAATCACACAACAGATCGGAATCAACATCATTTGCAGAAAATAGTCGAGGTCATAAATAGTCGCTCTGATACTATGTTTGGGATTGGGTTTAACCTGATATGAAAAAAATAAAGAAAACTACATATAATCAAAGAGGACTATGTTTCAAAGATAACAGGTGGTGTCTAAAGACATTGTTACAACACTTAAGCACGTGGCATTGTGATCAGAACATCACAATGCATATTAAACACATAATACTTCATGTTCCCTTTATTTCACTTGTTGATAATGACCCATGGGGTTTTCTATTCATATATTCAATATCTGACCAACTTCCTTGGAATTGGGAAGATCTTTTCCAAATATAACCGTCACTTGTTAGAGTTGACTCCATCAAATCCATGTTGTCTAGTCAGCTCGACAAGGATGCTTGGCCCAACTTTCCATGCATCCAATTTGTAGTCGATTTCCTGATTGGTTAATCCACCAACTGAATGTCTTTGATTGTTGGTCGAATGTTCAAATGGTAGTCTTGTCGACTACTCAACTGAATGATGTATATATCTAGTCAATTGTTTGACCGTCTGTTTCTAGATATTGGTCAAATACCCAAACAAATGATTCTAAGAAAAGTGTGATGAACCATCAGAACGCGAGGTTCCAACAAAAAAAAATTTTGTGATCAATTTCCATAACCTTTTTTCACTCAAATATTTCCTAAAGGAGTTTATATATTTCACCTTCCATCCACCTTTCTATTTAGTCTTGGAAATAAGTTTCCATCTAGTCTAATGAAAACCAACTTTCTCACTTTTCCCCTTTCACAGGAAGTTAGAGAAGAGTCTATGAATTTTCTCTAACACCCCTTTTGGAATGTGAGCTAAGAGGTGCCAATATATAAGAATAACTTCTAAAAAAGCTTTGACAATGGTAATAATTCTGCCTCTAGACAACCAATGTTGTCCATATAAGTGAATTATACATTTAATATTAATGATGAACTAGCCCTAGTACTTGATACTATAACCATTGGGTTTGAGAAACAAAGCCTAATGTTTTCAAGCCTTCTTGAAGTTCCACCACCTTAAAATGAAAAACTTGAGATAATATCCGAATCACCACATCACTAATGCAATCTAGATTGATGGTATATTTAAGCATATTTACCTCCATCCCTGTCACCTTACAATAAAGTTGAAAAAAAATATTGAACATCTAAGCTTCCCTCATAGTACCATGAGAAAATAAAAGTATGTAGTCCACAAAGAGTAAAGGAGTTATATATTATAATCCTCCTACCTTGATACTTTGAATAGAAAAGTCCCTTTTTACAACAATAAGAGGTTGGCTTAATCCTTCTTCCACTGATAACAAGAGGTATGGTGATAATGGACATCCTTGACATATTAGGACTTATGTCTGTTTGAAAAAGGAAGAAGCAACACCATTGATTAAAACAACAAAATTAAACGATGACACATGTCCATAACCACCTACAAATTGAAACTGATATGTATCAACAATAATCATAGATAGAGCCAACTAGATTTGCCATATGCTTTTGAAAGATCAAGTTCCATGATTGTGACAGAAAGTTTCTTCTGTTTGATAGTGTGGAAGGTCTCCTGAGTGGTGCCCATATCATCATGAATGAAGCGACCCTCAAGAAAACAAAAATACTCCTCATAAATGACCTTAGAATGAAATTTCTTGAGGTGAACAACCACCACTTTTTAGATTATATTATATACACATTTTTAGCACAAGATCAACCATAAAACATCAAATCAATCGATCAAAAATCATCGAAAGAATCCACCATATCAATATTTGGGATGACTACAATGAATATATTATTAAAGGAACCCAAGAATTTCCTAGACTATGGGACCTCCTCCACCACCTTGAGAAACTCATCACCAAGAAGATTAAAGAATCCTAAATAAAACTCAATGATCTATCCATTTGGGCCCATGATTCTATATTTTTTTAAAGAAAGCATCACAACAAAGTAGTTCATCCTTTGAAATTTCCCCATAAAATGATTGGTTATCATCCTTGGTGACAAATTGAGGGAAGAAAGACACAACTTTTATTATTTCAAATATATTGTCTCTATCGAATTTTGTATATATTTGTTGAAAGAAATGGACACCAAGTGAAGTGATATCACAAAAACTTCTAATAGTCTACCCTTCCTCATTCCACATTTCCCATATTGTGTTTATATTCTCATATGTCTAGCATATTGATGAAATGTTTTTATATTTTCATTGCCAAGATCAAGCCAAGTGACTCTACCTTTTAAACACTATTTTTCTTCTCAACCTAACAATAGTTTCTTCTATAGGCATTCTAAATCCTTTAGTATTCTATCGTCCTCCTCACTAATAGTATGGAATATTTTTTTATGAAAGAGAGATGAAAGTTTGGATTCAACCTCTGTCAAACATACATCCTTCTTAAATTGTGTTTCTCAATAGCCCATTCAAGTACCTTACCTTTAACCATATTTAAATAATCTACAAATTGCTCACTAGAAGATAGACCTAAAATGGAATCCAAACGGATTTGACAAGGTCCTAAAACTCTTCATCTTCCAACCATCTTGGATTAAATTTAAAAGGGATTTATGGTTTGTTATCTTTCAACTCCAATTGTAAAAGGATTGGGCAATGACCATAAATACCTTTGGCTTCTACCCAAGATCTATACTTCTACACTGATTGGATCAACATATCATATACCAAGAATCTATTCAAGCGCTTTGAGACATTGTCTCGACCTTTTTTGTTATTCCTCCATGTGGGTTTTAGAACAACTAGCTCCACATCAATAAGATCCATCTCTTCTAAGTGATGCTTGAAATAAAATCTCAAATTATATATCCTTGTTGACTCTCCCCAGATCTCTACTCTGTTCAAAGTAAAGTTCAAATCTCTACCAATAATCACTGAAACATCTCTAACCACCTACAAATGAAAAACCTATCGCATATTTTTTTTTTATCACCATACAAACCGTACACATTCAACATGAAAAGGGCCTAGCCAAGTCCTTTGCTCTTGAATTCTATGCATAGTCCCGAACATACAATATAAGAGTTATTTAGTGTTAATTTGTGATTCCATTAGGGGATTAGATCCCCAAAAATTCTTATAGAACCCACCTAAGTAAAATCCCATTTTTTCAACAATTTTCTAATACTACCATTTAAGTTTTCCCCCTTACACATTGTCTCATGTAATAGAATGATATTAGGCTTCTCCTTATCAACAAGTCTATGGAGGGATAGCCTTTCAAACTGGTTACCCAACCCCCTAATGTTTAATGAAATGAATAAAATTAGGAAACAAATTAGAGAGGGGTTTGTTTCTTTAGGAACCCTGGTTATCAAGGATTTTTTCCTTGTTTAGCCTCAAGTGTTTTTTTTTTTTTTTGCATGGTCCAAAAGTGACTTTCTCCCTGCTATACAATTATTCATATCTTTTTTCTTATCCATCCCTAGAATCCCCATCATTCCACTATCACAAGAAAAAATCATCTTTTTGGACCTCAAATGGTAGTGTTACTTTCCATCATCATTATCAAAAGCACCACTTGATACCTTCTCATCATCGACTTTTGGCAGACCCCTATCACTTCCATAATCATATCTTGAAGGAGAACCATGAGTGGAACCCTCATGTCCATCAACCATCAAGGAAGAGACTTGTGGATTCTTTCTACCATGATAGGAATTATTCTTGTCGAAAACCCCCTTAGATGGGGAGGGATAACTATCAAAGGGAACTGAGATTTATTCAATGAAAATATCAGGATTGGAATTTGAAGGCTTACTAGAAAAATTCATCACAATAAAGTCACCGAAGGGTTCCTTCATTTCCACAATGCACTCATGCATCATTTGGATTGTGTTAGCACTTGAGATGTTCTAATGAATGCCTTAGAATTATGCCAATCACATCTTGAAATTTATTATAGGGTTTTAATTGGTATTGGTGGATCAAAAAGGTAGGAAAAAAATATTGATCAGAAATTGGAATAAGCACATATAGATCATAGATCAAGACCACTAGACATGGATTATTTTTTTAACATCCTATG
>ML782937.1:493008-512237 GCA_009831015.1 Picea engelmannii
TCTTAAACCACTTATTATTGAAATAATTTATTTTGTATTCACTTTGACTACTTTGACCTTTTGGGGCTTCTAGATGACATATGAGGGTCCTCCAACTTCGTAAGGCCATAACTCTCAAACCGTGAGGAGTTATATGACATTCCACATACCACCAAAAATGGCATGACATGTAATATCCATATAGAATAGTATTATCTGAAAATATATCATAACTCATACCCTTACCCATCAAACAAACTTGGGTCCATTACCCAAACCTGGGTCTCCAACTTCTCATGGCCATAAATCTCTAACCGTGAGGGGTTATGTGACATTCCACATACCACCAGAAATGGAATGACAAGAATTATCCATCTAGGATATTTTCCCTGACAAATTCACTGTCCTTCATCTCATTATTCCACAATTAAGCATGGGTTCTCTTACTCCACAAAGAGTCTTCCCGTTAGGGATTTCACTATAAGGGGACCATTTTGGAGTTCATCCATATTTACTTCTTATCAACCATGACAAAACAATAATAATTCATATTTACATCAAACAATCTTGGGTCCATTACCCAAACCTTTGTGCTACGGGGCTTTCTTCAAGGGTTGACATCAATGACAACCAACCTTAATCAACAAGAATAAGCATCACATAGGTATAAATCCAACAGTGAATTGCTTTCCCATATCAATTCCCAAAATCACATGTCCATACTGTATTCCAGCAAAAGTTATTCTTAACACTAAACCACAACCACTATTTAAACTAGTCTTGAATTAACAACCTCTTATCATGCAAGATAGAGGGTAATCCCAGAAAATTAGATTGCTTTACAAAAATAGGATAACAAAGAAACACTCCTGTAGGAGTTTGTTTGTCAAAATTAATTACATAAATGTCGTAGTTTTATCAAACAAAAAGAGAAAATACTTAACTATGCAGTGCATGATCCATGATTACTTCTCCTTGTGAATAGCATCATAATTGTTATTTTCCTGAAAATGAAAAAAACGAAATTGAATTTTAGAAAACAATACAAACTAACATTTAGAAATATACTGGCGACATAATCATGAGCTTATGTAGCTAGTCTTAAATTAAGAAAAGGAAATCAAAATAAATCTATCTATTTGATTTTTACAACAGAATCAAATCAAAGAAAATCAAAACCATTTTTACCTTTTTAGAGATTAGACAATGAAGGGTCTGATAATTTTGATTTAATGATAACATTGAAATTTGTTGCATTCTTGATAATCACACTATCGTCTTGTTTGGGACTTTTACTTTCTCGGTCTGCGTTGGACTGAACACATTCCTTTAACTCTTGATTTTTTCTTTCAAGCAAGGAATTTCAAGCTGCCAAATGTTTCAACTATGCCTGTAAATATGGTATGTATCTATAGTATCATTCTACCCAGTCAAGACAATTCTCACAGTATACAGGTGCTATAGTAGGTGTTGGTTGCATGTACTCTGCAATGGGTGCTTTGGTATTTTATGTAGCTTGATTCAAATCATGGCTTATGCCAGCGAAACCTTCTTGATTTTTTAGGAATGGAGGTAGTTCAGAAACAAAACCATATTGTATAGCCTCACTACCGGTTTCATTTCCAGGACACTGGTTCTCCACATATTCTTGGGAAAGTAATTCATTGATCTCATCATCGGTCAAGTGATCATCGAACTCGATCATTGAGATCGAGCTCAGATGATCTTGCTGTCGATTTCATAGGCTCCCGGATATTAACCTACCTGATCTCTTGTTTACAAAACTCAAATCGGGATTACCCTGTTTCTTCTTTATGCAAATTTTCTTAACAGTTGATTTGTCAATAAAACCTTGATTCGACTCAGCAGTAGGGGCAGGAGAAACCCTCTCCTTTAATACATCTATTACCTTCTCTAATGATTTTCTGGGCACAAAATTATATCATGGTTTTTTGCCCAAAGGGTTTTGCATAGCAACAGAGTTTGTTTCAATGGTCACATGGTCTCCATGTGGATCAACACCTTGACTTTCATTGGTAGGGTTACAGGGACTAAGGTTCGTATTTAAATGCATAGGTAGTTCTACTGTGTTCTTGGGTAGGGTGAAGTTATTCCTACATAAGAAATCTTCTCAGGTATCCCTGGTCTGAGCTAGATGCGACAATAGTAGAATCCGAATAAGCCCATGGTGGAAAAGTCTAGACAAAGGGTTTAAACTCTGTTTCTGATAACGCTTGGACATTTTATGCAGGCTCATCAACAGATAGAAACACATATTTATCTTTAATCCTACAAAAATCATCAACAGATGAATGTGATACAAAAACACTAAGCCATACCTACCCTCACAAGTTATGAATTATTTAAGAATTAGAAGAAATACGTGCCATCGGGGTTTTAGAAGAGTAATAGGTGTACCTTTAGGGAAGCATGTCGATCTCTTAGAGATCATGAATAGAATCCAAGGCACACCTTCTAGCTTTGCATTTTTGAACCATTTTTCTCCCTCCTGTGATAGTCATGTAGCTTGTGCTATAGAATCCTCGGTTACTTCGAGTTGCAGATCCCCAATTTTGGCTTTAGATCCATCAACCGAATAAGCAAAATCCCCTGCAACTGCCAGGTTATAACCCTCGAACGTTCAGATGAAAATTTCCTAGCCATGTGCTTGTACATCGCTTATGGCATCATCGTGGGCGAGAAGGGATTGAGAGCCATTAGGTTCAATTCGAACCATGGGAACCATGGTTGCTATCAAACAGACACAGTAAATGTAACGAAAGGGAGGTTTCATTTTCCAATACACAAACAATAGGGAGACGTCTGTAAAGTTGGAAAAGGCCTGATACCTATAGACTTGGGGGGCTATCATGATTGTTAATTTGAGCTTTGAGTGACAAAAACCAGAGGACGCCCAGGCTTGTGAACCACTATGCACAATGAACATTTAACCCAAACCATTATCAGCTACCTATTCGAATAATGAATGATAATCTTAATTATGCAGGACAATAGGATGATGTGGAACTATAAGTACATCATACCTGTACCAGGGTGATAGGATTGCGATATGACTGGTAAGAGAAAGAAGCATATTTCAAATTTTAATCCAAGGTTCTACGCAATTAGGCATATCAAATATAAAAATCATATAATCAACCATAGATATGATTAAGTTATATTTTCCATAATGAATAAAGTTGTGGTAATGGATCAATCAATAAGCTTACAAAACTTAAGACTTATAAACATATAGATCCCCTTGAGGTGTAATCTCTTTAGCAAAAGAAACGAAGAAACCACAAACTATAAAATGATTACCCAAGCCAAAATTTTGTTTTAATTTCATGCTTGCAATCATGAAATTAAACAAAACAAATCAGAGATTTAAAAATGAAACACTCTTATAATCGGCTAGGCTAATGAATCTCCGCAAAACCAAAAGACAGAAACATTTGGAAATTATAAGGAGGAGGCAGCTACAGAAAATTTTTATCTCTTGGTGATGGCCTTTTATTATGATAAAATTTGACATAATTGTTGGCTGCCAACAATGGTGACACGTTGGGCAAAGTAGTTATCTCTACATCACCAAAAAATTATATCAGGGGCATAGATGACTTAGCAATAAATTTTAGAGGCAATTAAAGACAGATCAATCTTTTCGACAAGAACTTAGAAAGAATAACACGGTCATAGTATTGGATGTCTTGGTATCATGTGTGCATTTACCCGCTGTCAACGGACTTGTTTAGTGTCCCGGTGGGTTTACACACACTTCCCACACATTGCAGTGCTTCCAAATCTCCAAAATTTGTTTATAAATTTCCATAAACTTCATGATATTAAGAGAGAAGGGTGATATTGAAGATCTCACAATTTGGTAATGAAAGGATTGATCATTTAAGAATCATTTTTCTATTATGATGACTTCCGTCATGATTTGGACAATTAGATTCTTGTTATTAAAACATCTCTAGGATGGGGAAGCACATTGATTTTTTCTCATTAAAATAGGGACGACATTAGAAGTTTGTTAAGGATAATCGTTTCTTCTTGTGATTTTAATGAGAAAACAGAAACAATAACTGGATAGAAACTTACTTTCGATGATCTAAGTTTAGAACTTACTGTTCATGTGCTTGAAATGTTATCAACTGCTGCTAATGAATAAGAATTCTAATTCTCTTCAACAAATCAATGGTGATTCAGACATAATCATTTAGAAAACAAATCAAAAACAAGAAAAATCAAAAGATACAAAATAAAAAACAGAAAAGAAAATTAAAAAAAATATTTACAAGAGGGTGGATCAAAAATCATCAAGAGAAATATCTCTTCAGAGCCTGGTCGTTCACTGAGAAAGTGTCTAGCTGTCCCTCCAAGTTATGCAGACAAAAAGAACTAGGACCTAATTTTTCAGCAATTACAAACGGTCCCAACCACAGGTTTTGGAACTTGGTATGTTCTCCCCTACCATCGTGCACCTTGTCCCACTTGAGAACCAAATCCCCAACATCAAAATTCCTATCAGAAGATGAACTTGCATCAAACCATCTCTTCATAATTTGTTGGTGCTGATCCAGTTTATGTTTTCGTTGTGTTCTCACCTCTTCTAATTTTAATAAAGCACTTATCCTGTTTTTTAGAGGAGGACACTCTTTTTCTTGAACTTTTTGTGATAATTGCAGAGAAGGAAGAAAGACATGTGGGGGGGGGATGGCTTCTCTTCCATAAATGAGGAATAAAGAAGAATTACCAACAGAGGATTTTGGGGTTACCCTATCATCCCAAAGTGCTTTATGCAATGCATTGTGCCAATTCTTGTGGTTTTCTGAAACTGTCCTTTTTATAATATTGATTAAATTCTTATTTGTCGACTCGACTACACTGTTCCCTTGAGGGTAGTAACTGGCAAAATACTTCAGTTTAATCCTTTTTTCCAGAGTGAAAACATTCATATCTAGGGAAGAAAAATACGAAGCATTGTAAAAAACTAGACATTCAAGAATTTTGAATCGAGTGATGATATGGGAGTTCAGAAAAGACACTATATGATTGGTGTTCACCACTTTTAAAGGTAAAGCTTCAGAACATTTTGTAAAATCCTCTATTTCCATGAGAATGTACTTGTTATGTTGTGAGGATGGGGGATTGATTGGTGCTATAATGTCCAGGCCCCATTGCTGAAAAGGTGCATCTACAGTAACAGGTTGCAAAGGAAAATATACCTTTTTCACCCTTCTTATAGCCTTTTGACAGATTATACATGTGAGGGACAATGCATGGGCATCCTTAAACAAGGTAGGCCAATAGTATCCAGCCCTCGGAACTTTGTCGGCAATGGTATCTCCACCAAAATGACCACAGACATCACCAGAATGAAGTTCGACCAACACGTTTTCGGACTCCTCTTTTGCTAAACAACACAGAAAAACACCATCAAAATTCTTTCGAAATAATATATCATTGATTAATTGGAAAGATGCATATTTAAGCCTAAGTGATATTCTATTTTTGGGATCAATATTGAGAGGAGCAGATCCATGCAGTAAATAAAATTTGATATTCTCATACCATGAATTGGGCGTAGTTTATGCACAACTGATCACTTTTTCATTATGCTGATTTACAGTTGATGTGTTTATTTGACTTTCTGGTTTCTCAACTGAATCAGCCACTAATTTACACAGACCTTGACCTCTAACAATTTGGGAAGGGGTTATTTCAAGATCATATTCCTAAATCGATGTCATCCAATTTTCCCTTTTCTCACCCAGCTCTTTTTGCACTAACATATTTCTTACAGCGGGGTAAGGAATGACAAATTTGGTTCTAGATTTCAACAGGTAAGACCTAAAGTGTTTTCTTTAAAGACAACATAAGCCTGTTGATCTACCACAGGGTAATTAAGTTCTGCTCCTTTAAAAGCAGAGCTCATGAAGGTAATGGGTATCTTGTTGCTTTGCATTTTTCTATGTAAGCATAGCAGCATAGGATCTGTCAGATGAAAAAGTGTATAGAGTGAAATCCTGATAAAAATTGGGGCTCATCAGGGAAGGTGCTTCTATTATGGTTTTTCTAATTGAATCTAAAGCTTGAATTTCTTGTGGTCCCCATCTGTACAAAACATCTTGTTTAATTAGATTTTGTAGAGGTCTAACCATTTCAGAGAAACTCAGGACAAATTGTCTGACAAAATTAGTTTTTCCCAAAAAGGATTGCATGGCCTTTTTGGAAGAAGGAGGGGGGAGTTTAGCAATCGCTTGGGTTCTTTCAGGGTCAATTATAATTCCATATTTTGACACTATAAACCCAAACAGTTTCCCCTTTTCTACTGCACAGACTGATTTTTTAGGATTGAGAGATATGTCAAACTTTCGACATCGTTATAAGACAGCCCTAAGGTGAGACAAGTGTTCTTTCTTGTTTTTTGAAAAGACAATGACATAGTCAGGAAGACCATAAATGACTGGTTGATGAGGCCACGGAAAGCAATATCCATTACTCTCTGAAAAGTGGCACCAACATTTATCAGTCCAAAAGGCATTTTCCTATAGGCATAAGTGCCCCACAGGGTACAAAAGGTGGTTTTAAGCTGGTCTGAAGGAGACAATAGGACCTGGTTGTATCCTGAAAAGCCATCTAATAAAGATAGTCTTTTGAAACCAGATACTTGTTGTAGGATTTGTTACTTTGGAGGAACAAGGTAGTTGTCTCTATCAGATGCTAGGTTTAAATTTCGAAAATCGACACAAAGTCAAATTTCACCACTTTTCTTCCTTACAGGGACTAAGTTAGACACCCATTAAGTATGCCTAACTAGAAAATTTATTTTTACAGTAAGCAATTTATTTAGTTCCTTTTTCACAGTAGGTTCCAATATAGGATTCATTTTCCTCAATTTTTGTTGGAAAGGTTGAGTCTGGGGTTTCATAGGGATTACGTGTTATATGATGTTTGGGTCGAAAGTTTTTAGATCGTCATACATCCAAGAAAATACATATTTAAATTCTTTAAATAATTTTATAAAAGCAGATCTTTCTTGTTCAGAATATCCCTTTCCCAAATTAATATTTTAGGGTTATCTCATGTTCCTAAATTTATAGTTTCATATATAAAAGAAGAACTGTTTGTTTTACAATTGACTACCCCTCTAAACTTGTCATGTAGGTCATAAAACTTATCTAATCTCACAACAGATTTGGGGATAGTGTTTACCAACTCGGATGATGATTCTGCAGATCGAGGATCAACTATTACTGTGAAATCTCAGAGATTCTCGTCATGAGTGCCTTCATCAATAACTACATCCTGGAAGGTGTCTTCCATATGCAAAAATTTGATGGATATGTTGATCATCATCAAATACTCTCCAGTTTGTGATGTTGTTCGGAATCGATGGCCTAAATAACAATTCAACCAAAAATGCATTAGGAGAAAGACCTTCAGCGGGAAACAATTTAGAAGCAACATTGGTTAGTAAATCAGCTTCTTAATTACTCATCCTAGGAATGGAATTTATATTAAATGCTAGAAATTTGTGCATTAAACCCCATACATCAGTTTGGTAATTCTTCAAATGTGGTGACAAACAATGTATTTCATTTCTTACATGCTTGAGTATTATTTCTGAATCACCAAATACTACCAAATTTTGCACATTCATGTCCAGTGCTTTCCTAAGTCCCTGCAGAAGTGCTTCATACTCTGTTGTGTTGTTACTACATTCAAACTCTAATCGACAAGAAATAAATGTTTTATTACCTGTAGGGTTGATGAGCACACAACCATCACCTACCCCTTCTCGGGATTTGGATCCATCAAAATATAAGGACCAAATTTGTGCGTCATTAGCAATATTTGGCGTATTTGGTGAAACTGGTGCTTGAGTATAGGTTGTTACTTCAGATTTTTGTTCTGGATCAGTGATAGAGGAAAATTCGGTCATGAAGTTACTGAAAAAGGTATTCATTCCCTGTGTTTCAATTGAATTTGCAGTGGTAATGAAAGGCTCATTTGGGTCATTTAGATCTGTCACGGTATGCTTAAGGTAACATTCTATGTTTATTCTGATCTTGTTGGGCTGCCCATTTTCAAGAAGCCATAAATGAGATCAGTCTGTAGAAAAATAACCATGTAGCTATTCTGACCAATCTCTGCTTAATAACAGACCATAAAATTCAGGAATGTCAAAAAAAATAATATCGATTACTTGATGAACTTTGGGATTGGGCGATCATCTAATCAACACATTTTTTAGTTCACCAATGACTTTGACATTCATTCAATCTAGTTGAATGATTTTTAAATCAGAAGGTTTTACTTTTCCATTAATTTTATGGCATATAGATAGAGGCATCACATTTGATGATGCACCGGAGTCAACCATATAGTTATGTACATTCCTATTAAAAATTTCAAAAGTCAATAAAAAAGGGGGCACATTTTTTCGTGCGGAAACAACAGAATTCTGTTGATTTTTTATTGTTGTTCCTGAAAAAGTTTTATCTAAGTTTCCTAAAGTTTTTTTGGATAGGTCGCTTTTATCCTGATTTTCAGATGTTTTTTTACTTGGGACATTTTTAGTTGTGTTTAAGTCAATTTATGCTGATTTGTTGCTACTAACATCATTCTTTTTACTATTTTCAGCAATGCTTTGAAGCATTTTCTGCAAAATAAAATGAAATTTCAGAAATTCAAAAATAGAAATATTTGCCCTTAATTTTTTTAGGTCTTCTTTTAAATCATACTCTAAAACTGGGGCAGCTAGGTTTTGTCTAGTTTTAGTTTTCTTTGGTTGTTTTGAAACCACATTTTTAGTTGTTTCAGGTGGAGACTTGTTCTGTGTTTTACTTCTAGTGTTGTAGGGATGAACAGTTTCAAAATTTGCTTGAAAAATACTGTCCGACAAGTGCCCGAAAATAGGAGGAGATGAGTCTTCCTTTTCTGGTACCTCTTCCTCCACTGTGTCATCATAATTTCAGGAGGAGCAGAAACAAAATTGTCATGTGCTTCCAATATTGTTTGCAAAGCATACTGTAAACTTTCAAAATTTAGACCTTCTATGGTCGGGTTTGGCCGATTTGGAGGGAAAGGTTTTCTAAAAGGAGGTTTGAAACTTCCTTTACTTGTAGATGCCTCCTCAGTGTATCTTTTCAAGTCAACAACCTGATTGTACAATTTCTGGAAATATTTCTGCAAGCTCTCCAATTCTAATGTTTTTTGTTGATTTTTAGGTTGAGGAGGCCTAGTGAGAATTTATGTTTTCTTCTTAGAAGATGAAGTTGTTTCAGCTTCAGTACTTAGATTATATTTTAAGCTCAATATATCCTTCTCAATCAGACTTGCCTCCTCAAAGGCTTCTAACAATGTGTTATTTTTGGACCTTTTAACCCATATGGTTATGTTGTTATGTAGGGCCTCCATATAATATGCAACAATTAAGTTTTCTGCAGGCATCAAATCTGTAGGGTTTTTGTTTTTTAGTGTTAGGAATCTCTAGTTAAAGTCTTTAAATTTTTATTTAGGGTTCATCCTTAAGCTAGAGAGTTCCATTACCAAGACTTCTAGAGATTTATAATCTCCAAATTTTTCCAGAAAACAAGTTTCAAACTTTTCCCAAGAGACGATGGTCTAAGGCTGTTGAGAAAAATACCAAGTTGAGGCATTCCCCTCAAAAGTGTAAGGAAATAATATGCACACGACATCTTCATGCTCGACACTCTCGAGTATAATGTCTAACATAAATTTCTTAATGTGATCCTCAGCTGACTGCTTCGAATCAGGATCAAATTTAGGCATCCATTTCTCTGGATGTTTAGGCAATGGGTGTTGGGGTCTAGGCACAACCACGACATCTTGATCGATCCCAGGTCTGGTAGGATTATTTTGGTTTTCCATGGGAGTTGGTGGAGTCAAAGGTTGGGATGGGTCAGATGAAGAATTACCTTCATCCGAGGATTCACCTCCCGAAGAAGGTGGAGAAGAACCAGGTGGGGATGGTGGAATACCAGATCCGCCAACACCAAGGATATGTGCTTCAATAGGATTGGCAGTATTATCACCCAAAGTGTTTCTAAGCAGACCAGTGCCTTGAAGTTGTTCTTGAATATTTGTAAAGCCAATGGGTTGATTAAATGGTCTACCAGGTTGTCTAATATGGGATAAGGCACTATGAGTTCTTATGAGCGACTGGTGGACAATTTATTGGATGTCAATCCCTTAAGGAACTGGTGTCATTGGTTCGACAGGAATATCAGGGGTATCGTTTGAGGTAGTATTTGTTTCAAGTGCAACGTTTGTGTCTGAGCGACTACGCACTACGACAAGAGAACAATTGTTTGGAGGGGTCTTGCGACCTCCACGTGCCATCAATTAATTTCAAGCCCTCCTTCTAGTGCCATTTTTTTACGGGAGTTTATGACACACCGTCAACTGGAAGGTCAGATCCAGTCCGAGTTTGTCTAAATAACCCAAGCCATTTGGAATGAACTGACATGATGGGTTTAATGGATATGTTAGCCAACTAATGTCGTAAAAATAATAAAAGAAACAAACTAACCTAAAGCTATGGTTCTAACAATTTATATACTAATTACAAGAGTTCAAATAGAAACATGAATATATACAAATGATTATAAACAATCTATATACAGTTTGCAAGATTTACTTGAAATCTTGTGAAATGAATGTTCATGATAGTGTTTCTAACTAAGATAAAGAAAGAACATAAATCTTTTTGGTTTTTGAATATTTAAGGATTTTAAACTGATAAATACTAAGCAAACACAATTGAAACGATAACACAGAAACAATCAAAGATAATTAATGCAATTATCGTTTCATCAATAAATAGTCTAATTAAATAACACACAGACTAACCTGTAGCTGATCAGTGAAACTGAGCTTATCTCTCTATGTTGTTTGGGCTCTTGTTTGTCCTGCTTTTAAGGGAAACCTATAACAGAACAATACTATTACTTCCATAATAAATTCAAAGAAGTGTTTGATATTTTTGGAGTAAATTAATAACATCAAGAAGATAACTAATTAAAAATAATCCTGTGATCTTAAGATGATCAATATCCGAGAACGAAGGAAAACTCAATATTGAATATTGATATTGTCAATCATTTAACATCTGAAATAAACTCAATAATAATTAAATAATTGATTGATCACACATACAAAATGGAAAGACAGATAATGGACAACATCTAAATATTTAGCAATATGAAACACCATATGATGACCAGGCTAAAGATAAATCAATTTCATAATACAGAGGTAATAGGAGAACACAAAGGAATAAGAATCACATGGGTCTAAAGCCAACAGTGAATTGTTTTCCCATATCAATTCCCAAAATCACATGTCCATACTGTATTGCAGCAAAAGTTGTCCTTAACACTAAACCACAACTACTATTTAAACTAGTCTTGGATTAACAACCTCTTATCATGCAAGATAGAGGGTAATCCCAGAAAATTAGATTTCTTTACAAAATTAGGATAACAAAGAAACATTCATGTAGGAGTTTGTTTGTCAAAATTAATTACATAAATGCCACAGTTTTATCAAACAAAAAGAGAAAATGCTAAACTATGCAGCGCATGATCCATGATTACTTCTCCTTGTGAATAGCATCATAACTGTTATTTTCCTAAAAATGAAAAAAACGAAATTGAATTTTAGAAAACAATACAAACTAACATTTAGAAATAGACTGGCTACAGAATCGTGAGATTCTGTAGCTAGTCTTAAATT
Organism: Picea engelmannii; assembly: GCA_009831015.1. Taxonomy (NCBI): domain Eukaryota; kingdom Viridiplantae; phylum Streptophyta; class Pinopsida; order Pinales; family Pinaceae; genus Picea; species Picea engelmannii. Next base: position 504,757 of record ML782937.1, read on the forward strand.
AAGAAAAGGAAATCAAAATAAATCTATCTATTTGATTTTTACAACAGAATCAAATCAAAGAAAATCAAAACCATTTTACCATTTTAGAGATTAGACAATGAAGGGCCTGATAATTCTAAGTTAATGATAGCATCGAAATTTTTTATGTTATTGATAATCACACTACCGGCTCATTTGGGCATTTTACTTGCTTGATCTGTGTTGGACTAGACGCATCCCTTTAACTCTTGATTTTCTCTTTCAAGCAAGGAATTTCGAGCTGCCAAATGTTTCAACTGTGCCTGTAAATATGGTATGTCTTTGTAGTATCATTCTACCCACCCAGTCAAGACAATTCTCGCAGTGTACAGGTGTTATAGGAGGCAGAGGTTTCGTGTACCCTGCAATGGGTTCTTTGGTATTTTCTATAGCTTTCTTCAAATCATGGCTTATGCCAGCGAAGCCTTCTTGATTTTTTAGGAATGGAGGTAGTTCAGAAACAAAATTGTATTGTATATCCTCATTACTGATTTCATTTACGAGACACTGGTTATCCACATATTCTTGGGCAAGGAATTCATTGATCTCATCATCGGTCAAGTGATCATTGACCTCGATCACTGAGATCAATCTCAGACAATCTTTCTATCGATTTTGCAAACTGGATTGGATATTAAGCTGCCTGGTCTCCTATTTACAAAACTCAAATCAGGATTACCCTGTTTCTTCTTTTTGCAATTTTTCTTAATAGTTGATTTGTCAATAAAACCCTGATTCAACTCAACAGTGGGAGTAGGAGAAACCTTCTCCTTTAATACAACTATTACCTCCTCTAACGATTTTTTGGGCACATAATTATACCGTGGTTTTTTGCCCAAAGGGTTTTGCATAGCAACAGAGTTTGTTTTAGTGGTCGCATGGTCTCCATGTGGATCAACACCTTGACTTTCGGTGGTAGGGTTAGAGGGACTAGGGTTTGTATTTAAATGCAAAGGTGGTTCTACTGTGTTCTCGAGTAGGGTGAAGTTATTCCTACATAGAAAATCTTCCCAGGTATCCCTGGTATGAGATAGATGCGACAATAGAAGAATCTGAATAAGCCCATGGTTGAAAAGGATAGACAGAGAGTTTAAACTCTGTTTCTGATAACGCTTGGACATTTTATGCAAGCTCATCAACAAATAGAAAGGCATATTAGCTTGAATCCTAGAAAAATCATCAACAGGCGAATGTGATACAAAAACACTAAGCCATACCTACCCTCACAAGTTATGAACTATTTAATAATTAGAAGAAGTCTGTGCCATCAGGTTTTTAGGAGAGTAATAGGTGTACCTTTAGGGCAACATGTCAATTTCTTAGAGATCATGAACAAACTCCAAGGAATTCCTTCTATCTTGGTGTTTTTGAACCATTTTTCTCCCTCCTGTGACAGTCCTGTATCTCGTTCTATAGAATCCTTGGTTACTTCGAGTTGCAGATCCCCAATTTTGGCTTTAGAGCCATCAAACGATTGAGAAAAATCCCCTGCAACTACCAAGTTATAACCCTCGAACTTTTGGATGAAAATGTCCCAACCATGAGCATGTACATCGCTTATGGCAACATCATGGCGAGAAGGGCTTGAGATCCATTAGGTTCAATTCGAACCACGGGAGCCATGGTTGCTATCAAACAAACACAGTAAATGCAACGAGAGGGAGGTTTCATTTTCCAATACATAAACAATAGGGAGAGGTCTATAAAATCGGAAGAGGCCCAATTCCTATGGACTTGGGAGGCCATCATGCTTGTGAGTTTGAGATTTGAGTGACAAAAACTAGAGGACGTGCAGGCTTGTGAACCACTATGTGCAATGAACATTAAACCCAAACCATTATCAGCTACCTATTTGAATAATGAATGAGAGTCTTAATTATGCAGGAAAATAGGATGATGTGGAACTGTAAGTACATCAGACCTATACCAAGGTGATAGGATTGTGATATGACTGGTAAGAGCAAGAAGCATATTTCAAATTTTAATCCAAGGTTCTGTGCAATTAGGCATATCAAATATCAAAATCATATAATCAACCATAGATATGACTAAGTTATATTTTCCATACTGAATAAATATGTGGTAATGGATCAATCAATAAGCTTACAAAACTTAAGACTTAAAAACATATAGATCCCCTTGAGGTGTAATCTCTTTAGCAAAAGAAATGAAGAAACCACAAACTGTAAAATGATTACCCAAGCCAAACTTTTGTTTTAATTTCATGCTTGCAGTCATGAAATCAAACAAAACAAATGAGAGATTTAAAAACAAAACACTCTTATAATCAGCTAGGCCAATGAATCTCTGCAAAACCAAAAGACAGAAACGTTTGGAAATTATAAGGAGGCAACTACAAAAATTTTTATCTCTTGGTGATGGCCTTTTATTATGATAAAATTTGACAGAATTGTTGGCAGCCAGCACATACCTACAATATTATTACTCTAATGGGCCCTTCAAACCCTCATTGCAACCTTTTTAAATAAGAACGCAGTGATTCATGTCCACCGTACATTGAATGACTACCATACGTACAATATTATTACTCTAATGGGCCCTTCGAACCCTCATTGCACCCCTAGGGAGGATCCCACCAGTAATCCTTAGCCATTAAATTTGAATCACACACAATATATCCAAAAATAAGATAAGAAAACCCATTTCTTTATTATTCAAAAAACCTTTTTGAGGTAAGGCAACACCTTATGATCCTAACTCTTGAAAAGAAAAACCTTCAAATGAATTAAAATCCAATACATTATATTCCAATCTAAATGCATTGAAATTGTCATAAGTCATTAGCTCTTAGCCCAAAACCATGGATTGAGTAACATCATCCATCATTGTAATTCAAAAACCTAAAATTGTGGATTATGAATCCTAAAATTATTGGTTTAATCCTAAAACCCTTAGTATTTTTCCTTAAAACATAATTTGATTCACAATAAAAATTTATATTATCTCTAAATACATTTAGTAACTCAAAGTCCAAAGTTTTTTCCATAATATCCATGTCCTTAATAGAGTGCCAAGCATTGAATGCAATTTCATAAACACATTGAAGGCCATAGAGTCCATGGCCTCTACAAGCATTGGAATAGAAGTCCATGGCCTCTAAAAGCATTGGAATAGAAGTCCCTAGTTTTTAGATACACATTTTTTCAACACAAAACCTCAACTTTAGACTCATATATCACTTATTTCTCACAAAGTCATTTAAATAGATTGATGGGGCTTAAGAATTCTAAAAATATTGGTTTAGGCTTATTCACTGATGGGATTTTCCTAAAGTATAATAAACTATTAGAAAATATGGATTTTCCCTAAAGTATAATAAAAAGTATAATAAATTATTAGAAAAATATATATTTGGTTACGATGAGAGTTTTCTAATTATTTATAGAAAGGATAAATATTTCCCTAAAAACTTATTGCAGTCAAAGGTGCTTTTTACAATGTAATATAAGGAAGATGTGTAAAAATTATTAATAACAAAAATATATTTTAATGTTGAACATAAATAAAATATTTCAATGTGAAATTAGGGGTTGTAGTATCTCTATAGAATTGTGGAGAAAGATAGAATCTGCGATTGTCTAAATAAATTTAACTGGTAATCCTTAAGCATGAACTTACTTTTAAATTTAGCAATCATCTTGTCCCAATTCTTAATATTAGCTTTTTCTTTTCATTTTATGTCTACTTGCAATTCATCCCACTATGATTGCATGACATTTTAACCTTATCGCAACATACTTTACCTTAGTTTCTTCATCTACATCCTCATAATCAAAATATTTATCTAGAACATTAATTTAATCAATCAAATCCTCAACATTCAACATTCAAATTACCTTCATACATTGGTACCTCTACTTTTGGTCCGACATCGACCTTTGTGACCACCCTTATCATTTTCTCTTTTGTTGTTTCATCTTCTTCTTCTTTCTAGGTTGTTGTCTATTGTCTCTTCATTTTCACTAACATTCCTTGTGTCGAGCTCTCTTTTCTAGGTTGGGATCATTCCATGGCTTCCATCCTTTCCTGGAGTTGTATCAATTCTTGTTGCAATGCTACATTTGCAATTAGCCTTCCTCAACCTCCTCTCTGGGTGGCATCTTCTTTTGCTTTATGGCACACTTGTTGTATGCACTCTGATACCAAAAAATGATGATGACAGGTCCAAAGATAGACTTGAACAGAGTTATTAATACATTTTTAACAACAATAGATCTCATAATTACTTTAATCAGGCCCAAATTCCTTCCGCAATAGAGTCCTTAGCTCTCTATACGCACCAATTTTCGATTCAATTAGAACATGGTGTTTTTTTTCTTGGCACGAAGATTTTCTTTGCATAAGACTGAGAGCTAAAATCTCCACCACACCACTAAAAATTTGATTGATGTGTAGAATTATAACAGGTGGAAGTTTCTTTGATCTAAGAGCTCTGAACCATTGGCATCGGAGTATCACTATTCAAGTGTCATTGGTTTAAGAACTCTAATGGTTAGAGTTTGAGGACTTCAATGGTAGTTTCTCTGATCTAAAAGCTCTGAACCATTGGCATCAGAGTATCACTGTTGGAGTGTCCTTGGTTTAATAATTACGATGGTTAGAGTTTGAGGACTCCGATGGTTAGAGTGATTCACTATCAAGTTGAATAGGAAAAGGGTTGAATTGGTTGAACTACAGAAATCAGTTTGTGAGACGGTCTGTCCCATAGGCTATAGTCTAGTAGACTTTAAAATCATTTTTTTTCTTTCTATTCTGAGACTATTATGACCGTTATTTCTCTACTCTGATTAATGTCCGGATCTTGTTCTTATTTTGCAGTGATCTTGGTCTTGACGGCCACCTCCCATGTGTCTCCTTCACAATCGTTGACTTGGCGACTCTGAATTAATCTCCACCATCAATCTCTCATCTCCGATGGACGGCTCTAATCGCTTGTCCGATTTTTGTGTCGAGGCTTCAGAGGAACCCAAAACAATGAAAGTCCAATGGTCGATTCTGATACAAATGGTGCGTCGGAGTCAGATTTTCTTTGGGACTCTGATAAACTGTGTCCAATACACATGACTTAGGACAGAATAATTCCAAACAAACAACAACCATCGATTTGGCTTGCCTCCTCTCCATATATGATCACTACCATTGATTTGTCTTCAACAAAATCTCACATAATTCTCAGTACTGGATTACGACTATGCTCATGATCACACCTACAAACATAACTACTTACTTTTATACCCAAACAATTCACTCACGAATGCACAGGAAGCATAATTTCACAAAACTCGATCTTTGATTAAAACTTCTAAAAGAATACGATTACAACAAGAAAAACTATGTTCATTTTGGGTCTCTCAAACCCATGCAAAATACACACACTCACGCTCTTCTAACTTACTCGCTAACCTCTACCTATTACAAAATAATCAATATATTGTTTTACAAACCTTGGGTGGTCAAACTACAACTATCTAAAAATATGTAGTACAACTATTACAAATGACAAATAAAATAATTAGATAACCAATTATCACCTATCAAACTACAATTATCTAAAAATATCTCCTACAACTATTATAAATAAAAAATAAAATAATTAGATAACCAACTCCCTTGATAAAATTTGTAATCCCTTAAGTTAATTTCAAGATTTACTACCAAATGCTGGTGCATCATATAGTCATTTTCTTCAACAAACAATCATGACTAATTATGCACATTATAATAAAAGTTTCCTAACTATTTATAGAGAAGATAAAGTTTCCCTTAAAACTTATTATAGATGAATAAAAACTTTGACTAATAATGCACATTTAATTATAATAAAAGTTTTTTAATTGTTTATAAAGAAAATAAAGTTTTTTTTTTAATTTATTATTGTTGAAGAATAATGGTGAATTATTATTGTGAGAACAAATTACTATTGTAAGTTTTGAGTGGTTTTCAGATCCCCACATCTAATAAGTTGTTAGAATTTATTATTGTTGGAGAATAATGGTGAATTATTATTGTTAAAAAGAATTACTATTATAAAAAGAATTATTATTATAAGTTTTGAGTGGTTTTCAGATCCCCACATCTAAGAGGTTGTTAAAGGTTATCTTAACCTCTATATTTGTATGCAATTTATCAAATTTAATATAGAGTGTGTGAGTGTAGTCTCACTTGTGTTTTGTGGCCTCACTATATTATTGTGTGTGATTCATCTCAGTTTTAATTTGTTAATTTGGTATCGGAGCCTCGAAGAAGGGGCGTGTGACCTGTCATGCATGGAGCCTCGAAGAAGGGGCGTGTGACGTGTCATGCGTGCCAGTGTGTGAGACATCAAGAAGATTGTTTGAGCGAGTTTGTTCTCTGTTGGCTATTTGTTGTTTGAGCAGTTTTCCCTGTTAACAGCAGCGTGGAGAGTTCGGGTGTCTGGTGCAGCAAGAAGCATGTTCATAGTGAAAGGATCTGTTATTGATGCCACAGGAGCGCTCGATCTCGCTCTCATCATTATCATCAGAAGGTTCTACCCACCATTCAACGCCTTCAGAGCGCTGATCTTGATCACTGTTGAGTCACGTGGAAGAGGAGAGCCGCCTCTGCACATAAAAGATAGCCCATGTATGTCACATATTTTGGAGGCTTCTATTTTATAAACAAATTGCCGAAGAGGTCAGTACAAATGTGTGGAAAATAAAACTGGAAGTTAATGTGTGGAGCAACGTGTTATTTAAAGGACATGTCAAATAATTCCATGTATGTCACATATTTTGGAGGCTTCTATTTTATAAACAAATTGCCAAAGAGGTCAGTACAAATTGTGTGGAAAATAAAACTGGAAGTTAATGTGTGGAGCAACGTGTTATTTAAAGGACATGTCAAATAATTTTGGCATTGTTAGAGGGAGCCACCAGCAAAAGAACGTGAGAAAAGGATATTTAGCGAGCATTTAAGAGGCGCTGGTAAACAGACATACTCTGTATTTTTTTTGTTTTCTGTGATTTCTACAGTGTGTATGGTGGAGCCTGTATGCCCAAGTCTGATGCCCGTGAAAAGACTGGCGCTTGTCTCTTCCTGTGTAGAATGTGGCGACCTGCGTGAAGTGTAGTTGTTATTTTCTTTTCACGAGTTTCCTGAGATATTTTGAGAAAGCGAGATTATTCCCTGGTGTGTAGATTTTCCAAGATATGATAAATCTCTATGCAATTAATGTTGTTAGATATTTTGAAGAAATCGTTGGGGAACAAGGATGAGTTGCAGTTTAGATTTCATGTTTAGATATCCAACTATTGTATGTGCAATAAAATTTCGCTAATGGAGAGAGGACCTCTACGGTGATGGATCCCATAATTCAAACCTGAGCGACATATATGTTTGCAACCTGATTTATTTGATTGCTCTCCATATTGTTTTTCGATCTACAGACCCAAATATTCATAGCTATTATTGCTGGAAAGAGG
>ML782937.1:536246-546557 GCA_009831015.1 Picea engelmannii
TCCGAGCTCTCTAACACAGTATAAAAAATATGTAAAGAAACTGGAATTCATAAGGCAAGAAGTCTCAGAAGTCCATGCATAACTAGAATAACAGTGCTTCATTAAAACTTTACAACCGGGAGCTCTGCTCAACCATTGATAGATACAAAATGGCGAAAACGCCTACATATAGCCAAAACAAAACAACAACAGCGGAAATGAGAAGCTGCATTAAAAACTTTGCGTCTGCATGTCTTCTGATAGTCTGCGCATGAAGACTCTGGATGATCGTGCACTTATGAAAGACGCGATGGGACTCCTGACTGCCCTGCAGTGGTTTGATAGACGCAATCTCCGTCAGGAAGGACTATCAGTCTGCTTGTATACTTGGTCCTTTCCTGACCTTCTATATATGGAAGAAGACGACGTTCAACCACCTTCTCGGCAATAATAACTGCTTCCTTGGGATTGGGAACGGCCTCGGTCAACTCTGCCCTCTGGGATGTGGAAGACCCCTCGCACTACCACCTGGAACAGTTGGACAGTCTGATGGATAAGGCATGGAGGAACTAGCATGCTTGACGTGGAAGGGGAAAGGGAGGTGATGGCGTCAACACTGTGAGAGTGAGATGAGAGGTGATGAGGTGGTAGAAGATAAAAGGGTCTAAGGATGGGTGTGGTAGTGAAAGGCTGACATGGAAGGGAGCGGGATACATGGCAGGGGAAGGATGGTACAAAAGATGACACGAAAGGAAAGGGGCCCACTTGGGTTAGACGCAGAAATATAGAAGGCTCTGGAATCCAATGTGCACCGTTGATCCGGGCGCTCTAATCACAGCCGTCGGAGAGATGCGTCCCTGATTCCGGACCCCCCCCCCCTCCGCTTAAAGGAAGAAAGGCGGGGGGGGCTCCGGGATCCAATGTGCACCACTGATCTGGGCGCTCTAATCCCTGTTGTCCAGATCTTATTTTTATTTAAACACAGACGCATTTTCATCCGGAACTTAGGACAAGTGGGTTTTTAACCCATTCCTTTGCATTTTACCCCCCTTTAAGTCCAATGCGCCCGAGTTTCATCGATGCATGGACGACTGAGAGGACCCAGGCACTTTCATCATGAAAATCCTGAAGGGCCCCACTCGTGGCTTAGCTATGCACTGCGTGTCCTCCAGAGGAACGGTCGAGATGGCATTTGATGTTAGAAGAGGGTTGCCTCCATTTCAGGCTCGCTTGACGTGACCGGGTGCTAAGACCGTGAGCTCGGATTTGAAGGACGCGTATCGACATTTTGAGGTTCGGGGTTTCGAGATGTGAAATGACGAGAGACTTTTACCCCTCAAACTCATGAATGTCGATATGCCGATGTGACCAGATCTTGCGCCACACGTCAATGGATCAGACGACCCAGACTTAGCTTTAAGATATAGGCGCTTACTATATATCAGGTGACTTGGCAGCCCCAATATCCCGATGACCGTTGATCTTCTTCATGGATAGATCTCGGCTGCCGGCAGCAAAACCTTTCCCACTCACTTGACTCATAACCGGAGAAGAGATCCTTCCGCTGCTGCGCTTGGGTGCTTCCCGTGCAACCTGCAGGTCCGGGTGCTCTCGAGCCCAGAACAAGAATTATCACTAACAGGTTGGAACGATACTATACAGACATTCCCTTACTTCAATCGAAAATCAAAGCGTTGGAAAACCAAGTTACAGTATTAACAAGCCAAAGGGACAAGCTTCAAGCAACTGATAGGAAGCAGAAAACCACTAGTTCCATCATTTTTAGAAATGTCGAATCGGCTACAGCCATCGTCAATTCCAAAATGTCATGATCAAGTTATCTGCTCGTCATCCAGGTATGAATTTCGATATCATTTTCGTTTTGTGAATTGCTAGGATTAATATAATGATTTGAGTTTGGTTTTCAAATAGCTCTGTCTATTGTTCGAAATGACTCTGTAATAGTCGGTTATGTTGTTCATCCTATACATTGTTTTCATTTTGCTAAAATTAAATGAGGTTATGATTTGGTTAAATGATTTGGTCGTGCCCAGTTTAGCAATTGATTGGATTTCGTTTGTTTTGATTCGTCTGACTGTTGGTGTGAGTTAACGAAATCAATGGTTTGTTGTCGCTTGGATTTGGTTGGTATCTAATCTGAACAGGAGGTTTTCATGCTAAAATTAGAGCACGATCATGTTGTGATTTGGTATGATTTCGTTGTGGTCGGATCACATCGACCCTGATTGAGTTTTGATGATTTGAAGTTTGAAACGATTTCGTAAGCTTGATTGTTATGATCTTTTAATATGTTGTGTGATGTAATCTTCTAAATCAGGAATACAACTCTGTTCGACTCCGATTTGGAAAAAACGACTCTGTTTTATATGGAAATGATATTCTCATTTAATCCTGTGCGAAAGATATCTACACCTGAATCATGGAGCGGTTTTGATTCACAACAAATATGTTAAACTCCAACTGTTCGATTCGCTCTTGTCTTGATTAGATTGTTGTGTATCTTCAGTCAGTACGATTATTTTTATGAGTTGGATTCGTATCAAAAATAGACTTGATAATGCTCTGTTTGATTTTAATTTTCGAAACAAGTTGGTTAAACCCAGATCGACATATGTTATCTCTGTCAAATTCGGTTAATAAGTTCGTTTTGAAATGAATTCTAGTAATATTTTTGTTGAATATCAATCGATTTTGTCTGCCCCAATTAGCAATAAAAAATGATTGGACAACTCTTACACACCCTGTTATCAACTGATTGATCCTGTTATGATTTCATTTGAGTTAATTTACACACCAGTTTTGATTTGATTCGCTAATGACATGGATCATTGGTTTATGTTAATACAGTTATATCAATTTGAAAATGATCTTACTATTTTCATATGGATTCAATCGTGTTTCCTGTTGATGAGGCGGCATAAACGATTTCCTATGATTTGTTTAACTGTATCAATTTCAATTTGATAAGAAATGATTTCATTACTATTCGATACGATTTTGTATACCTGAATTGGTAACGAATTGAACAGAACGTACCCATCTCTGTTATCATTTGATTGAATATGATTTAGTGTGTTCAATTTACATACAAGTGTTGACTTGAATAAGGCTTTTTAGCAATCAAATATCTTTTGATAGTTTGAGTATATTTTCAAAGATTTTAATTGATTTTAATGTTGATTTTGTGTCTAATTTAGACCAACTACAGAATCGCAAGATTCTGTAGCTAGTCTTTAGAATTAGATTTTTATCATTTTCATTAAAAAAATATCCTCCTAACTTGTCCATTTTTTACCCCTTCCAGGTACATCTGAATTGCATTAGACATGTTGGACAATCTAGGAGATATTTGTGTGATTTAGTTTTTATTTTAGGTTCCTAGTTTAGTCAAACTTGGGATATTTTCCCAGATTTTATGTAAACAGTTTTGATAACTTCCACAGGGATGTTTTACCCTATGGAAGGTCTTTAAATACTTATTATTTTGTGTAATAAGGAGCATCCTCACTTGTGGGAGAACCAGGCTATGGATTTATGATACAAACTGAGACAAGAGTTGATGTCTTGCTACAGCTTTCGCTTTCAATATATCATTTTTTTGTTTCAAGTTTATGCATGTCGTTTGCAGTTGATTATAGACTACTTTAGCTATCATAATCTATTGCAGGATGATATGATTTAATTAATGTTTTATCTATATCTGATCTCTTTAATTATTTAAAAGTACAGCAATTACTTTGTTTCAATTAATGAATCACAGATTTCTCTTCTTCGTTAATTGAATCATTTCGTATAGATCTTTGCATACAGGTTTATCTAACCGTGAAGATTTATAAATCATAAGATTGTTGTAATTTTTATGTCTTGTTTGTCCTGTAATCATATTTGAAGATCACTGCATCTTTCTGTTTACAAGGAGCACCTGGATAATTCGGTGCGGGTTTTCTCCCTCCGATCAGCTAAGACAATCATTTCATACAGGACAAACCTGGAGCGTTTCTCCATGTCAGTTTGTGATTTATTTGTTAGTTAATTTGTTAGTATAATTTAAGTAGTTTAGATATATGTGTAGTTTAGATTTGTAGTTAGAGTTAGTATTTTAGTTGCTTAGTTTAGTTAGTTTTCAGTTTATTTCTTTTTCATAAAATTATAAAAATCAAAAAACAATAGCTCTCGTTGTCTTAGGACAGAATGCAAATGAGTTTTTCAGGTTTTCATTCAAATCTGTAAATTGTAAATATTGTACATTTTGTGAATAAGATTTATTTTTGATAGTAGTTAGATATTTAATTTCTTAGAGTTAGTATAGTATTAGATAGTAGATTGTATATATATATATAGAATAGTTAGATTAGTTTATTAGTTTGTTTTATTTCTTTTTAGTTAGATTAGTTTAGTTTGTTTTAATAATTACTTTTGTTAGATTAGTTAGTTTAGAGTAGTTTTTATTTATTTATTTTTTTCTTAGGACCTTAGATCGGCTAACAGAGCCGCTAAACCTGTCAGGGTGGTTCATCCCAAATGGCTTGGGTTATTAGACAACCCCGGACCGGTTCCACTCTCCCAGTTGACGGGCGGTCATTTTCGCCCGCCAACAAGATTCTCAGCCCAAATCCAAGAAATCTCTCTACAGTTGACTACATTTCTATTTATTTTTCTTTGTTTGCAATTTCTTCTTAATTTTCCTTAGCTTGCCTTCTTCCTACTTTCTTAACCTACTTTTCTTCAAAACATACTTCTTTTTTTATTTCCTTTTCAACATGTTGTTGCACCTTCTTTCATGTTATCATTCCTGAATAATCATGTGCTTGATCTGACATTGGGTTAATTTCTTCCATATGTTTTGAGATTTCTCCTAACTCATTTGGAGATAATCTTATTTCTTCCGATGTAGGAATTTGAGGGGATGGGAATGTCGGGGATTTTTTATATGTTTCCTTGGTTGGGCGTAATCTTGTTTGTTGAAAATCAGGGATCTATAGAGATGAAAATGAAAGGGATTTTTTATATGCTCTTGACTTTCAAATATGTCAAGGGATCAGTGTGAGCCAAAACTTCATACATGTTTGATGTAGATCCAAAACCTTCTCCCAAGGTATACACCAGTGTCTTTGGTTTCACTACATGAGTTTGGTCTTGACTTGTGCCTGAAGGTTTCACTGGCCTAGGGGGAACCATGCTTTCTTTAGGGGTATTTAATTGTGAATCTTATTTCACAATATTCTTCATTTTTTTCATTTTCCGTTGCTCTTCCTTTTCACGTTCAAAATATTGGATCTATTGATTTTGTTTTAGTCCTTCACAAAATGGATCCAATTGTCCACTGTAAGAAGGATTGCCTCTGGGAGCCCCTTTTCTAGGTCAGCTTTGAAACATATTTTGGCACAAGAAAACATATGATCTTTTTGTTAAGATCTATCTATATAATGACCTAGAGAGTTCCTAATACTTTTGATAGTATCTCCATTCCAGCAATGGAGTGGAAGGTGAGGTAAATGAACCTAGACATGAACGATTGTAGGGATGTCTTTCTTTAGGTTAAAATTAGGCCTCCAACTATTCAAATACATACCCCTAGATCCAAATAAATACAACTGGATTCAAAAGTTAAAATCTTTGTCTTCTTTGTTTTTTAACAAAATGACATAAAAACCTCACCCACAAAAGTAGTGGGTAAGATTAACCTTGATAAAAAAAATCCAGTTTTTTCTAAATCCAAATTACTATGGCTCTTTGTTATGGCCAGATCCTAGTGAATTGTCCAATTAATCCCCAATTTTCCAATGCCAAAGCCATATGATGTGAGGTTGTAGTGGGAAGAGGAACTTGACAAATGTTGTCCATTTTTTTTCACAAATCATGAGGGTTTTCCTCTGTGGATTTCTCCATTGCAATGATAAACCTTTGAAACATTATCTTGAGTTCTTTGTCAGGGGGGGGACGAGGGGACAAGCCCCCTCTAAGAGAGGAATCCATTGTTGTAGCCGATCTCCAATTCACTTATTCTAGGGTTTCTAGGTGAATGCTCTCTATGATGACATCCACCTTAACTAAATATGAAATCTTGTTTATTGCATTGTGTGTGGATGATTTAGTCATAAATGGAATCAATTTTGAATTAATTTTGGGCTTGAGGGAATAATTGGCAGATACATTTGAAATTATTGACCTCAGTCTCTTATGTTTCTTTTTAGGCATCCAAATTTTGCAAATGGATGATGATATCTTTATTTCTCAACCTAAATATGTAATTGAAAGTTTTGCAAAGATACACCCTTTTAGTCAAGGGTAAAGTTGACCAAAGAGTGTGATTCTTTGAAATTCAATGCAACTCTATATCGATAGCTGGTTGGTAGCCTTATTTATTTGACTCATAATCCACTTAATATTTCCTTTGTTGTTAGTGTGGTTTCCTGGTTGACATAGGATCCATGGGAAAGCCATTGGAAGGAAACAAAGAGGATTTCCCATTATATTTAGGGGAACTTATCAAATTGGTATAAAGACCTGTGGAACTTATCGAATTGGAACTATGACTTGTGGAACTATGAACCCTGGAACTGTGACCCAAGGAACTGTGACCTGTGGAAATATGAACTTTGGAATTGTGACCCGAGGAACTATTACCCGTGAAACAATGACCTGTGGAACTACACCCTTTGGAAATTTGAACTATGGAACTATGACATGTGGAATTACCTCTAGAACTATGACCTCTGGAACTGTGACCCCAAGAACTATGACCTATGTAACTGTGACCCGTGGTACTATGACCTGTGGTACTATGACCTCTGGAACTATGCACTTGGGAACTATGAACTGTTGAACTATGACCTCTGGAATGATGACCTATGGAATTATGACATCTAGAGCTATGACCTGTGGAACTATGACACCATGAACTATGACTTGTGGAACTATGACCTCTAGAACTATGACCTTTAGAACTGTGACCCCAAGAACTATGACCTCTGGAACTATGACCTCTAGAAATGTGACCCCGAGAACTATGACCCATGGAACTATGACCCCAGGATCTATGACCTCTGGAACTATGACTTGCAGAACTATGACTTGTGGAACTATGACCCCTAGAACTGTGACCCCAAGAACTATGACATGTGGAACTATGACCTTTAGAACCATGACCCCAAGAAATATGACTCGTGGAACTATAAACTTTGGAACTATGCCACTTGGAACTTTGAACTCTAGAACTATGCCCTATAGAAATTTATGACCTGTGGAATGACCTCTGGAACTATGACACCAGGAACTATGATCTATGGAACTATGACCTATGGAACTGTAACCCTAGGAACTATGACCCATGGAACTATGACCTCTGGAACTACGCACTTTAGAACTTTGAACTCTGGAACTATGACCTTTGGAACTATGACCTATTGAACTATAACCCCAAGAACTATGACCTGTGGAACTATGACCTCTGAAACTATGACCCCAAGAACTATGACCTCTAGAACTGTGACCTGTGGAACTATGACCTCTGGAACTATAAGGGCTAAAGAGGAGACTCAAAGAGATTAGGCTAAGAAAGTGTTAAAATGATCTCAAGGTATTTATCTTGTTGTAGTTTCTTACATTTATAATATAGATATATGATATTTTTCTCTCTAATGTTAGTAATTCATGGTTGTTTGTCTAAACATTGGTAGATTTCATTTTCCTTAAGAAATTAGATTATACCTTCTTGTAAATGATCTCTTTGTGCAAAACAAGGTTGGGAGAGGTGTGTCTTTTTGCTTGTGTGCAGATGAAAAATTGTAGTAGTTGGATATTGGAGCTAGATCTTGGAGCCACGTCACCTTCCAAAGGGCCTAGTTCTAGAGGGCATAGTTCCACAAGTCATAGTTCCAGAGGGCATAGTTCCAGAGGGCCTAGTTGTAGAGGGCATAGTTCCACGAGTCATAGTTCCAAAGGGAGTAGTTCCACAGGTCATAGTCCCAAAGGGCATAGTTACAGAGGGCATAGTTCCAAAGGCCATAGTTCCATAGGTCATAGTTCCAGAGGCATAGTTCCAAAGGGCGTAGTTCCATAGGTCATAGTTCCAAAGGGCGTAGTTCCAGAGGTCATAGTCCCATAGGGCGTAGTTCCACAGGTCACAATTCCACAGGTCATAGTTCCAAAGGGCCTAGTTCCACAGGTCACAATTCCACAGGGCATAGTTCCAGAGGGCCTAGTTCTAGAGGGCATAGTTCCGCAGGTCATAGTTCCAGAGGTCATAATTCCAAAGAGCGTAGTTCCAGAGGGTGTAGTTTGAGAGGTCATAGTTCCAGAGGGCATATTTCCAAAAGTCATAGTTCCACAGGTTACAATTCCACAGGTCATAGTTCTAGAGGGCCTACTTCTAGAGGGCGTAGTTCCACAAGTCATAGTTCTAGAGGGCGTAGTTCCATAGGTCATAGTTCCAAAGGGCATAGTTCCAGAGGATGTAGTTCCAGAGGTCATAGTTCCAAAGGCGTAGTTCCAAAGGGCATAGTTCCACAAGTCATAGTTCCAAAGGGCGTAGTTCAGAGGGCGTAGTTTTAGAGGTCATAGTTCCAGAGGGCATAGTTCCATAGGTCACAATTCCACAGGTCATAGTTCTAGAGGGCCTAGTTCTAGAGGGCATAGTTCCATAGGTTAGAGTTCCACAGGTCACAATTCCACAGGTCATAGTTTCAGAGGGCCTAGTTCTAGAGGGCGTAGTTCCACATGTCATAGTTCTAGAGGGCATAGTTCCACAGGTCATAGTTCCAAAGGGCATAGTTCTAGAGGGCGTAGTTCCAGAGGTCATAGTTCGAGAGGCATAGTTCCATAGGGTGTAGTTCCACAGGTCATAGTTTCAAAGAGAATAGTTCCAGAGGGCGTAGTTACAGAGGTCATAGTTCCAGAGGGCGTAGTTCCAGAGGGAGTAGTTCCACAGGTCACAATTCCATAGGTCATAGTTCCAGAGGGCCTAATTCCAGAGGGCATAGTTCCACAGGTCATAGTTCCACAGGTCACAATTCCACAAGTCATAGTTCCAGAGGGCCTAGTTCTAGAGGGTGTAGTTCCACAGGTCATAGTTCCAGAGGGCGTAGTTACAAAGGTCATAGTTCCTAAGGGCGTAGTTCCAGAGGTCATATCTCCAAAGGGAATAGTTCCACAGGTCATAGTTCCACATGTCACAATTCCACGGCTCATAGTTTCATAGGGCCTAGTTCTAGAGGGTGTAGTTCCGCAGGTCATAGTTCCAGAGGGCGTAGTTCTAGAGGTCATAGTTCCAAAGAGCATAGTTCCAAAGGGCATAGTTCCAGATCTCATGGTTCCAGAGGCATAGTTCTAGAGGGCGTAGTTCCACAAGTCATAGTTCCAGAGGGCGTAGTTCCAAAGTGTTAGAAAAACAGGACCGCGAAGCAATAAAATAAAACAAATGCAGAAAAAAAAACACAGAAGACACACAATACAAGAGATACATAGATTTACGTGGTTCACCCAATGTGGGATACGTCCACCAGAGAAATTGCCAGGTCCTTCCTTTATTATTATCCAGCAAATGAAGGTATATAACCTATAGCAAAACCCGATGTAACTTCCTCTTCTTTCTCTCACATTCTCCTCACTCAGAATACAATATTCACCAACATACATAGCCGAAATACATTTCCCTCATAAAAGAGGGTTGCCTTCTAGGGCAAAAAACCCTAACATAATCTCTATCGTTAGATCTGTGACCTTATAATGAATGGTCCAGATTTACAATGAAATTACAATATACTTTTACCAGGCAATTTTTGCTTCGGGGGCTTCGCCCCCGAACCCCCGTTGGGGGCCTGCTTGCCCCCAGACCCCCCATCCAGGGGGATAGCCCCCCCCGGACCCCGTAGAGGGGGTACCCCCTCTCTGCACTCCCTCGTGTGGAAGAGTGTACATACTTATGGGGTGTAAATACTTCATGGGGTATAAACATGGCTAAAAGCAAGGACCTCTGAATCAGGAAGATAATNAACAATCTCCCACTTGGAGACTGATCTCAACAACTCCACCGCTGGTGTATATGTTGGACTCTGAACCTTCTTGGACCTGGCAAATTTCTCATTTTCATATTCATTCTTGAAGACCAACTGAAACTGAGCAGGAACTCAGTTTCTCCCTGGTTACTCCCTTTGTTAACATGTCTACGGGATTCTGGCTAGTGTGTATCTTTTCTAGCTTCAATTGTCCATCTTCCAAGGTGGATCGTATGAAGTGGTACCTCAACTGTATATGCTTAGTCTTCGAATGGAAGGCTGAGTTCTTTGCAAGGTGAATGGCACTCTGACTGTC
>ML782937.1:619958-636612 GCA_009831015.1 Picea engelmannii
CCCCCCCCCCCCCCCTCCCCCCCTCCGGTTCTTAATGCTTTTCGTCTCCTGGAACTGCAGAGGGTTGGGAAGCAAACTAAAAGAAGAAGCTGTCAAAGGTCTAGTCAGAATGACTTCCCTGGATGTACTTCTGATCCAGGAGATGAAGATGGAGGAGCCTGAGACCTTCCAGGCTAGTAAAAATTTCTGGAAAAAAGGAGCAGGTAGAGCCGCTAGCGCCAGGGGAGCTTCAGGAGGTTTATCCACCTTCTGGAACTCCTCAACGCTAGACCTGATCAAAGAACATAGCACCATCCATTGGCTGTTCACGAAGTTGTTGCATCGCGAATCGGGACATCAGGTTAGCCTCTTTAATATTTATGCTCCGGTTCTTTTATCAGAAAAAAAAGATTGCTGGGATTCTCTGAATAATTTCCTTTCTACTAACCATCATGAGAATCTTATTCTGGCTGGAGATCTGAATGTCCCCCTAGCCCTCTCTAAAAAAAAAGGAGGAACACCCGTAAGAGACCCTGCACGAGAGTGGATTGAAGACATTATGCTGGATTGGGATTTGGAGGACATCAAACCCAGTAAAGGAAATTTCACCTGGAACAACAAAAGAGTGGGACTGGGGCACATTGCATCCCGCTTAGACCGCTTCCTGGTTCACTCTTCCTTTTTAACCCTTGGACTTTTCGCCTCGTCTGAAATCCTGCAAGCTTGCACCTCAGATCATAAGCCCATCTCCCTTTCCCTAACCCCTGGGGAAAATCTGGGCCCGATCCCCTTCCGCTTTAGCCCGCTATGGGTCTCCTTGGAAGGCTTCCTCGAGTTGGTTTCGGAGTCCTGGAAGAAGAGTGTGTCGGGATCATCTTTCTTCATTTGGGAAGAGAAACTGAGAAGGCTCAAAGTGGATCTCAAAAACTGGGCAAAGAACCTGGCCTCCCCTTTGCAGGAAAGGAAAAAAGCCCAAAGGGCCTTGGAGAATCACCAACGTCATATGGAGTATGCCCCGGTAACCCAAACAATGCTGAACGACGAGTTGGAGCTGCAAAAGAAGCTTCACAAAGCTCTTAGAAGAGAGGAAGAGTGCTGGCGAATAAAGTCGAGAAGCCTCTGGCTCCAAGCAGGAGATAAAAATACTTCTTTCTTCCACAAGCAGGCAGAATCCCGTAAAAATCATAACTCAATCAGAGAGATCCAATTTCAGGGACAAACCTACAAAAAATTTGAGGAGATCAAACTGGCAGCCCACTCCTTCTATAAAAATCTGTTTACTGAAGAGCTGGAGGCCCCTACTAGACTAGAGCTCTATCCTCTCACAGAGGTCCCCAAGCTGATAAATGAAGATGATAACCGTTGGCTGATAGCCCCTATCACAACTGAGGAGATCAGCAAAGCTCTCCAAGCTATGAACCCAGATAAAGCCCCCGGGCCTGATGGATTCACGGCCAGGTTCTATATAGCCTGCTGGGATATCATCCAAAAAGATCTAGTCAGAATGGTGAGGAACTCTCAGAACTGTAGTGAAATTGGAGGGAGCACCAACTCCTCCTTTCTAGCTTTAATTCCCAAAGAGAAAGGGGCCCAAAGCTTTTCAAGATTCCGTCCTATTTCGCTTTGCAATTCGGGGTACAAAATCATCACCAAAGTAATAGCAAACAGAATAAAAAAAGTCCTCCCCAGGATCATCCCGGAGAACCAGGGGGGCTTCATCCAGGGGAGACAAATCCAGGACAATATTATTCTTGTGCAAGAGGCTATCCACTCAAGCTGTCAAAGGAAGGAGAAAGGAATGTTAGTCAAGCTGGATCTGGCGAATGCCTTTGACAGAGTCCGGCTGAATTTCCTTTTTGCTGTGATGCTCAAGATGGGATTTCACCCACAGATGGTTCGCTGGATTAGGGCCTGTATAGCGGGGCCGTGGATCGCTCCCCTGGTCAATGGAAGACCCACTGATTTTTTCCAAGCCTCAAGGAGACTTAGACAGGGCTGCCCCTTGTCCCCCCTGCTCTATGCCATTCAAGCGACTGTGCTAAGTTTTCAGCTGAATAAGAGAATGCAGCAGCGCTCCTTAATTGGCCTCTCAATCTCTCCTAGAGTTGAGAGAATTAACCATGCTCAATTTGTCGATGATACGCTCCTTCTGGGCCAAGCCAACCTGTCCACCGCAAGAGCTCTCAAGAAAGAATTGGATGACTACACTGAAATTTATGGCAGCGAAATCAGTTTGAGGAAGAGTAAAATTTATGGCTGGAACTGCCCTCCTATAGAAATGATTAGCATTTCCAGGTTGCTGGAAATGGAAGGAGCTACAACGTGGGAGTCCATTACATGTCTAGGAATCCCGCTAGTCAAAGCAGCTCCCAGAAGTAACTTGTGGATGCCTCTGTTGGACAAGATGAAAGCCAGGATCTTGGCCTGGGGAGCAACATGGCTGAACAAAGCAGGGAAGTTAATCCTCATAAATTCCGTTCTCACCTCTCTTCCTGTCTACCAGGCCTCCATTCTCCTTGCCCCGAGAGGATTTGTGAGAGACTTAGACAACATCCTGAGAAAATTTCTTTGGGAAGGGGGAAGGAATGAGGGGAAAAAAATGCACTTAGTCAGCTGGGATAAGGTTAAAGCCCCCAGAATGGAAGGTGGGCTGCAAGTAAGAGATGTGGCCACTCAGAATCTGGCCATGGGAGGAAAGATTCTCTGGAAGATGATAAGAGGTAAAACCACTTGGAGCTCCAAAGCTCTAAGGCTTAAATATTTTGGTGGTCACAAAGAAAGGTGCCTTGATCGCCCCCCCTTGACTAGAAAAGGCTCTCCCATCCTTTCTCTCTGCCTTAAGGCTCTTGATTTGATTACCTCAAAGATTTTTTGGATCCCGGGGAACGACAGAAAAATCAAGTTTTGGGAAGACTCTATTTTAGGATAGACCCCTTTAAGTTTCTCGGAAGGGATGGAAAACATCAAGAGTTGGCTCCATTCCTTTAGCAAAGTCACCCTGTGGGACCTTTCATCTTGGAACCAGGACGACTCTTGGCTTAAGTGGGATTTGGGGGACTATCCGTAGCACTTAGAAACTGAAGCTCGAACCCTCCTGGGTGCTCTTCAAGGGTGCTCCCCCTCCTCGGCCAGGAAGAAGGACAAAAGAGGCTGGGGCTCTACGTCTGGTAGTTACTCAACTGCAGCTGGTTATGCAGCCTTGCAAGCTATCCCTTGGGTAGCCCCTGATCCCTCGGTGTGGAGAAATCTCTGGCTTCTTCCCTCCCTTCCCAAATTAGATCTCTTCCGTTGGTCCCTTCTGCACAACAGTATCCTTTCTTGGGAAAACCTCTCAAAAAGAGGCTGGGAAGGGCCCTCTCGATGCCCTCTCTGTGCTTGTCAGGCTGAAACCTCTGTCCACCTCTTTCTCCTCTATCCCTTTGCTCTGGAACTTTGGAATCTCATTCTTGGCCAGTTGAATGTACCCCTTCCTTCTTCAGTTACCTCTTTATTTTCCACCTGGGTCGATTTGGCTCCCTTCTCCTTTACCAATTTGAACTTGCTAAAGCATTGTTGGATGTGGGTGTCGAAAGTAGTCTGCTGGAAACTATGGCTAGAGCGAAACAACAGGATCTTCAGGGATATAGCAGGGACGCCGGACCAAACTTCACTCAAAGTGAAAGCGATTCTGGGTGATCTGATAGCCTCAAAGACTAATATCACCAACGAAGTAACCCCGAACAAAGATGAGTATGTCTGGTTCCATGAGCTTGATCCCTCCCTCCTGGACAGAACCAAGCAATTTACCAAACACTATTCCCCTTGGGAAATTAGGCTAGAGGAACAAGAATTATTAAAGTGGAGATCTTCTTTGGAGAAGCATATCCTGCAGGTGGATGGGGCCTCAAAAGGGAATCCCGGTCCCGCGGGAAGTGGAGGGGTCCTACTCGACACCTCAGGGAAAATTGTGCTCAACTTTTTCTGGGGGCTGGGTCTGAACACCAATAATACAGCTGAAATTTTAGCAATCTGACAGGGGCTGGCTCAGGCCAGAAGGTTATCAGTTTTGAATTTGGCTGTCATAGGGGACTCTAGAATCTTTATCCATGCTCTCAATCAGACGAAGGCTCCCAAAAACGTGGGCTTGGATCATTATTATAGGAAGGTTCTGGTCCAGATGAAAGATTTCGAAGAGGTGAAGTTCTACCACGTCCTCAGGCATCTTAATCAGTTGGCAGACCACGAAGTGAACAGAGGCACCTCCCTGGGCAAGGGAGTCATCAGCGTAAATGGAGCTGAAATTTATGAACCTATCCCTTATAGTCTGGGGAGAAGGAATCGACCGGAGTTCTCCTGTCAGAAAATGCAGAAGTCTGAAATTGCCAAGAAGGAATCCAAAGTGCAGGCGCGAAGGTATGAGGCAGACGAGAGAAGTCTTGTGCAGGGATGTGCTAGAATAAGGACAGCCTCATCCTAAATGGATGCATGCAATTTGCAAAGAAAGGGACAAGACCAAATCCAATGCTGGAACATATGCTGAAACAATGTTGGAACATATGCTGAAACAATGCTGGAACATATGCTGTAACATATGTTGATTCACAGTGCTGGAACATATGCTGAAATAAGGCTGGAACATATGCCGAAACACAGTGCTGTAAGCTGAAACACAGAACTGTAACATATGTTGAAACACAGTGCTAGAACATATGTTGAAACACAGTGCTGGGACATATGTTGAAATAGTGCTGGAGCATATGCTGAAACAGTGCGGTAACATATGCTGAAACACAGTGAATTTACATATGTTGAAACAACGCTGGAACTGATGCTGAAACACCACTGTAACAAATGTTGAAACAGTGCTGAGTCATATGCTGAAACAGTGCTGAGACTTATGCTAAAAAAGTGACTGGAGTTTCATCAATTAAATTTAATCCAGTTCTTTCAGAAGACGTACAGGAACTAGTTCAGTTCACAAGTCTATAGCTATAGAAGTAGAATGGATCAGAAAGACAAGCCCGAAGAAATTCAAGGCCATTTTGTAATCGGATCTGTGGCTAGCCCACCCCATTAATATAATCTATAACCGTTTCTGTAAAAAAAAAACAATTAACATTGATACATTATACAAATGAAATAAATTGATTAACAACTTCCAAGCTCTATTCCCGTAATGTTATTCATACTGCAAATATTCCAAATTCATACATGATAAGGCTCATCTTATAAAAACCAATCCAATACAAATCTTTTCTTGTAATGTTTCTCCAATTTCACCCATTGCTACGCCATTGGAGAACTCTAACCCACGGTCAACTGCCCAAGAGTGGATTACCATAGGTAACAAACACTAGAATGCAAAACCTAGTGCTAAGGAATAATTTGGACTTCCATGAATCTAGCTTCCTTTTCCTTCTTAGGCGATGGACTGATCACTGTTACTTGCAGTCCAAAATCTTTGCCAAGTTTCATAGCCATGTGTCCCAAACCGCCAAGCCCCACCACGCCAAGGATTTTTCTAGGCTCTGTCATTTGGAGGTATTTCATAGGGTTGTATACAATTATACCTGCATATAGCAATGGGGTTGTTGCATGAAACGATAGAGTCTCCCAGATCTTCACTACAGATCAACACCGCAAATTTGATTAAAACTATACTTGATTGAGATATAAAATAAAAATGGTTACAATGCATAAATTGGGAAAACTATGTATCATACCTTTGGTCACAAACCATCAAGGATGAGTAACCTCCAAAGGTGGGTGACCCATCCACTTTAATGGCGTTATACCTCAAAACAATATTCTCACAATACTGTTATTTCCCTTCGGTACAAGAATCACATTGTTGGCAACTCCAAACCATGCAGCCCACGCCCATGCAATCTCCAACAATGAAATTCTTCACTTCTGATCCCACTTTAGTTACACACCCTACAATTTTGTGGCTGTAATCACATACTGCTAATTAAAAACATGCAAAAACTGATAGGAATATGAGGCAACGTTGGTAATAGAGGAAAATAGAAATACATTACCATGGAACCATTGGGTATTCCAAATTAGCGGAGAGAGTCTGGTCGGCATGACCCTAATTGAAACCCTTTTGCTGAGAACATTAATAGAAGGGGCAATTGTGAGAATTGAGGAAACCAAGAGAAGAAAGAAAGTAATGGCATCAATCAAAGGTTACTTGAGCAGGCTTCCTTTCCTAAGCCTGATGGAGTGAACAAAGATATTAAAGTGAGGGTTGTGGGATAGGTAAATTGCACTTTTTTTATTAAATTGTATGGAGCATTATCAAAAAACTCAATTTGTCACCTTACACATTGATCGGACAGTGTTTGATTGGTGGAAAATATTTAAACATGAGTGGTATGCAGATGATCAATTGGAAATAACCATTTGGGACCAATTTGTGACTATATTTTTCTATAACTTTGAGTCTTATACCCAGGAAGGTCACTGCTTAGACCTTAAAAAAATGAAGCAATAAGACACCAAGATATACTATTCTAGAGAGATATGCCTGTTATCACTTTAAATTGTCCTTTGAAAGGATTCATTCTGTGATCAATCACAAAAAGTACTTATGCCACCAATACTCTTTCACTTCTGGACTAGTGTGTGCTAGTCCAAGAGGGGTCTCCCTTCTCCCTAAAATCAACAAATTAAGCACTTGAAATCTGCAAAAAAAGCTTGTTGGTCTGTGATCAAAGTCTACAAATCTGCGATGAAAAAACTCCAAAAACACAACTAAAGAACACTGAAATCTGCAGCATGCTTCAAAAATCCGCAGTCTTTGACTTTGAAACAACAAACAATCTTCTTGAATTTTCAAGGGATACTTGCAGCTCTACAAGTTTTAACCTCTAAAACAGTGGTTTAATTCATGAAAATAACAAATAGAGTCTTAGGCAAAGACTAATTTAAATGACAGGTGCCGTAGTTTGTAATTTGTAGGGAAAGGAGTACGAAAGGAAAGAATACTAGAAAGGCAAGCGGATCTTACTATCAAAATATCTTTTGAATTGGAATATTAAAGAGAAGAGCTATCACAAGATAAAATTCTTACACCACCAAGATGATCGAATCGGCCAGCAAGGTCAAGAAAAATGTGTACTAACGATGAGAAAAACTGTTTAGGTAACATCAACAAATCACTCTCTGTGAAACAGATGATATCCACAATCCTCGCCACTTCTTTGCAAACTTCCTTGGCATCATCACACAAAGAGAAGTACTCACCGAGGGTCATTACTAATCAAATTGTGTCATTACTAATTAGACAGTATAAGACTAATGAAATTGAGAACGAAATGAAAAAACACGAGCCTATCATTTAGCTTAACCCTTTGACTGGAATGTTCCTATAAAGGTAATCCTCAGTTAATACTCGACTGCTTGATCTAATGTTTATAGGTTTCCCAAAACAAAAGTAAAGCTTGGAAACAAAAACTCTACAAAGCTATTGCAAATTTGTGTTTTGTGTTTTTCTTACCTTAAAAGTTGCTGCAGATGCTGCCTGTAAGTTTGACATACCCTCAAAGGGCATGCAGTTAGTTATTAGTTCCCAAAGAACAATAGAAAAACTATATACATCGACATTAAGGTTGTAATGTTTTTTTTCACCAAGCCTTAATGCAACAACAACAACATATTTTATCCATACAACAGGTCACAGTTCTCACCATGGGAAAGGCGTAGTTCCAGAGGGCGTAGTTCCACGGGTCATAGTTCCAGAAGGCGTAGTTCCATAGGTCATATTTCCATAGGTCACAGTTCCACAGGTCATAGTTCTATAGGGCGTAGTTACAGAGGTCATAGTTCCAGAGGGCGTAGTTCCACAAGTCACAGTTCCATAGGTCATAGTTCCAGAGGGCGTAGTTCCATAGGTTATAGTTCTAGAGGGCATAGTTCCAGAGGGCGTAGTTCCACAGGTCATAGTTCCAGAGGGCATAGTTCCACAAGTCATAGTTCCATAGGTCAAAGTTCTATAGAGCGTAGTTCTATAGGTCATAGTTCCAGAGGGCAGAGTTCCACAAGTCACAGTTCCAAAGGTCATAGTTCCAGAAGGCGTAGTTCCACAGGTCATAGTTTCAGAGGGAATAGTTCCACAGGTCATAGTTCCAGAGGGCGTAGTTCCATAGGGTGTAGTTCCATAGGTCATAGTTCCAAAGGGCGTAGTTCCAGACGTCATAGTTCCAGAGGGCATAGTTCCAGAGGTCATAGTTCCAGAGGGCATAGTTCCACAGGTCATAGTTCCAGAGGGCGTAGTTCCAGAGGGCATAGTTCCATAGGTCATAGTTCCAGACAACGTAGTTCCAGAGGCGTAGTTCCAGAGGGCGTAGTTCCACAGGTTATAGTTCCAAAAGGCGTAGTTCCAGAGGGCATAGTTCCAGAGGTCATAGTTCCACAAGTCATAGTTCCAGAGGTCGTAGTTCTAGAGGGCGTATTTCCAAAGGTCATAGTTCCACAGGGCATAGTTCCAGAGGCGTAGTTACAGAGGGTGTAGTTCCACAGGTCATAGTTCCAGAGGGCGTAGTTCTAGAGGGTGTAGTTTCAGAGGTCATAGTTCCAAAGGGCGTAGTTCTAGAGGTCATAGTTCCACAAATCATAGTTCTAGAGGGCATAGTTCCAGAGGGCGTAGTTCCATAGGTCATAGTTCCAGAGGGCAAAGTTCCATAGGTCATAGTTCCAGAGGGCGTAGTTCCAGAAGGCATAGTTCCAGAGGCCATAGTTCCAGAGGTTATAGTTCTAGAGGGCATAGTTCTAGAGGGTGTAGTTCCAGAGGGCATAGTTCCATAGGTTATAGTTCCATAGGTAATAGATCCAGAGGCGTAGTTCCATAGGGCCTAGTTCCATAGATCATAGTTCCAAAGGGCGTAATTTCAGAGGGCATAGTTCCAGAGCGCGTAGTTCCAGAGGTCATAGCTTCAGAGGGTGTAGTTCCAGAGGTCATAGTTCCAGAGGCGTAGTTCCAGAGGGCATAGTTCCATAGGTCATAGTTCCAAAGGGCGTAGTTGTAGAGGGCGTAGTTCCAGAGGTCATAGTTCTAGAGGGTGTAGTTCCAGAGGTCATAGTTCTACAAGTCATAGTTCTAGAAAGCGTAGTTCCACAAGTCATAGTTCCAGAGGGCGTAGTTCCAGAGGTCATAGTTCCATAGGTCATAGTTCGAGAGGGCATAGTTCCAGAGGTCATAGTTCTAGAGGTCATAGTTCCATAGGGCGTAGTTCTAGAGGTCATAGTTCCAGAGGGCGTAGTTACAAAGGTCATATTTCCACAGGTCATAGTTCTAGAGACGTAGTTCAAGAGGGCGTAGTTCGACATGTCATAGTTCCATAGGTCGTAGTTCCAGAGGTCATAGTTCCAGAGGGCATAGTTCCATAGGTCATAGTTCCAGAGGGCGTAGTTCCAGAGGTCATAGTTACACAAGTCATAGTTCCAGAGGCATAGTTCCAGAGGGCATAGTTCCATAGGTCATAGTTCCAAAGGGCGTAGTTCCAGAGGGCCTAGTTCCACAGGTCATAGTTCAACAGGTCATATTTCCACAGGTCACAGTTCTACAAAGCATAGTTCTAGAGGTCAGAGTTTCAAAGGGCATAGTTCCACAAGTCACAGTTCCATAGGTCATAGTTCCAGAAGTCATAGTTTCAGAGGGCGTAGTTCCAAAGGGCGTAGTTCCAGAGGGCATAGTTCCACAGGTCATAGTTTCAGAGGGCATAGTTAGAGAGGGCGTAGTTCCACAGCTCATAGTTCCAGAGGGCGTAATTCCAGAGATCATAGTTCCAGAGGGCATAGTTCCAGAGGTCATAGTTCCATAAGGCATAGTTCCACAGGTCATAGTTCCAGAGGACGTATCTCTCGAGGATGTAGTTCCAGAGGTCATAGTTCCAGAGGGCGTAGCTCCAGAGGTCATAGTTCCACAGGTCATAGTTCCAGAGGCGTAGTTCCACAGATCATATGGAACTATGACCTCTGGAACTATGCCCTTTGGAACTATGATCTCTTGAACTACACCCTATGGAACTATGACTTGTGGAACTATGAACTCTAGAACTACGCCTTTTGAAACTATGCCCTGTGGAACTACACCCTCTGGAACTACACCTCTGGAACTATGACCTGTGGAACTATGACCTATAGAACTATGCCCTCTGGAACTATGACTTCTGGAACTACGCCCTCTAAAACTACGCCCTCTGGAACTATGACCTGTGGAACTACACCCCGTGGAACTATGACCTCTGGAACTATGCCCTCTAGAACTATGACCTCTGAAACTACTCCCTCTAGAACTATGACTTGTGGAACTACGCCCTCTCTAACTACGCCCTCTGGAACTATGACCTGTGGAACTATGCCCTCTGGAACTATGACTTGTGGAAATACACCCTCTGGAACTACGCCTTTTGGAACTATGACCTATGGAACTATGCCCTCTGGAACTACGCCTCTGGAACTATGACCTATGGAAATATGACCTCTGGAACTATGCCCTCTAGAAATATGACCTATGGAACTATGCCCTATGGAACTACGACCTCTAGAACTATGACCTGTGGAACTACGCCCTCTGGAACTATGAATTCTGGAACTATGCCCTCTTGAACTATGACTTGTGGAACTATGCCCTCTCTAACTATGCCCTCTGGAACTATGACCCGTGGAACTACGCCCTCTGGAACTATAAACTATAGAACTATGCCTTCTGGAACTATGACCTATGGAACTGCGACTTGTGGAACTACGCCCTCTGGAACTATGACCTCTGGAGCTCTGACCTCTAGAACAACGCTCTGTAGAACTGTGACCTGTGGAACTATGACCTGTGGAACTACGCCCTCTTGAACTACTCCCTTTGGAACTATGACCTGTGGAACTACGCCCTCTGGAACTACACCTCTGGAACTATGACCTCTGGAACAATGACCTCTAGAACTACACCCTCTGGAACTATGACCTCTGGAACTACACCCTTTGGAACTACGCCCTATGGAACTATGACCTTTGGAAATATGACCTCTAAAACTATGACCTCTGGAACTACGCCCTCTGGAACTACTCCCTCTAGAACTATGACCTCTGGAACTACGCCCTCTAGAACTATGACGTTTGGAACTATGCCCTTTGGAGCTATGCCTCTAAAACTATGACCTGTGGAAATATGACCTTTGTAACTACGACCTCTAGAATTATGCCCTCTGAAACTATGACCTCTGTAACTATGTCCTCTGGAACTACGCCCTCCGGAACTATGACCTCTAGAACTACGCCCTTTGGAACTATGACCTCTGGAACTATGACCTCTGGAACTATGCCCTCTAAAACTATGACTTATGGAACTACGCCTTGTGGAATTACGCCCTCTAGAACTATGACCTCTGGAACTATGACCTCTAGAACTATGCCCTCTGGAACTATGACCTCTCGAACTATGCCCTTTGGAACTATGACCTGTGGAACTACGCCCTCTGGAACTACACCTCTGGAACTATGACATGTGGAACTATGACCTCTGGAACTACGCCCTCTGGAACTACGCCCTCTGGAACTATGACCTCTGAAACTACACCCTCTAGAACTACGCCCTTTGGAACTATGACCTGTGGAACTACGCCTCTGGAACTATTACCTCTGAAACTATGACCTCTGGAACTACGCCTTTTGGAACTATGACCTCTGGAACTATGCCCTCTAGAACTATGACCTCTAGAACTATGGCCTTTGGAACTACGCCCTCTGGAACTATGACCTGTGGAACTATGACCTCTGGAACTACGCCCTCTGGAACTATGACCTGTGGAACTACACCCTCTAGAACTATGACTTGTGGAACTATGACCTCTAGAACTACGCCCTCTGGAACTATGCCCTCTGGAACTATGCCCTTTGGGACTATGACCTGTGGAACTTTAGGTCATAGTTCCACAGGTCGTAGTTGCATAGGGCGTAGTTCTAGAGGTCATAGTTCCACATGTCATAGTTCCAAAGGGTGTAGTTCCAGAGGCCATAGTTCCAGAGGTCCTAGTTCCAGAGGGCATAGTTCCAGAGGGCGTAGTTCCAAAGGTCATAGTTCCAGAGGTAATAGCTCCAGAGGCGTAGTTACATAGGGCGTAGTTCCACAGGTCATAGTTCCAAAGGGAATAGTTCCAGAGGGTGTAGTTCCAGAGGGCGTAGTTCCATAGTTCATAGTTCTAGAGGTCATAGTTCCATAGGGCATAGTTCCAGAGGTCATAGTTCCAGAGGTCATAGTTCCACATGTCATAGTTCTATAGGTGTAGTTCCAGAGGGCGTAGTTCCATAGGTCATAGTTCCAAAGGGTGTAGTTCCAGAGGGCATATTTCTAGAGGTCATAGTTCCATTGGTCATAGTTCTAGAGGTAGTTCCAGAGGGCGTAGTTCCACAGGTCATAGTTCCAGAGGGCGTAGTTCCACAGGTCATAGTTCCAGAGGGTGTAATTCAAGAGGACGTAGTTATAGAGGTCATAGTTCGAGAGGGCGTAGTTCCAGAGGTCATATATCGACAGGTCATAGTTCCAAAGGCGTAGTTCCAGAGGGCCTAGTTCCACAGTTCATAGTTCCAAAGGGCGTAGTTCCAGAGGGTGTAGTTCCAGAGGGAATAGTTCCAAAGGGTGTAGTTCTAGAGGTCATAGTTCCAGAGGCGTAGTTCCAAAGGGCGTAGATTCACAGGTCATAGTTCCAAAGGGCGTAGTTCCAGAGGGCGTAGTTCCACAGGTCATATTTCCATAGGTCACGGTTCCATGGGTCACAGTTCTACAGAGCGTAGTTCTTGAGGTCAGAGTTCCAGAGGTCATAGTTTCAGAGGGCGTAGTTCCAGAAGTCACAGTTCCATAGGTCATAGTTTCATAGGTCATAGTTCCAGAGGGCGTAGTTCCACATGTCATAGTTCCAGAGGTCATAGTTCCAAAGGGCTTAGTTCCAGAGGTCATAGTTCCAGAGGGCGTAATTCCAAAGAGCGTAGTTACAGAGTTTATAGTTCTAGAGGGTGTAGTTACAAAGGTCATATTTACACAGGTTATAGTTCCAGAGACATAGTTCCAGAGGGCCTAGTTCCATAGGTCATAGTTCCAAAGGGCGTAGTTCCAGAGGGCATAGTTCCAGAGGTCATAGTTCCAGAGGATGTAGTTCCAGAGTGTGTAGTTTCAGAGCTCATAGTTTCAGAGGGGATAGTTCCAGAGGATGTAGTTCCAGAGCTCATAGTTCCAGAGGGCATAGTTCTAGATGTCATCGTTCCATAGGTTATAGTTCCAGAGGCGTAGTTCCATAGGACATAGTTCCAAAGGGCGTAGTTCCAGAGGGTGTAGTTCCACAGGTCATATTTCCACAGGTCACAGTTCCATAGGTCATAGTTCTACAGAGCGTAGTTCTAGAGGTCAGAGTTCCATAGGTCATAGTTCCAGAGGGCGTAGTTCCACAAGTCACAGTTCCACAGGTCATAGTTCCAGAGGTCATAGTACCAGAGGGCGTAGTTCTAGAAGGTGTAGTTCCACTGGTCATAGTTCCGGAGGGCATAGTTCTATAGGTCATAGTTCCAGAGGGCGTAGTTAGAGAGGGTGTAGTTCCAGAGGGCGTAGTTCTAGAGGTCATAGTTCCAGAGGGCATAGTTCCAGAGGTCATAGTTCCAGAGGGCATAGTTCCACAGGTCATAGTTCCAGAGGGCGTAGTTCCAGAGGGCGTAGTTCCAGAGGTCATAGTTCCAGAGGGCATAGTTCCATAGGTCATAGTTCCACATGTCATAGTTCCATAGGCGTAGTTTCAGGGGGCATATTTGCACAGGTCATAGTTCCAGAGGGCGTATTTCCACAGGTCATAGTTCCATAGGGCATAGTTCCAGAGGTCATATTTCCAGAGGGCGTAGTTAGAGAGGGTGTAGTTCCAGAGGTCATAGTTCCAGAGATCATAGTTCTAGAGGGCGCAGTTCTAGAGGACATAGTTCCACAGGGCGTAGTTCCATGGGTCATAGTTCCAGAGGGCGTAGTTTTTGAGGGCGTAGTTCCAGAGGTCATAGTTCTAGAGGATGTAGTTCTAGAAGTCATAGTTCCATAGGTCATATAGTTCCAGAGGCGTAGTTCCAGAGGTCGTAGTTCCATAGGTCATAGTTCTAGAGGGCGTAGTTCCAGAGGTCATAGTTCCACAAGTCATAGTTCGAGAGGGTTTAGTTCCAGAGGGAGTAGTTTCAAAGGTCATAGTTCTAGAGGCGTAATTCCAAAGGGCATAGTTCCATGGGTCATAGTTCCACAGGTCATAGTTCCAAAGGGCGTAGTTCCACAGGTCATAGTTCCACAGGTCACAGTTCCAGAGGTCACAGTTCTACAGAGCGTAGTTCTAGAGGTCAGAATTCTAGAGGTCATAGTTCCAGAGGGCTTAGTTCCACAAGTCACAGTTCCACAGGTCATAGTTCTAGAGGTCATAGTTCCAGAGGGCGTATTTCCAGAGGGCGTAGTTCTAGAGGGTGTAGTTCCACAGGTCATAGTTCCACAGTTCATAGTTCCAGAAGGTGTAGTTAGAGAGGGCATAGTTCCAGAGGTCATAGTTCTAGAGGGTGTAGTTCCAGAGGTCATAGTTCTAGAGGGTGTAGTTCCAGAGGTCATAGTTCCACAGGGCGTAGTTCCACAGGTCATAGTTCCACGGTTCTAGAGGTCCTAGTTCCAGAGGGCGTAGTTCCATAGGTCATAGTTCCACAAGTCATAGTTCCATAGGAATAGTTCCAGAGGGTGTAGTTCCAAAACTATGACCTCTGGAACTATGCCCTCTAGAACTATGACCTATGGAACTACGCCCTCTGGAACTACGCCTTGTGGAACTATGACCTATGGAACTACGCCCTGTGGAACTATGACCTCTGGAACTACACCCTCTGGAACTATGACCTCTGGAACTATTCCCTGTGGAACTATGACCTGTGGAACTACGCCCTCTCTAACTACGCACTCTGGAACTATGACCTATGGAACTATGCCCTCTGGAACTATGCCCTCTGGAACTATGACCTGTGGAACTGTGACTTGTGGAACTATGCCCTCTGGAACTATGACCTCTGGAACTCTGCCCTCTAGAACTACGCTCTATAGAGCTGTGACCTGTCGAACTATGACTTGTGGAACTGTGACCTGTGGAACTATGACCTGTGGAACCCCTCTGGAACTATGCCCTCTAGAACTACGCCCTATGGAACTACGCCTCTGGAACTATGACCTATGGAACTACGCCCTCTAGAACTACACCCTCTGGAACTATGACTTGTGGAACTATGACCTCTGGAACTACTCCCTCTGGAACTATGCCTTTTGGAACTACGACCTGTGGAACTACGCCTCTGGAACTATGACCTATGGAACTATGACCTCTAGAACTATGCCCTCTGGAACTATGACCTATGGAACTACGCCCTCTGGAACTATGACCTCTGGAACTATGACCTGTGGAACTGTGACTTTTGGAACTATGCCCTCTGGAACTATGACCTCTGGAACTTTGACCTCTAGAACTACGCTCTGTAGAACTGTGACCTGTGGAACTATAACTTGTGGAACTACACCCTATGGAACTACGCCGTTTTGAACTATGACCTGTGGAACTACGCCCTCTGGAACTACACCTCTAAAACTATGACTTGTGGAACTATGACCTCTGAAACTATGACCTCTGGAACTACGCCCTCTGGAACTATGCCTTTTGGAACTATGACCTGTGGAACTACGCCCTCTGGAACTACGCCTCTAAAACTATGACCCGTGGAAATATGACCACTGTAACTACTCCCTCTGGAACTACACCCTTTGGAACTATGACCTCTATAACTATGTCCTCTGGAACTACACCCTCTGGAACTATGACCTCTAGAACTACGCCCTCTGGAACTATGACCTCTGGAACTATGCCCTATGGAACTACACCCTCTGGAACTACGCCCTATGGAACTATGACCTATGAAACTACACCCTCTGGAACTATGACCTCTGGAACTACACCCTTGGAACTATGACTTGTGGAGCTACGCCCTCTGGAACTACGCCTCTAGAACTATGACATGTGGAACTACACCCTCTGCAACTATGCCCTCTCAAAATATGACCTCTGGAACTACGCCCTCTGAAACTATGATCTATGGAACTACGCCCTATGGAACTACGCCTTTGGAAATATTACCTCTGGAACTATGCCCTATGGAACTATGAGCTATGGAACTACGCCCTCTGGAACTATGCCCTCTGGAACTATGATCTCTGGAACTATGGCCTCTAGAACTACACCCACTGGAACTATGCCCTCTAGAACTATGACCTCTAGAACTATGACCTTTGGAACTACGCCCTCTGAAACTATGACCTCTGGAACTACGCTCTCTGGAACTACGCCCTCTAGAACTATGACTTGTGGAAATATGACCTCTAGAACTATGTCCTATGGAACTATGACCTCTGGAACTATGCCCTCTGGAACTACGCCCTTTGGAACTATGACCAGTGTAAATACGCTCTCTGTAACTATGCCTCTAGAACTACAACCTCTGGAACTACGCCCTCTAGAACTACGCCCTCTGGAACTATGCCCTTTGAAACTATGACTTGTGGAACTACGCCCTCTGGAACTACGCCTTTGGAACTATGACCTGTGTAACTATGATCTCTGGAACGATGCCCTCTGGAACTACGCCCTATGGAACTATG
>ML782937.1:642973-661989 GCA_009831015.1 Picea engelmannii
AATGGGAAACACAATTTTTTCTTATTAACTTCTAACGAACACCCTTTGCTGTATATTCCTAGTCTTTCCAATTTCTAGAGCTACCTTGAAACAATCCTTTGTACTAAGAAATAGTTCTCTGGTAACAAGAACCATATAAATGTATACATGATAAGAAATAAAATGATGGCTCTCACTCCACTAATGTTTTCTCAGGGAAAGATACTCATCCCAATAGCGGATTCTCTACCATATGGTGTCCAACCCCCTTCCTTGGACCTAGCGAAACTCACATAGTACAACTCACTCGGAATCAAGGTGAACACAGTAAATGATGCTCCTACTGCAAAGACACCCTTTCGCAGCGTTTCATAAGTGAGATTGGTTCCTTAGTAAAAACCTTGTATTTTGTATGGTAGCCATTTCTTGCTGCTCCACCAGCAAAGAAAGCCTCTGCAATGATGAATGTCAACCTACAAAAACAAGATGAGTGTAGTCTGTTAGTCCTTATTCTTGGAATTTGTTACAACCTTTTGAGAATACAAATGTAGTGAGGTTTAAGAATGCCCTATTTAATCTTTCGGGCTGTGATCTAGTGGTTGAGATGGGGCATTGCAATGTTAATAACCCAGGTTCAAGCCCTAGTGGGGATGGAGCCCTGGATTATATGTTGGCCAAGTTAAAGAAAAAAAAATCCTTTTACTGCAACAATATTGCTGGAAGAGATTCAGACATGCCTTAATACACATCAGCTCATTTTATGCAGACATAAAATTTGACATTCTACAAAATTAAAAAAAATAAAAAATATATGTTGTAATATAGAAATGTTAGCTGTGAAGGAAATGCAAGCACCACAAAACCAAAACCATGGCCATAAAATTTAAGCAATTTGCATGGGCATTGGGTCGAGTAGTTTGCTGCTGTGCGAAAGATATTTGGAAACTGGAAATGAGTACAGTGTTAGGCAGAGGAATCTACGAATGTGTAGAGAGAGCTGGAACCTAGAACTACAACAAGTGCATGATTCTGGAATTGCGCAGAGGTCCAAGGAAACTGGAAATATGTCAAGTGACGCGTAGTCGCAACCCTCACGGTTCAACCCACTCTCACCAGGAACTTCTTAACACACAAGCCCGAAGAGTCAAAGGCTCTTCCAACTCCCTCTCGGGAGTCTTCACTACCCACAGTAACTCCTGCCACGACCTCCCTTCGCTTCTCGGGAAATCGGGTTCCGCGATATCGTGAAACACGCATGCACAATTCACATGTACAACAAAACCCCGAACCTCGAAGGTCAACGGGTCAACACTTCCACTCTTGGTCGGGGATCTCCCTATCGGAATATCACTATTCGCGATGTCAACACTTTGGGCTTTAAACCTCCGAACACCGATGTGCTGATTCCTCGATATAGCGCCACCTGTGCTCCACTAGCGTCTTAGGGTCCCATGCAGCCACGTCACTTCAGGATTTCACGGATCGAAAATCCACGATGCAAGTGTTTCTTGATGTCGAAAACCCCGAATGCCGAATCCCGACCTCCCGGGATCGCGTGCCACCTGTCCTATGGAGATCAACGGCTCCGAATAACTTGGGAAATCACAACTCGCGATTTCAACGAGTCTGCGCCTCACCTTGTTAATCGCCAAATGCCGAACCTCGATGGGCTTTGGTCCTTCCTGCGCCTATGGTCTAACCCCCGCGCAGCTTCTCCACGATCCAACGATCATCGGGACTGCGCGGTTTCAACTCTGCGATCCTTGACCGTCGATTCTCCTTCTTGGGGATTTCTTCTGTCCCAAAACTCTGTTGTTGTTCGAGTCTCACCTGGGTCTGTTCCCATAATATTGACGAAAGGAACTATCCCTCCTGAGCTTAATTTCTCTGACTCCTTCAGAGATTTTATACATGCTCCTCGTACTTGAATTCAACAGCTCTCGAAGTGTTGAGTCTCCCAGACTCTGCGTGCCCACAGCAACAGCAGTCTCTACCTTCCTTTGCTCAGACTCCCTGTTGAGACTTCGGCCTTGGCCTGCACTTCACCTGCACGGCTCTGTCAATACAATTCAACTTCTGGGTGAGCGAGAATGAGAGTTTAACTGCTGAGCCTCATCAACGTACTCCATGCGGATGAATTCGACTGCACTCTCTGCAGGAATCTCCTGGCTCAGACAGAGAAACAATTGAAACTCATTCTCCTCTCTCTCATAGTTTCTAATCAACTATGAATTCACATACACAGCATATCAAAGCAAATGCATGTAAAGGAAAACAAACATCCAAGAGCATAATATCAACATAGAGAAACAACACCAATCATGAAGCTGAATCAAGACTTTTCTATTAATCCAATCTGTACATGGGTGTTCTACACAGGTTCTCTGCTTTGCTCTTTCTCTTCTGAATGCTTGATAATACAGAATAATGTTACAATGTACAAAGGAGGGTGCCTATATTCCGTTTTCCCTCTCGAAATATGAAGCTATCAAATCTACAATAAATTCCTATCTACAACATTAAATCTAATAAATGCCTTCCTATCTACTTAAGACGAGAGCTTAAAGGCTCAAGGTCCATTTACAATACAAGTGCACTTCTTCAAATCAATACATTTAATGTTTGGCACAACCACATCAAAGTGAAATTCAAAAAGAAGTTTGCTGGCTTGTCCAGCTGTCTTTTCCTGCTCCACGCGCTGGCTTGCTTGATGAGTGAGCGATGCTCCTGCATCATACTCCTCGACTCAAAAGATTTCATGGGCTCCTATCCATGAGCTCCTGCACGGTGTGCTCATGCTCTTGTATAACTGCCTCAGTCTCCCAGCTGGCATCCTCCACTGGGTGATTCTTCCACTTTACCAGGTATTCAAAATACTGCTTCCGCCTGGTTTTCCTGCCTACTCGCTTATCCAGTATGCACTCCATCTGTGGATTCTGTGCAACTGGCAATTACTTCTTCCAATGGATCACTGGTTCCCCAGTCCCAACATCTGCTTCATCAGCCCTGTATGGGTATAAATCTGAAACGTTAAAAATCAGAGATATCCCGATGCCATCTGGCAACTCAACTCGTATGCATTCTCCCCGAACTTCTTCAGGACTCTGCACGGCCCAATCTTCTTCATCTTGAGCTTGTTATATGTTCCCCTTGGGAACCTTTATTTCCTTAGGTGCACGAGAACCATGTCCCCAACTTCAAACTGAAGTTTCCTCTTCTGTTGATCGGCTCTGCGCTTATACTCCTGATTTGATTTCTGCAGTCGCTGCTTCACCTGTGTGTGAAGTTCCTGCATCGCTTCAGCGAATTCTTCAGCATGAGCGCTGCTAGTTTCAGCCTGTCCTGACTCCCTGAGCTCAGAAACTCCCCTCGGCTGTCTCCCATACAAAATCTGGAACGAGCTTCTTCCTGTACTCCGATTTACCGAATCGTTGTACGTGAACTCTGCCTGTGAAAATATCTGGTCCCAACTGCTATGGTGCTCTGTCACCAAGCTTCTCAATAAATCCCCCAGACTTCTATTCACCACCTCTGTTTGGCCATCCGTCTGCGGATGATAAGATGAACTAAAAGCCAAATTAGTTTCGAGCTTCTTCCATAGCGTCCTCCAAAAATGACCTATGAACTTCGTATCCCGATCCGAGACTATGCTTCTCGGCAATCCATGCAGTCACATAATCTCTTTGAAAAACAAATTTGCGATGTGGGTCGCATCGCTGGTCTTCTGACACGGAATGAAATGTGCCATTTTTGAAAACCTGTCTACCACTACAAATATGGAATCAACTCCTCGCTGCGTTCTCGACAAACCCAAAACAAAATCCATACTGATCGCCTCCCATGGCCTTTCAGGTATGGGAAACGACTGATAAAAACCGGTGTTCTACTTTCGGCCCTTTGAATGTTGACAAATTCAACACCTTTCAACAAACCTCTTCACATCTTCCCGCATGCCTGGCCAATAATACGATTCGCTCAGCTTGGCGAATGTCCTGCCATGCCCAAAATGACCTGCTAATCCTCCGCTATGCTTTTCCTTCACCAAATTCTCCCTCATGGAGCAATTTGGAATGCACAATTGATTGCCTTTGAACAACAATCCATCCTGGATCAGGTAGTCTATCCAAGGACTCCGATCTCTGAGAACCAGATTCTCAGCTTCTTCGTATGCTTCTCCAAAATCTACATCCTCCGCATACATATCTTTCAGATTTTCAAAACCCAGCGTCTTGGCTCTGAACTCCTGCAACAACAAACATTTCCTGCTCAAGGCATCAGCCACCTTGTTAGCAGTTCCTGAAATGTGTTTTATCACAAATGTAAAGTTTTGCATGTACTCTACCCATTTCGCATGCTTTTGGTTCAACTTCTCCTGTTGACTTACGAACTGCAATGCGTGATTATCGCTATATAAAACGAACTCCTTGGGTATTAAGTAATGCCTCCACTTTTTCAATGCCTGTATGATGGCATAGAACTCTTTATCATATGTAGAGTATTTCAATTTTGCATCATCCATCTTCTCACTGTAATATGCTACAGGTCTGTCATCTTGACTCAGGACCCCTCCAACAGCGTATCCGCTGGCGTCACATTTCACCTGAAATGTTTTCTGAAAGTCAGGCAACACCAACACTAGTTGCTCTGTTATCTTTCACTTCAACAGATTGAAGCTCCTCTCAGCCTCTGCTGTCCAATGAAAAACTTTATGCCGCTTCTTCGCTGTGTCCATCATCGCGGCGCTAATTCCACTAAAATTCCGTATGAATTTTATGTAGAAACTAGCTAATCCGTGGAAACTCCTTACCTCGAAAACATTCCGAGGTGATGGCCAATTCCTGATTACCTCCACCTTCTCAGGATCCATCTTTAATTCATTTGCCGAGATTACAAAACCCAAATAGATGAGTTCTGTCTGCATGAAGGAACACTTCTTCAGATTGATCAACAACTTCTCCTGCTGTAGCCTTCTCATCACAATAGCTAAATGCCTCAAGTGTTCAGCCTTGGTCTTGCTGAAAATTAATATGTCGTCCAGATATACGACCACAAATTTGCCAATGAATTCCCGCAGGACTTCATTCATCAGCCTCATAAATGTGCTCGACGCGTTTGTCAACCCAAACGGCATGACCAACCATTCGTACAAACCCTCATTTGTTTTGAATTCTGTCTTCCATTCATCTCCTTCTCTCATCCGGATCTGGTGATATCCGCTCTTGAGATCAATCTTCAAAAAACAATTTGCCCCACTCAGGCAATCCATCAGATCATCCATTCTTGGCAGTGGAAATCTGTACCTGATGGTGATTTTATTTATCGCTCTGGAGTCTGTACACATTCTCCAGCCTCCATCCATCTTTGGACTTAGTACTGTTGGAACAACACATGGACTCAGACTCTCCCTGACCAGTCCTTTATCCTGCAGATCCTGTACCTACCTTTTGACCTCCTCGTTCTCCTGAGGCGTCAACCTATACGCTGCCTTGTTCGGAAAACTTGCTCCGGGTATGAGGTCAATGTGGTGACTCACACTCCGCATCGGTGGCAACGAACGAGGTAGTTCGTCCACGATGATATCAGCGAACTCTCCCAGTAGTTCCTGAATCTCTTCTGGCAAGTCGTCCACTCTTGTGCTTGTCAGAACAATTCTCTGCTTCCTGACAACAAAGAATTGTGGATCTTCATTCTTTTCCATCTCTGTGAGAAGCTCCTTCCCACTCATGAGAAGTATGGTGCTGCTCACTTCCGGCTTCACTTCCTTATCCTTTATCGGAAGCAATGTGTGTGTTTTCCCATCCTTCTCCAAGGTGTATGTGTTCATTCTCCCATCATGAACAACATTTCTGTCATACTGCCATGGTCTACCCAATAATACATGACAGACATCCATGGGAATGACATCACACAGAATCTCATCTTTATATTCACCCATTTTAAATTTAACCAAGCATTGTTTCATAACACATACCTGGTGTCCTTTCTGCAGCCATGACACTTTGTATGGACTCGGGTGATTTTTCATCTCCAGCTCTAGTTTCTCCACCATCTCGGTCGAAATGAGATTATCGGTGCTTCCGCTGTCCACTATGACCTTGCATTTCCAGCCCTTGGTCTTGCAAGTCGTCCGGAACAATCTACATCTCTGAGCTGTATCTTCCACCTCTTTCTCGGGTGTTAACAAAATTTTATGCACCGTCAGCGACTTCCCACTTCCGGCGTCGTCATCCTCATCATCACGCCTCTGTGCCTCTGTGATGTGAGCTTCTCCTCTGTCCATCTTCCTGTCTGAACAGTTAACGGCTTTATGTCCGTCTTTTCCACATGTAAAACATGTGATGACTCCACCTCTGCCTCTTCCTCTACCTCGGGTACGAGGAATAGCGTTGGCGTCAACATAACCGCCACCCTGTTCTGTCTGCTGCCTCCTCGGCTCAGCATATTGTTGCCTTGGTTGTGAGGTTCCACCTCTTTCAACCTTTCCCTGAGGTCTCTTCCAATCCTCCTTGGGCTTCTGGAATTTTTCCTGGGCAACCGCTTTGCCTCTGGGCTGACTCCTACCTCGCCCTCTCTGTCCCTGCTTGCAGCTAAGCTTCTCTTCAGATTTCAGAGCCATCTGGTAAGCATCTTCAACAGTCCTGATAACAGCCATGCTTAACTCATCCTGAATGTCATATCTCAGACCATTCAGGTATCTTGCCACCTTTTCATCATCGCTCTCCCGATGACCAGCTCTAATGTTGAGTCTGTAAAACTCCTCGGTGTACTCCTTCACCATCATCATCTTCTGCCTCAGGTTCTACATACACCTAAACAGAGTGATCTGATAATATCTGGGGATGAATTTCTCTTTCATCTTAGCGATCATCCGATCCCAGCTTTTGATCTTCTGTTTTCCTTTGCAACGCCTATCAGCTTGCAACTCGTCCCACCATAAGGCTGCATGTCCTTTCAACTTGGTAAGAGCATGCCTTACCTTCTTGTCCTCTTCGATATCCTCATAATCGAAGTAGGTTTCGAGTGCTCGGATCCAATATAGCAACTCTTCTGCATTTAGACTCCCTTCATAGACGGGAATGTCCATCTTGGTC
This sequence comes from Picea engelmannii, assembly GCA_009831015.1. Classification (NCBI taxonomy): domain Eukaryota; kingdom Viridiplantae; phylum Streptophyta; class Pinopsida; order Pinales; family Pinaceae; genus Picea; species Picea engelmannii. The sequence goes on from ML782937.1 coordinate 650,044, forward strand.
TTTGAGATCATTCTAGAAATGGCTTTAATCAACCTCTCTGTCGAGGCATCCTCTGCTGAGACCTCTTCTGCATCGTGTCCAGCTTCCTCTTCGACCTCGAAGTCACTAAGATCTCCAGCACTTGCTCCACATCATTGAGTTGTTTCCATCTCCTCAAGCCTTGCTCGGAGATCTCGCATTTGGCGCTCCATCTTTGGGTTTCCTGCTGGCCTACCCCTTCTTCGAGCGTCCCTGTCTTCACGATTAGGTGACTGCCTCTCTCTTCTGGGCGACATTGTGTAGTTCTGTCTCTGCTACAGAAAGCAAAGATACTCCCGCTCTGATACCACTTTGACGCAAGTCATGTGTATCAGAGTGCTTTCCTTTTCTCCTTCACCTCTCTCACCTAAAATATACAGACAAGATTTCCTGCTCTGATACCACTTAACGCATAGTCGCAACCCTCACGGTCCAACCCGCTCTCACCAAGAACTTCTTAACACATAGGCCCGAAGAGTCAAAGGCTCTTCCAACTCCCTCTCGGGAGTCGTCACTACCCACAGTAACTCCTGCCACGACCTCCCTTCGCTTCTCGGGAAATCGGGTTTCGCGGTATCACGAAACACGCATGCACAATTCACATGTACAACAAAACCCCGAACCCCGAAGGTCAACAGGTCAACACTTCCACTCTTGGTCGGGGATCTCCCTATCGGGATATCGCTATTCGCGATGTCAACACTTTGGACTTCAAACCTCCAAACACCGATGTGCCGATTCCTCGATATAGCGCCACCTGTGCTCCACTAGCATCTTAGGGTCCCACGCAGCCACGTCACTTCGGGATTTCACGGATCAAAAATCCACGATGCAAGTGTTTCTTGATGTCGAAAACCCCAAACGTCGAATCCCGACCTCCCGGGATCGCGTTCCACCTGTCCTGTGGAGATCAACGGCTCCGAATAACTCGGGAAATCGCAACTCGTGATTTCAACGAGTCTGCGCCTCACCTTGTTAATCGTCGAATGCTGAACCCCGATGGGCTTTGGTCCTTCCTATGCCTATGGTATAACTCCCGTGCAGCTTCTCCATGATCCAACAATCATCAGGACTTCGCGGTTTCAACTTCGTGATCCTTGACCGTCGATTCTCCTTCTTGGGGATTTCTTCTGTCCCAAAACTCTGTTGCTGTTCGAGTCTCACCTGGGTCTGTTCCCACAATGTTGACGAAAGGAGCTATCCCTCCCGAGCTTAATTTATCTGACTCCTTCAGAGATTTTATACACGCTCCTCGTACTTGACTTCAACAGCTCTCGAAGTGTTGAGTCTCCCAGACTCTGCGCGCTCACGGCAACAACAGTCTCTACCTTCCTTTGCTTAGACTCCCTGCTGAGACTTCAGCCTTGGCCTGCACTTCACCTGCATGGCTCTGTCAACCCAATTCAACTTTTGGGTGAGTGAGAATGAGAGTTTAACTGCTGAGCCTCATCAACGCACTCCATGCGGATGAATTCGACTGCACTCTTTGCAGGAATCTCCTGGCTCAGACAGAGAAACAATTGAAACTCATTCTCCTCTCTCTCACAGTTTCTAATCAACTATGAATTCACATACACAACATATGAAAGCAAATGCATGTAAAGGAAAACAAATATCCAAGAGCATAATATCAACACAGAGAAACAACACCAACCATGAAGCTGAATCAAGACTCTTCTATTAATCCAATCTGTACATGGGTGTTCTACACAGGTTCTCTGCTCTACTCTTTCTCTTCTGAATTCTTGATAATACAGAATAATGTTACAATGTACAAAGGAGGGTGCCTATATTCCGTTTTCCCTCTCGAAATCTGAAGCTATCAAATCTACAATAAATTTCTATCTACAACATTAAATCTAATAAATGCCTTCCTATCTACTTAAGACGAGAGCTTAAAGGCTCAAGGTCCATTTACAATACAAGTGCGCTTCTTCAAATCAATACATTTAATGTTTGGCGCAACCACATCAAAGTGAAATTCAAAAAGAAGTTTGCTGGCTTGTCCAACTGTCTTTTCTTGCTCCACGTGCTGGCTCGCTTGATGAGTGAGCGATGCTCCTGCATCATCAAGCGGGTAGTGGTTCGAGCCTTTGAAGAAACAAAAATATCGGTGCAAAAAACACACAGACCGGGCAGTATGGTTTAATTTTGTTTTCATTGTCGAATTTTAGGGATGATTTTCAATAAACACTCGATTTTCCATTGAATTTGTTCACCTTGGAGTTCGATCTCAAGCTCGGGTTTGGATTGAGATTTGCAGAATCTGGATCGAATTTATTTGAACTTCCTTTAGATTCAGTGAATTTTGAATTTCAAGGAAAATAATCACCGAATGTAGTGACTTAAACACTAACTATGCCTTTTGCAGTAGTTTTATCTGTAAAAATCTAAATCAGAGCTGAAGCATTATTAGCATAACAAAATTCAAATAAAAATTTCATTTGCAGCAGAAGTAAATGTGGGAAGGTTTATACTAGATAAGATAGTTTCTGTAGCTGGCATAATAACTGACAGGGTCAACGGGTCTTGGTTAGTTGGCAATGTAGGTGTGTTTCATAATCCATCCAAGTTTTAAACCCCCCATATGCAAAGTGCAAGCAGTTCATTTCATGCACAACTTCTCAGCCTAAGAAATATTTCCGAAGTGTTGTGAGACTGATATTTTCCATTGTAATACTCTGAGAATGAGACCGAGACTGGAGAAGGGCACTTTTTCCACACGGTGAGAATAGGAAGCATCTTATATAATTTCTGACTTGAAAAGTGTGCCGGAAATCCAAATCCTTAAAATCCTAACAAACATGCGCTTCATCATAAGCGTTACATAATGCGACATTAATGTACAGAGTAGCAGGGGGCAAAGTTATAAATCTATGGATTTTCTGTTATTTTACAAATATTACGTGAGTTGTTGTGCGTCCATGCGTAGTAACATAAATCACTGACCCGACATACATCTTCACCACACAGAGCGTCAGACCAAGAATCGTTTACATAGAATTTCCACGAAAAAAATACTTGAAATACAGAACGCTGAGAGCTATGAACGCACATAATTGAAACATTGGCGCAACATAGAAAAGAAATATTAGAGAATAAGAAGAAATGCTGGAAATGGCTTTCTAAAAAGGCCAGAATTATACTTGAAACATAGTATGACACAATGTATGATACAAATTATACTGCAAACCAGGCACTGTAGCAGACAGGGCACATGTCAGACAAAATAAGCCTAGGCCTGAACCAAAGGAGTGTTAAACATGCAAATCTGAGGTCTACAATAACTAATCAATTAAATAGACACCAAATTCATTGATGGTCCAGCAGTCGTCGTTGCTCACACAGTGCTCCGGTTCAGGGGCAGAGGAATGGGCGCCCAGAGGAATGAGGCGGGCGTGGATTGGGAGCAGAGGAATGGGTGCGCATAGAGGGAATGAGGCGGGGAAGTTGAATTTGAATTTGGCGTTGCCGGACGGAAAGATCGCGCGACTGCCGGCGGGAGGGTTGACGGGTAACGGGGAGATGGGGCTCTGACATGATTGGCGACGGCTCTGACATCATCGACGACGGGAAATGGAGGACGGTAAACGGTTGCCGTCAAAGGTCCCTTTTGTTTGGGGTTTAGCCTACGCAAAATTTTATAGTTATTTTATTTCAAATTTAATTTTGAAAAATATAAAATTCATTTTATATATTATAATAAAATTTAGTTATGTGATGATGATCATAATCATGATAAAAATAATATATTATTTAAAAATAATATATTATTTTTAAATAATTATAGAATTGTTTTATGGCTACTAAGAAAGTAACAAATAGTTAGACTAAGCTTAGTACAAAAGCAAAACCAATGATAGAACCTCCTTTAAAAGAGATTAAAAGACCAATTTATTCATATACTAATCACCATATAGGATTGGATAATCATCAAGAAGTATTTTGTAAAATGAAGGATGGTTTTGGATTAATGATATTATTGATGCTTCAAAGAAAGATATAGAAAAAATCAAAGGTATTCAAAATTTGTAATAATCCTTGATTCATCATGTTGATGCCTTGCACTCAGATGATTAGATGGTTTTTCATGTTGATTCCTTGCACTTAGATGATTAGATGGTTTCTGAGATGATTAGATGGTTTGTTATGGTTCGTCAACATATATATAAATACAAAGAAAAATTATAATGACGAGGGTAAACTCACAGGTTCTTTCTTATCGACTTTGTCTACTGTTGGCCCTTGGTTATGGAAGCAAGCGAAGATCAAGGAAGAAAAGGCAAAATGTGAACTGCGCAGAAGACACAGTGACTGTTACTAGATCGAAGTGAGCAAAAGAGTAGAAAATATAGAGAGAAGTAAGAGAAAGAAGGATGTTGGACGTGGAGATCGAGGATGCTCTCATAGAAATCTTTAGATAGAAATCCATCCTGAATTAAGTAGAAATCCATCCTAAATTAAATATTCAATCCATTGGCTTTTGTCTCTCAGAACGGGATTCTCGCATGCTTCATAAGTATCCTTGAATTCTGAATCATCTCTATACATTTCCTTAAGGATATCAAAACCTAAGGTCTTCCCTCAAAACTCCTGCAGAATCAAACATTTCATGCTCAGTGCATCAACAACTTTGTTAGCATTCCCAGAAATGTTCTTTATAACAAACGTAAAGTTTTGCATAAATTCAACCCATTTTGCATGTTTCTGGTTCAGTTTCTCCTGTCTGTTTATAAACTGTAAGGCCTGGTTGTCTCTATACAAAACGAACTCCTTTGGAACCAAGTAGTTCCTCCATTTTTTTAGTGCATGAATGACTGCATAAAACTCTTTATCATACGTGGAATAATTCCTTTTGGCATCATTCAACTTCTCACTGAGTATGCAATTGGTCTATTGTCTTGACTTAAGACTGCTCCAATCACAAATCCACTTGCATCACATCTCACTTGAAATGTTTTACTAAAATCTGGCAGAGCCAGAACTGGTTGTTCAGTTATCTTCTCTTTCAACAAATTGAAATGTTTCTCCACTTCCTTTGTCCAATGAAAAGATTTATGTCTTTTCTTGACTATGTCCATCATTGGTGTAGAAATTCCACTAAAATTTCTGATGAATTTCCTGTGAAAACTTGCTAATCCATGGAAGCTTCCGATTTCAAAGATATTCCTTGGCAATGACCATTCTTTGATTGCTTTTACCTTCTTTAGATCCATCTTCAACTCATTCAAAGATATCACAAAACCCAAATAAATGAGTTCTATCTTCATGAAAGATGACTTCTTCAGATTTATTAGCAACTTCTCTTGTTGCAACCTCCTCATTACTAGAGTTAAATATCTCAAATGTTCTTCCTCGGTCTTACTGAAGATCAATATATCATCAATATACACAATTACAAACTTCCCAATGAAATCTTTCAAAACTTTGTTCATCAATATCATAAAAATAATTGGTGCATTCGTCAAACCAAACGACATGAAAAGCCATTCATACATCCCTTCATTCGTCTTGAATGTTGTCATCCATTCATCACCTTCTCTCATCTGAATTTGATGATATCCTCTCTTCGAATCAACTTTTGAAAAAAACTTTGCCCCACTCAAGCAATCCATTAAGTCATCCATCCTGGGTAAAGAAAATCTATACCTGATGGTGATTTTGTTTATAGCCCTCAAGTCTGTACACATTCTCCATCCACCATCCTTATTTGGACTTAACACTATTGGTACAACACATGGACTCAAGTTTTTTCTAATCAACCGTATGTCCATCAAATCGTGGACTTTCTTCTCTACCTCTTTATTCTCTTGTGGAATCAATATGTACATTGCTTTGTTTGGAAAACTTGCTCCTAGTATAAGGTCAATGTGATGGATTATGGCTTATAATTAAGATGGGTGGCAACAAACAAGGTAAGTCATCCACCACTATATCAGTGAAATTGTCCAACAGTTCCTAAATTTTCTCAGGTAGATCATCTACCGAAGTACTGGTCAAAATGACTCTAGGTTTTCTCACCACAACAAACTGCATTTCTTCATAATTCTTGACTTCATCTAGAATTTCCTTCCCACTCATTATAAGTATAGTATTTCTTTCTTCCATTGTTTCCTTCTTGGCTTCAATTGGTAGCAACATATACGTCCTACCATTCTTCTCCAAGGTATAGGTGTTCTTTCTTCCATCATGAATAACATTTCTATCATATTGCCACGGTCTCCCCAACAAAAGATGACAGACATCCATGGGAATCACATCACATAAGATCTCATCTCTATAACCCCCTATCTTAAATTCAACTAAACATTGTTTAGTGACTGTTACCTGATCTCCTTTTTGCAACCATGAAACTTTATACAAGCTTGGATGTGTAACTGTCTCCAATTCCAAATTCTCCACCATCTATGTGGATACTAAATTATCTATTCTTCCACTGTCAACAATCACCTTGCATACCCTATATTTGGCTTTGCAAGCAGTCCTAAACAAACTGCTCCTATGGACTAGATTCTCTATCTCTTTCTCTGGTTTCAAAAGAATTTTCCTCATCATTAAGGATCTCCCACCTTCTGCATATTCAACCTCAACATTTCGCCTCTATTCTTCTGAAATGTGAGCTTTGACTCCTCCATCTCTTTTTCTATCGGGACATTCCCAATATTTTTGTTTGATCTTCTCATAAAGAAAACACTTTACTTCACCTCCTCTGCCTCTTCCCGTTCCTCTTGCTCGAGGAAAAGTGTTCCTATGGGCATATTGTCTTGAGAACTTCCTCCCCTTTCTGGGTGGTTATGAGGTTTCTTTTCTTCATCCTTAGGTTTTTGTACTCTGTCCTAGGAAAATTATTTTCCTCTTCTCTGACTTGTACCTCTGCCCCTTTAACCTTTCTTTCGGTCCAATTTCTCTTCTGCCTTCAAAGCAACCTGATAAGAATCTTCCACATTTCTGATTGTCACCATGCTCATGTCATCTTGAATCTCATATATTAGGCCATTCATATATATGGTGACCTTTTCATCATCAATCTCATGATGACCAACTCCAATGTTAAGTCTGTAGAATTATTCAGTGTATTCCTTCATTGTCATCCCTTTCTGTCTCAAACTTTTCATTCCTTGAAATAGATTGATTTGGTAATCTTTGGGTATGAATTTTCCTTTCATCTTCACTACCATTCTATCCCAGCTTTTAATTCTTTGTTTTCCTTTGCAATGCCTGTCAGCCTGCAGTTCATCCCACCACAGTGCTACATGTCCTTTCAGTCTAGTGACAGCATGCTTAAATTTCTTGTCTTCTTCGATATCTTCATAATCGAAGTATTTATCTAGAGCTCTAAACCAATCTAACAACTCCTCAACATCCAAGTTTCCTTCATACATAGGGATGCCCATTTTTTCTCTAGCCCATATTATTGCGACAACTTTGAATAGAGACTCCTCTGTAGCATCTTCGACTACAACCTATTCTTCAGGTCCTCCTTCGTTCTATAGTATCAGGTGTTCTTCTCTGTGTTGTCTCCATGGAATCTAATCGAGAACAAAGTTCTCTCATTTCCCTTTCCATGTGTTAGAAAAACAGGACTGTGAAGCAATAAAATAAAACAAATGCGGAAATAAAACACAGAAGATACACAAGACAAGAGAGACACAGATTTACGTGGTTCACCCAGTGTGGGCTACGTCCACCAAAGAAATTGACAGGTCCTTTCTTTATTATTATCCAGCAAAATGAAGGGATGCAACCTACAACAAAACCCGTTGTAACTTCCTCTTGTTTCTCTCACAGTCTCCTCTCTCAGAATACAATACTCGCCAACATACATAGCCGCAATACATTTCCCTCATAAAAAAGGGTTGCCTTCTAGGGAAAAAAAACCCTAACATAATCTCTATCATTAGATCTGCGACCTTATAATGAATGGTCCAGATTTACAATGAAATTACAATATACTTTTACAAGGCAATTTTTTCTTCGGGGGCTTCGCCCCCAAACCCCCNCCAGACCCCCCAGCCTGGGGGATAGCCCCCCCAGACCCCGCAGAGGGGGTACCCCCCCTCTGAACTCCCCCGCATGGAAGAGTGTACATACTTCTGGCGTGTAAATACTTCATGGGGTATAAACACAACTGGAAGTAAAAGACCTCTAAATCAGGAAGATAATCAGGCTCCACAACCAACACCACGACTAAATTGGGTAAATTTCTTTCTGGATGTCTTCTTGGCAACATTGTTGCAATATGTCCACATAGAATTCAAATCACAACTTTCCTTGTTCTTCTCTTGCTTACAGAAAACAAAATTTGTAAGCTTTGATACCACCTAACACAGAGCCACACCTCAGCAGGGTCTGTTGACCTCCAGGTCTATGGATCTTCATATTCCTCTGAGCCACAATGGCTCTTTGGTTCTCATTGGAACCTTCAACACTTAAATGCCACATGTCCTTTGATATTCTCTACCATGCGAACAAGCACTAGGTGTGAGCCTCCACTCCACATGACCACTGGTGTGACCACAGACTTAATCCAAAAAGGTGTTTCTGATTTCACGACTTCGCGTATTCTGTTGTAAGCCAAACTTGACTCACTCAACCTCCTAACTTTCAAACCCTGAGTTAGGGCTTAACAAGTGTAATCACCTTCCCTATACTTCCTTCGATGGGACCTCACTTTGTGTCCTAAAGCCCAACTTTTGAGCGCTACGGGACTTCGTGACTTGTGAACCCGCGATGTAGTTCTTCGCCCTTTTCCCGAAGTCCAAACTCGAGACTTCCTTTACCTAGATCAATGGTCCTAAACCTCCCATGATCCGACGATCTAGATTCTTCTTTCGCAAAATTGGGACTTTGCAACTCGCAAATTCAAGGTAGCAGTTTCCTCCACTCTCCCGACTTCCGAAATCCTGATATTCAGAGCACCAAATCAACGGCTCTCTCTCCTTCAAATCTGATGGCTGCTATCTTTCCTAAGCTTGCAAGTGTTGAAACAATCTCACCCTTATCCTCCACACAACGCCATTAGTTCTAATGGTCCATGGATATCGTCTCTTCTCCCTCCAAGAATTTCCACCGTTCGTTCAGGATCTTGATGGTTCCTGGCCAAATAACTTGGCGTCTTTCCTTTTGAGCTTGATTCCACGAGGTGAATTCAAACCTTTCCCTTGTTCTAAAATTCTCCAAGTCTCTATCCTTTTTGATATTGATCCTCTCTGCAAACTCAAAGATTCTAAGAAATCGTGCATGCACTCCTTGCGACCTTCACAATAGCCTCTAGTTATTCGACGACTCCAACTCTGGGCACTCCTTGCAACATAAGTTCTTCAACCACTCTCCTAGGTTGAAAAAGTATAAGACTTGACCTAGCCTGCACACACCTTGCGTGAATCTGTGATATACTTTCACTTCTACTAGTATAAGATCAACGATATCTCTCCTGATCTTTCTTTGAGATAAAACTCAAAACCTCACGTCGACGCACTCCTTGTGGAATTTCACTGCACTCCTTGCAGGAATTCTTAGGAAGAGAAACAATTGAAACTCACACTCTCCTCACATAGACTTCATACATTTGACATGAAATCACACACACACACACACACATTTAAACAAATGCATAACAAAGAATATAAGAAACATTTAAACATACCATTCAATAGATGCAAATAGTAACCAATGTACACCAGAACAATTGGGTCAAAGCATTCTTCCATTAGTACCAATGCTTTTGTACATGGTCTGTAACAACTACATCTATCTGCTCATACAACTTATACAATCACTGTTCTTCTATGCTCTCGTATGCTCTCTTTTTCTACTTCCTAATTACAATGAGAATAATACCATATATACAAGGGAGTCTTCTTGAGTTTTTCCCTCCTACAACCTTAAGCTATCTTATCGAATTAAAGACTACAACTACTTTACATTTATTCTAATAAATTCCCACAACTGGCAGACGCTCAAGATCTGCATTACAATCCCCAAACATTAAAAGAAAATATATCTTTTCAGATGTTACATTAATGTGTTTTCTTTTGAATTTTAAAATGTCTTCAAAATGCGCGTTGGTGTATATCCAGCTTGTTCTCCGCTCGCGCTCGCTGATGATGCTCCTGCATCACATCACAACAAAGTATTCTGTCCTTCGAAATTTCCCCATAAAATGATTGGTTATCATCCTTGGTGACAAATTGAGGGAAGAAAGACACAACTTTTATTATTTCAAATATATTGGCTCTATTGAATTCTGCATATATTTGTTGAAATAAATGGACACCAAGTGAAGCAATATCACAAAAACTTTTAATAGTCTACCCTTCCTCATTCCACATTTTCCATATTGTATTTATATTCTCCTATGTCTAGCATATTGATGATTTTGTTTTATATTTTCATTTCCAAGATCAAGCCAAGTGGCTCTACCTTCTAAACGTTATTTTTCTTCTAAACCTAACAATAGTTTCTTCTCTAGACATTCTAAATCCTTTAGTATTCTATCCTTCTCCTCACTAATAGTATGGAATAGTTTATTATGAAAGAGTGATGAAAGTTTGGATTGAACCTCTGCCAAACAAATATCCTTCTTTTTGTGTTTCTCAATAGCCCATTCAACTACCTTAACTTTAATCATAATTAAGGAAGCTGCAAATTTCTCACTAGAAGATAGACCTAAATTGGTATCAAATGGAATCCAAAAGGATTTGACCAAGTCCTAAAACTCTTCATCTTCCAGCCATCCCAGATTAAATTTAAAAGGGATTTCTGGTTTGTTATCTTTCAACTCCAATTGCAAAAGGATCAGGAAATGATGATAAAAACCTTTGGCTTCTACCCAAGATCTATATGTCAACACTGATTGGATCAACATATCAAATACCAAGAATCTATCCAAGCACTTCGAGACATTGTCTTGACATTTTATTTTATTCCTCCATGTGGGTTTAAGAGCAACTGGCTCCACATCAGCGAGATCCATCTCTCCTAAGTGATGCTTGAAATAGACTCTCAAATTTTCTATCCTTGTTGACTCTTCCTAGCTCTCTTCTTTGTTCAAAGTAAAGTTCAAATCTCAAACAATAATCACTGAAACATCTCTAACCCCCTACATATGAAAAGCCTATCACATAATTTTTTTTTTATCACCATACAAACCATACACATTTTGTTAAGAACCAAATATAAATATAGCATAGAAAAACCTTAGAAAAAGTACTCAACGCCTTGAAAAAGAGATAATTTCAGATAATAAGCCTCTTCGAGGGGGGAACCTCCTTTTACCCCACTTAAATGTTCAAGTACAAGATGATTCAAAATGAAAATGTCTCCTTGGTATATATAGGATACTAGGAGTTATAATTACAACTAATGGCCTAAAACTGACATAAATAAAATAACATTACTAATATAATATGCCCCAATTAAGGGGTAATGAGCCAATATTAGGGATTAACATGCCCCTCCCCTTGAGACAAGTGTTTTCTGCAATGCTTGAATAACTCTGGATGCTTCTGTATAAAAGACTCATCTTCCCAAGTGGAATCTTCAGCTGATAGTTTCCTCCATTTAATGAGATACTCTGAAATGGATCTATTCCTCAGTTGGCGAATTCTTGTGTCAGTGATGGCTTCAGGCTCCAATATGATTTTTCCTTCCTTATCAAGTTCTAGAAATATAGTTTGAACTGGGATCTTATCAGCTATAACCTTCTTTAAGCATGAAACATGGAAAATTGGGTTTACTCATGAAGATGCAAGCAACTCCAATTTGTATGCCATAGTACCAATCTCTTGCAACACCTTATAAGGGCCATAGTACTTTGCTGATAATTTATTATCCTTCTTGGCTTGCTTGAGGGGCATCTGTTTGTATGGTTGTAGTCTTAAAAACACCCAATCCCCTACTTCAAAACTTCTTTCACTACGATGTTGA
>ML782937.1:698880-719073 GCA_009831015.1 Picea engelmannii
AAATCAAATTCAAGTGATATAATTCTTATTATTATGCATGCCTTGTTACTTCCAAGTTGGTAAAAGACATAATAGTTTAAGGATTCAGTTTATAAACGATAGCCTTGTCTTCTTTATGAATTGAATTATCATATATGAATTTGCTATATTGTAGGCTTCCCTCTTACATAAATTCATAATCTGAAAACTGTTATGATTTCTTTTATGTCTTGTTTGTCCTGTAAATTACTTCAGGAAGCATTATAGATGATCCCTTGCGAGAATCTTAAGAGCTTAACGGTGTGAACTTCTTCCTCCAACCTGCTTATGAAGTCATCTTACACAGGGAAAACTTGGAGCGTATCCAGGTTAATTAGATAGATGTTTATCATTTAATTAATTAGTAGTTTAGTTAGATTTAGATTAGATTATTTAATTGCAGTTAGTTTCCTTTCTGTTTTATAAAATACAAAAAGACAAAAATAAATCCTTGGCTGTCTTAGGGCAGCAAGCACATGATTTTTGCAGGTTTTAATCAAATCTGTAATCTGTCCATATTGTATATCTGTGAATAAAGAATGATTGCAGCTGACAATTAAGTAGTTGATTTGAGTTATTATGATCATAGTTAGTAGTTTGTAGTTAGTAATTTGTAGTTAGATTAGTATAGTTAGTTTTAGTTGTTTTATTAGTTTCTAGTTTCCTTAGTTTTAGTTTAATTTCTTTTATTTAGTTAGTTTGTTTGTTTTAGTTAGTTTTTATTAGTTTCTAGTTTCCTTAGTTTAGATTATTTATCTTAAATCACTTTCTCTTTGGTTTCCTTACGAGACCTTAGGGCGGCCAACGGAGCCGTTAAACTCGTCAGGGTGGTCCATACCAAATGGCTTGGGTTATTTAGACAACCCCGGACCGGTTCCACTCTCCCAGTTGACGGACGGTCATTTTCGCCCGTCAACACATCTCTGTGTCTGTTTCATGTCGTTGATGGGGGATACATCAAGGCCCTCCCTTGACGATTCTATTCCTGTCGACTCCAACACATTATCTAGGAATTAGACTTAGAAACCATTTAGTACTTTGGGACCTGCATGCCTCAATGGCAGGCCTCCTCACATTCGACAGTGGGTTTACATCATTGACCTCTGATCGAATGATTCCACGAATGTTCGACTTCAGCTCATCTATTCACGTTTGGTGTAATGTACTGAGGTACCTTGGGAATCATTGACATTAATGGTGATCTCCCTCGCACTTGTTAACGGTTTACCTCATCGACCGGTAATCAAGTGGTTTCTGCCATGTTCGACGCCAAGACATCTATTAACATTTTTAGATTCGTGCCATATTGGGATTGGTATGAAGACCCTGGGTTGAGTAATTCACTTTGATATATGCTTTGCCCAGGTTGCGAAGGAGTTTCTATTGGACAAATGACACATACACTGTTACGTAGATCCACTTTGTATTGTTCGTGGCTATGTCTTGTCATCTCATAGATCCACTGTGTATTCTTCGTGGCTACGATCAGTCTGAGTCATCAGAGTATAGATCCACATTGTATTCTCGGTGGCTATACCTTTTTATCAATACAATTATGGATCCGCAGTGTATTTGATGGCGGCCATATCCTGCTAAGTCTTGATCACCCAAGCATAGGTATGCCTACCTTGGGTTTTGAAATATGTCATGATATTTGTTGGATGTTTGTGTGTAGCTTCCGTCAGGTTCTCCGAGTCTATACCCTTGCTTGAGAATCTACAAAGTATTTCAGTTATTAGTTGGCATCTTCTAACTTCATACTTTGGGGGGCATTCTGTTACACGTCAAAATTGCTCAGCTGGATAAGTGTCGCATTGTCCCTCTTAATTGTCATAAGTGTCGCATCAACTTTCACAAGTGTCACAAGTTGGCCACTAGTGTCGCAAATGATGTTTGGACATACTGCTATGTCAACGACACTAAGGGAGCACTTATAACATCTCACATGATTGATTTGAAGGAGGAGAACTGGTCTACTGAATTCAAACACCTTTTGCCACCTGAAAGCACCTCAAAAACTGAGTTTTGGAGAGGAGCGCTCCCCCTTACACTATCTCGGAGCGCTGGCGCTCCCCAATACACTGTCAGGGAGCGTTATAATGCTCCCCTGGCCCTTTTAAGGGAGTTCTATATATTTTGAGAGCGTTGGCACCCCCTAAAGCTTACTAGGGAGCGCTACAACGCTCTGATGGCCCTTTTGAGGGAGCGCTACCTATTATGGGAAGTTGTTAAGATATTGAGATGAATGGGGAAAGCATCTTTTCATTCTTGGAAGGAAGTTGGATTTGAATCCCTAGTCTAGCCATGATCCTAGGGCAGATCCTCAACTGAAGGAGGAAAATCCTCACCTTCCCCAAGGATATCTCAATATTGTTGAGCCTCTGCAAGGCTATATAAGCAAGCTTTCTAATGGTGAAAGGGAGATTGCAAAGAGAGAATTACACCAAACTTATGATCTCATAAGTGGTGGGGGAGGAATTGAATATGTGAAACTTATGATCTTGGAGGAAACTTACAGTCAGCCAAAGGAGATTGATCAGTGAAGCTGCTATTATCCAGGTCTTGAATCTTTCAGGCAAGGGTTAGACGAAGAGGACTTGACGAAGCTGTCGCATTCGCATCTACGATTGTAAGTACTGCTGTCGTTATTCTCATCAATATGACACGCTTGTCCTGTTTCTTTCTAGTTTGTGTCTAATGTTACATGAACTTATCATTCAATGGTAGATCTGTTTTCAAGCTAATATCAATAGAGTAGGAAGTATTTGTATCTTGCTTTACCCGCAGAACTCAGCGAGGAGCAAAAGATTGGAGCGTGCAAGGACAAACGTCAATAACGAGTACTTCTATCATCATTCCTTCTCATGTGTTAGTTTAGATAGATTTGAAAGAAATTTAGTGTCCACGTTAATCATTTTTCTGTCTAGGGTTAAGGTCAAGCTCTAGAGGTTGATCTAGTTGTCCGCAGGCAAATTTTCCTACAACAGAAAGGAAGACCAACAAATGTGAAGCACTTAAGAGTGTTCATAAGCAAATTCTACATCAAAACAAAAGAATGAGGAATGGGAAAGTTTGACTCTCGTGTGGACAAAGGCATACTTGTTGGTTACTCAAGTACAAGGAAAACATACAAGTGTTAAAATCTAAGGCTCAACAAAGTTGTGGAAAGCATCAATGTAACAGTTGATGAAACAGGTGGACAAAAATTAAAGGAATCAATGGAATAGGTTTATGAAGAAGAAGAAAATGATGAAGAAGAAGTAGAAGGGGAATATGAAGAAGATCATACAAAAGTAGAAGAGAAATTTCAACAAGTGCCTCCAAATACACCTAGCAAATGAGTACAGAAGGATCATCCTTTAGATTAGATTATTGGAAACAAGGATGCAAGAGTTGAAACTAGAAGAAGAATTCGTTCACCAGAATAACTACACCTAGCACTCTTATCTACGATTGAACCAAACAATTTTGAAGAGGCCAACAAGGATGAATTATGGAAAAAGGCCATGAATGAAGAATTGGATCAAATAGAGAAGAATGAAACTTGAGAATTGGTTCCAAGGCCAAGGTACAAGAATGTGATTGGCACAAAGTGAGTTTTTAGAAATAAATTGAATGAAGATGGACAACTTACAAGGAACAAAGATAGATTGGTATGTAAAGGATATGCACATGTTGAAGGGATCGACTTTGAAGAGACGTTTTCCGCAGTTTCCAGAATGGAAGAAATATGATTGATCTTAGATTATGCATGCTCCAATAATATTAAAGTGTATCAGGTGGATGTGAAATCAACCTTTCTGAATGGGGAACTTGAAGAAGGATTCTACATTGAAAAACTAGAAGGATTTTAGCTATCAGAGAACAACGATTATGTGTGCAGGTTGAAGAAGGCCTTGTATGGTCTAAAACAGGCTCCTAGAGCATGGTACTCTATATTGGATAAATATCTACAACATGGAGGGTTCAGAAAAGGAAGTGCACACAACAACCTCTACATCAAGGTTTTGATGGAAGAAATTGAATGCTCGTCAACTGGAGGGGTGGATCTGGTCTGGGGTTGTCTAAATAAACCAAGCCATTTGGGATGATCCACTCCGACGGTTTTAGCGGATCCATTGGCCGATCTAAGTCCTAGGAAAATGAAAGAAAAAATAAACTAAAGGAACTAATCTAAATAAAAAAAAAAGCAACTACAACAAACTATATACAATTCTAAAGCATATATACAATTTAATAACTAATGCTATAGAGCAATCATCCTATTTATTAAATGTTCAGCTTATCAACACAATTAAAACTCAATCACAAATGTACAGTATTTACAGATTACAGATTTTAAATCGAAAACCTGCAAAAATCATTTGTAAACTGCCCTATGATAGCAAAGCTATTGTTTTTTTATTTTTATAATTTTTATGAGACGTAAATAAAATGACGACTAACTAAGCTAAGCAATTGAAGCAACAATCCTAACTATAAATCTGAACTATATATCTATCTAAACCACTGAGAATTCTTGAACTTATTAACTATTGAATTGCAAATAACAAACTGACCTGAAGTAACGCTTCCTATTTGTCCTGTGCACGGTACTTGATTTAGCTGTTTGGTGGGAGGAAACCCGCACCAGATTTTCCATAGGATTTTTGTAAACAGGAAGCACCAATGCTCTTTGAATATGAATGACAGAACAAACAAGACAAAAAAGACAACAATCTTACAGTTTACAAATCATCACATTTAGATAAATCCCTGTGCAAATATTTGTATATAATCGTTCATTTAATTAACGAGATAAACCTCTTGTTAATTAAATTCAAACAGAGTAATTGTTGTGAGTAAGATGAGACACATCGAATATGGACAAAATTTAAGTCATAACACATCAACCTGCAACAAGTCTTGATATCTAAAGTAGTCAATAACTTGATCACAAATTAAAATGCACAATACTTGAACGAAAGTATGATAAATTGAAAGCTAAAGCTGTTACAAAAGATCCACTTCCATTCGAGTCTGTATCATCATAAATCCATAGTCTTTGTTCTCCCAATAGTGATGGGTCTATTACAAAAATTAATGAGTATATAAAGGCCACAGGGTAAAACATCCCTGTGGGAATTATCAACAACTGTTTACAGAAAATATGGGAAGAATATCCCAAATGTCTATTTCTAACTAAAACTAACAACCTAAACCAAATCTATGTAACAAAAGTATGTTCTAAACTGCCACATCATGTTCAATTTCCCATTGAAATTCGTATGTACCTGAAGATAGGCAAAAGTAGACAATTTTAGATAATGTTTTAATTGTAAAATCAACAAAATCTAAATACTATGACTAGCTACAGAATCTCACGATTCTGTAGCTGGTCATATTTACAAACAACATTGTTTTAAAACAATCCAAATGATAACAGAAATGTATATGGTCAATCAAACAGAGCCTTTATTACCAATTCAAGACAAGCAGATCATTCTTGGTAAAACAAACCAAATCTTTTATGCCAATTTAAAACAAACGAGATTGAATTAATCGAATGGTAACAAGGATATATGCGATCTGTTAACCAACTTTTTTATTACCAATTCGAAACAAACAGAATCGTTTTGACAATTCAAAACTAATAGAACTATATCAAACTAACTCAGAGCCAATTCAATCATTTATACTAATTAAAGAATAAGAAAATCGTATTAAATCGGTTCAATCAAAACTAACAGAACTATATTCGATTTTAGCAAACAAATATTTTGTACATGATTCAAAACGAAATCATTATGGGAAATTCGAAGTAAACAGAATTTTTTTTGAATCTATTCAAACAAAACAAAACTAATTCAGAGAAAACACAATCGGCCATGGTAATTCAAATCAAACCATTCAAAAATTGATGTTGAAATAACATAACTGGGCTCTAGGAAAACGATTTGGTCAAGATAACTTTGAGTTAACAAGGGTAGTAGCTACCTCAACATTTCTAAAGACGATTGAACCCGTGGTCTTTTGTTTCTTATCGTAAGCTTGTAGCCCATCTCTTTCCTTTGACAACACAGTAACCCGTTCCTCCAAGGATTTAATTTTAGATTGTAATAGAGGAACATCCATGTAGTAACATTCAAGCCAAGAATTGCATTGAGTACACGGTTGTTGATCGGGCTGAGTCACTATAGGTGAGGGTTCTTTCAAGTTACCAGGGGTTCCACGGTCGAACTTAATTCCTGGGAAATTAGGGTCACCGTTGAGACAAGGTGGGAGATTGGTTACGTAATCATAGGATTCAACAGAGTAGAGACCGCGTGAATATGGGTATTCCTCGGCCAAAAAGCGTTCAACCTCAAAGTCTGAATCCTTGCTCAAAATAATAGGCTTCTGGTCAGTGTTTTGCTTGGGCTTGTTTCGAGCACATCTAGATATCCATTGTTCATTCTTCTTTCCCTTACTATTGGCATCAGTATTGCCCTTGCCTTTCTTCCTTACATGCCTCTTAACGGTCTTAGTATTGTCTTTAAAACATGGGTCAGGCATGGTATCGGGTAGGTCAATGTTGGGGTAGTTCGAGGGTTTGACAGGGGGTAGAAGGGTAGGAGGTGGCACGGCAGGCCCAACCAGGGTTTCATTGACCACAGCCTTGTCCATTTGAACACATTCAGGAGTGAAAAAGCCATTCCTTGATAGGAAGGCTTGCCAACAGTCACCACTAAGCTTCAAATGATGAACAATAATGATTTTGATCAAGCAGTGATGAAAGAAACTAGAATCAACCTTTTCCCTCTTAAAACGTTTGGACATTTTATACAAGATGCGTAGGAGTTAGTGGGGCATATTCAGAGGTTATTTTATGAAAATCATAAGCAACCGAAGATGATAAAGAAAAATTAAACCATAACGACCTTTGCAAGTCACGAATTGCTTAACAATTTCCAATAAATCATGCCACCTGGTCTTAAGGGCAGTGACAGGCATACCTCTATCACAGCTGACAATTTTCCTTGATGTGAACAGGAGCTGCCATGGCACCTTGTCCACTTTTGAATTCTTAAACCACCTCTACCCTTTAGCTGGTAAACCCGTGGCTGAACTGAGAAATTCTTCGTCCAGTTCAAGCTGGATGTCTCCAACTTTAGCCCTGCATATGTCGAACATGAGGGAAAACTGTTGGGCGACTGTAAGGTTGAAACCCTCAAATTTTTGGATAAAAACTAACCAACCATTATTCTCCAAGTCTTCACGAGCATTGTCAAATAGCAGCAGTGTTTGGATGCCATTAGGTTCTATGCTCACTACAGGTGCCATAGGAGAGAGCACACAGTGAGCAGGGTAAATGGACAGGGGTTTGGATAGGGATACGCAGGATTGAATGCTCACAGGCTTCTCCGAAACCAATAGAGGTAACCCGAGATACAAGGCAGGCATTAATGCCTAAGTGTGCGAGGGTGGTGGAACGAAACAAACCCATGCAAAAAATTCATATCGAAATATACAATCAATGGAACTATGGTGATTCAAATCACTATTGGTGTGTGTTAAAAGAAATGTACACGATATGCCAAACCAACAACTATTGAAACCATGATAAGTCGACCTGAATACTTGCACAAATAATAGTGTTGGTATGATTTAAAACCAAAACAATATTTCGAATATAGCACCAAGGATTCGGTCATAGAACATCAAACCACCATTGTATCAAGGACTCAATCGCAATCACTAGAAATACCATTGCATCTCAAACTTATAAAATGAAGTCATATTAACAAAAAATGCAAAGTGAGTAAAGGTTTGGTGTCTTGCCAATTGTGTGACCATCCTTGAGTTAGAGGTGAATTGACCATGGAACAAGATTATTAATAATAATCCAGTGATGATTTTAATTCCATTGACATGACTTCGAACTCAAGTCTTTCATGCTTACAGTCGTGAAAACGAAAAAAAAAGGCAAGTGTGCGAATGCGCAAGATAATAGTGTTGTTTTATTCAAAAGATTGCGATGAGAATCAAGGGTTCCAAAATAAGAGTGCGAAATGGCTGCCAATAATGGCAAACACTGGTAGAAGCAGTTATCTCTGCCAAACGAACAAATTCAGATTATGATAATGAGAATAATTCTAACTCAAAAAACAACCAGAAAATTGTTTAAACATCATCATTAATCAAATATCCCAGTAGTGCTTAAAGGATGCAAACTGATAACAGTCTTAAGACAAGTGAGCCACGATATTAAAGATAAAATCTCCAATACTGTTGACAGAGCCACTGCTGCCAGTAGGCATCCATAGCCTCGACAGGGTTTCCATTTAACCCACTCTGATATCTGTATCCTGCCAAGAAGTTCCAGATCAGAATAAATGACATTTTAAGGTCAAGAGATTTCATACTTACAAATTTTCATATACCCGACATTGCTTCCCTGCCAGCGGGCCTATTTAGTACCCCAGCGAAGTTGTCTTGGCGTCATGCATCCATTTACCCGCTGCCAGCAGACCTGTTCAGCATCCCGGTGGGTTTACAAGCACTTCCCACAACTCTTTTAATGATTTATTTTTTAAAGATATATAATTGAGCGGGGGGACACTAAAAATTATGATTTTTTTAGACATATTTTTACAGACCTTGAAATATTTTTTTTTAAAAATTGTCCTTCATTAAGATCTAGAGATGGTTTGTTTACAAAACCGACCTTCTAAGGCAGGGATACATTTTCTAAGTCATTCCATTAAGGAACAGGGACAACATAAGAAGATAATAGATGATCGTGACCGGCTTCACTCACAGATCGAAATCAGTTAGCTTCTTTCAAACAACAGTCTTCACTCAAGATGGTTGTAAATTTCAAAAGTATATTATAATTGATGTTTAGACAATTTTTCAGTAGTCATTTTAGTGAAAGAATTTTCTGTTTTCTTTGTCTGAACAGTTCATAATGCAGGTATGTGTATTTCCAAAAACAAAAACTGATAAGCGCAAGGGGAAAAATCAAAACCAAAATAGTAAAAGAAAAGCAAACAAAAGAAAAATATTTACACAGTATGCACAGGGTTGTCATCAAGCGAAATATCTTTTTAGAGCTTGGACATTCACCGGATAGGTGTCTGGTTGTCCCTCTAGATTCTGTAATCGGAAAGAGCTGGGACCCAATTTCTCAGCAATTAAAAATGGTCCAATCCATAAGTTCTGAAACTTAGTGTGTTCTCCCTTTCCCTCATGCGGTTTGTCTCATTTCAAGACAAGGTTAGCTACTTCGAAGTTCCTATCAGAGGCAGAGTTGGAATCAAACTAGCTTTTGACCATTAGTTGATGCTAATCTAACTTACGTTTAGCTTGAGCTCTTACCTCTTCTAGTTTTACTAAAGTGTTAATTTGATTCTCCAAAGGGGGGCAATCTTATTCTTGTAATTTCTGTGATAGCTGTAGTGAGGGAAGAAGAATATGTGGTGGCAGAATTGCTTCTCTGCCATAGACGAAAAAGAAGGGGGAGTTACCTACAACAGTTTTTGGTGTTACCCTATCATCCCAGATTGCATTTAACAATGCATTATGCCAATTTTTGTGATTTTCAGATACCGTTCTGTTGATGATTTTAATCAGATTCTTATTTGTTGATTCTGCCAATCCATTGCCCTGAGGATAATAGTTGGCAGAATACTTCAATTTAATTCATTTTTCTAGAGCAAACTCACTCATCTCAAGAGAAGAAAAATAAGAAGTGTTATTGAATACTAAATAGTCAGGGATACCAAAACGAGTAATAATATTTGAATTTAAAAAGGCAATTACCTGACGGGTATTCACAGTTCTTAATGCAGCAGCTTCAGACCACCCGGTGAAGTAATCTGTGGTTGTTATGATAAAATTATGCTACTATGAGGATGGCAGATTGATTGGACCTATAATATCAAGACCCCACTACTGAAAAGGGGAGTCTACTGAAACAGGCTGCAAAGGAAAGGCTGGTTTCTGTATCCACCCAGACGCTTTTTGACAAATAATACACTTGCGACACAAGGCATGGGCATCTATAAAAAGTGTGGGCCAGTAATAACTATCTCTCAAAACTTTATGGGTAGTGGTGTCACCACCAAAATGCCCACCAGCTTCTCCTGCATGCAATTCTAGTAAGATTTTTCTGCTTCATCTTTCTCAAGACAACGCATTAGTACTCCACCAAAATTTTGACGAAACAGAATATCATTAATAAAATTAAAGGAGGCATATTTTAATCGCTCTTATTTTAGTGGGATCCATGTGACGGGGGGCTTACCCATGTTTCAGACAAAATTTTATATCGTCATACCAGGGACTGACAGAGTTTTGTGCACAACAGATTGCATTTTGATTGTGTTGTCCTGGGTTTGACATATCGTTTTCTTCTTGCTGTCCTGTTGCTGAATCAACGACTAACTTGCATAACCCTTGGCCTCTCACTATTTGAGCTAGGGTGATTTCTATGTCATACTCCTGTAAGGAAGTAACCCAGTTCGCCCTCTTTTTGCCTAGTTCTTTCTGCACTAACAGATTCCTGACGGCTGGGTAAGGGACAATAATTTTTGTCCTAGATTTCAAAAGATAAGATCAAAAGTGTTTGACTACTTTAAAAATAGCGTAGGCTTGCTGATATACTGCTGGGTAATTAAGTTCCACACCTTTGAAAGCATAGCTTATAAAGGCAATGGGTACTTCATTATTTTCAGCATTCTTTTCAGTTAGGACAACAGCGTAGGAAAGGTCAGAAGAAAATGTGTAGAGCGTGAAGTCTTGCAAAAAGTCGGGGCTCATGAGAGAAGGAGCGTCTATTATGGCCTTTTTTATTGAATTGAAAGCTTGATTTTCTAAGGGTCCTCAGTGATATTGCACGTATTTCTTAATTAAATTCTGTAAAGGTCTCACCATCTCGGAGAAACTAGGAACGAATCTCCTGACGAAGTTTATCTAGCCTAAGAAAGACTGCATAGACTTTTTGGATGAGGGAGGGGGGAGTTTCGAGATGACTTGAGTCCTTTCAGGGTCGATAATCATCCCTTTGCTTGACACAATAAATCCTAAGAGTTTACCTTGTTCTACTGTGAAGATAGATTTTTTAGGATTCAAGGAAATGTCGTATTTACGACATCACTATAGAATGGCTCTTAAATGAGCTAGATGATCAGTTTTGTTTTTCGAAAATACAGTAACATCATCTAGGTAAACTACAATGGATTGATTAATTAAGCCTCGAAAAGCGATGTCCATCGCTCTCTGGAAAGTGGCACCGACATTAATCAGTCCAAAGGGCATTTTCCTATAAGCATAGGTGCCCCATGGAGTGCGGAAGGTAGTTTTAAGTTGGTCTGAAGGAGACATCAGGACTTGGTTGTACCCTGAAAAACCATCCAATAAGGATAGTCTTTCAGAACCAAATACCTGTTGAAGGATCTGTTCCATGGGTGGGACAGGGTAGTTGTCTTTATCAGATGCTTTATTAAAGTTTTGGAAATCGACGCATAGTCGGATTTCCCCACTTTTCTTCCAGACAGGGACAAGGTTAGAAACCCATTGTGTGTGCCTAACTGGGAAAATTGTAATAGCATTTAGGAGTTTATTTTTTTTTTTTTTTTATGGTCAGTTCAAGCTTAGGGTGCATTTTCCTTAACTTTTGTTGAAAGGGTAAGGTTTGGGGTTTCATAGGAATGACGTGTTGTTTGATGTTAGGGTCAAAATTTTTAAGGTCATCATACGTCCACGCAAAAACATCTTTGAATTTCTTAAACAATTTAATAAATGTGGATTTTTCTTGTACATAACACCCCCCCCTAAATTAATGCACTGTGGATTGTCATTAGCTCCCAAGTTTACTTTTTCATATGATAACGAGGAACTATTGGTTTTGCAGTTGACCGATTTTTTGAATTTATCTTGAAGATCATAAAATTTTTCTAGTCTAACTACAGATTTAGGGATCATATTTACCATGTCTGATGAAGATTCAGGAGATCTCGGATTTGGTATTACCGTTAAATCGCGCAAATTGTCGTCATGAGTGAATTCGTCAATCATCGTGCCTTGGAAAGTTTCTTCCATATGCAGGAAGCTAATAATCTGTTGATCGTTGTCAAAGACTCTCCAATTCATGATGTTGTCAGGAACGGATGGCCTGAACAACAGTTCGACGAAGAATGCATTCAGAGACAAGCCTTCTACAGGAAAGATTTTAGAAGCTATGTTAGCTAATAGATCAGCTTCAAAATTATTCAATCTAGGAATAGAATTTATATTGAAAGAAAAAAACTTATTCATTAAATTCCATACCTCGGATTGGTAGCTTTTAAGAAGCGAAGATAGACAGTGGATAGAATCTCTTACCTGTCTAACCACGATTTCCGAATTTCCAAAGATAGTCATATTTTGAATGTTCATATCTAATGCTTTTCTAAGGCCCTGCAATAAATCCTCATATTCTGCTGTGTTATTAGTACATTCAAATTCTAGCCTACATGCAATCAGGGTTTTGTTACCTACGGGCAATAATAACACAGCCAGCACTAGCTCCTTCCTTGGACTTTGACCCGTCAAAGTAAAGAGACCAAATTTGATTTTTATCGGGTGCGTGAGACCATCGTGTAGAAGCTTCTAGCTGCACATATGCTACAATCTTAGACTGTTGTTCCGGGTTGGTGATAGCTGAAGTCTCGGCCATGAAGTTTCCAAAAAAAGTATCCATCCCTTGTATTTCGGGTGAATCGGTAGAAGGTGTAAATGGCTCATTGGGATCATTTAAATCTGTGACCGTGAACTTTAGGTAGCGCTCACGATTTACCTTGATTTTGTTGGACTTTCCATTCTCGGGCAGCCACAGGTGAGACCAATCTGTCGCGAAATAGCTGTGTAGCTGCTCCGACCAGTCTCTGCTTAGAAAAAAACCATAAACTTCTGGAATATCCACAACAATAATATCAATCACTTGATGAACTTTGGGGTTAGACGATAATCTTATAAGCACATTCCTTAATTCGCCTATGACTTTAACACTAGTTCGGTCAAGTTGGATGATTTTTAAAGTGGATGGTTTGACTTCAGCGTTAATCTTATGACATACAAACCATGGCATCACATTGGATGATGCTCCTGAATCTACCATACAATTGTGCACGTTCCTATTAAAGATTTTGAAAGTTAACAAAAATGGAGGTACATTTCTGTGAGTACTAAGGGCAGAAGCTTGTGGCTTTTTACTCACAGTCTCTAAAGCTAATTTATCTACATTTGTTACATTATTTACAAGAAGGCTTCCCTTATCGTGAGGATTAGAATTTTTTTTAGCGGAAGTCTTCTGAGGAACTTTTTCCTGAACAACCTTGTTACTGCTTGAATTACCGTTTTTGCTATTCTCTGCGATATTTTGTAACATTTTTTGTAGCAGAAACTGAAATTTTAATAATTCATAAACATAAATGTTAGCCCTTAACTTTTTTAGATCTTCAACTAAATCATAATTTAATTTGGGGTTTACATGACTCTGTTTAGTCTCATCTGACTTGGATTGTTTTGGAGGCAAAGTCGTAGTGTTTTCGGAAGAAGGTTTGTTTGTTGTCTTACTCCTAGTATTGTAGGGATGTACCGTCTCGAAGTTAGCTTGAAAAACGCTATCCGAGAAGTGTCAAAAAATGTTCGGAGAAGATTCTTCTTCTTCAACTACTTCCTCAGGGATCTCAGGAGGCATCAAGTTATCCTAGGCTTCTAGAATTGTTTGAAGAGCGAATTGCAGACTTTCTAGATTTAGGCCTTCTGTATTTGAGTTAGGTCGGTTGGTGGGAAAAGGCTTCCTGAACGGGGGTTTGTAAGGCCCTTTTCTCGAAGAAGCTTCTTCGATCGTCCTTTTCAAATGTATAACTTGATTTGACAGTTTTTGAACGGCTTTAGTTAAGCTTTCTAGATCCGATCTTTCGGGTTGTGTTTTATTTTGAAAAGGTCTAGGGAGGATATCAATTTTCTTTTTGGAAGATGAACTAGTCTCTGTTTCGTTCCCAGTAGTGTATTTTAAACTAAGGATGTCTTTTTCAATCTGACTGGCCTCTTCGAAGGCCTCTAGCAACATGGCTTTCTTAGATCGTTTTACCTAAATGGCTATACTTTGATGCAAGGCTTTAGTATAGTATGCTATGATAAGATTCTTAGCAGGCATTGAATCCATAAGGATTCGGTTTTTTAGTGTTAAGAATCTTTGGTTAAAGTTTTTGGTTTTCTCTTTGGGGTTCATTCTTAAACTAGAAAGATCCATGACTAGAACTTCTGGGGACTTATCGTCTCCAAAATTCTCAAGAAAACAGGATTCTAACTTCTCCCACGACATGATGGTATGGGGTTGCTGGGAAAAGTACCAAGTAGAGGCATTGCCCTCTAAAGTGTAGGGGAACAACCTACAGACTACGTCTTCATGTTCGACATTACGGAGTCTAATGGATAACATAAACTTTTTAATGTGATTTTCGGTGATCAGTTTAGAGTCAGGGTCAAATTTGGGAAGCCACTTCTCTGGATGTTTCAGTAAGGGATGTTGAGGCCTAGGTACGACTACTGCATCCTGGTCAAGCCAGGGTATGGTAGGATTGTTCTATTTGGCCATTGGTGTAGGCGGTGTAGAAGGTTGAGAAGAGGAACTGCCTTCATCAGAAAAGTCTTCTCCAGAAGAAGAAGGAGGTGATGGAGGTGGTGAGGGTGGAACTCCAGATTATTCTGCAGCAGGAGTGAGGGTCGGATCTGTAGGATTCAAAGTGAGGTTAGTGCCTCCAAGTTGTTCTATGATATCAGAGAAATATAAAGTTTGTTCCAAAGGCCGATTTGGTTGCCTTAAATGCGCGAAGGCACTATGTGTTCTTAAGAGAGATTGGTGGACAATCTCTTGTACGTCACCACCTGTAGGATTTGGGATTACTGGTCCAACTGTGATCCATAGATCTTCATTTGATGTGGTTGCTATTTGATGGATGATATTGTCATTTGAATGACTTCTTGTCACTATAGGCAAGCGGTTAGGTGGTGCAGGAGTCTTGCGACCACCTCGTGCCATTAATAATTTCCAGGCCCTCCTTCTAGTGCCATTTGTTGACGGGCGGAATTGAACGCTCGTCAACTGGAGGGGTGGATCCGGTCCGGGGTTGTCTAAATAACCCAAGTAGTTTGGGATGATCCACTTGGACGGGTTTAGTGGCTCCATTGGCCGATCTAAGTTCTACTAAAATGAAAGAAAAACTAAACTAAAGGAACTAATCTAAATGAAAAAAAAACAACTACAACAAACTATATACAATTCTAAAGCATATATACAGTTTACTAACTAATGTTATAGAGCAATCGTCCTATTTATTAAATGTTCAGCTTATCAACACAATTAAATCTCAATCACAAATGTACAGTATTTACAGATTACAGATTTTAAATCGAAAACCTGCAAAAATCATTTGTAAACTACCCTATGATAGCAAACCTATTGTTTTTTGATTTTTATAATTTTTATGAGACGTAAATAAAATGACGAATAACTAAGATAAGAAATTGAAGCAACAATCCTAATTGTAAATATGAACTATATATCTATCTAAACCACTGATAATTCTCGAACTTATTAACTATTGAATTGCAAATAACAAACTAACCTGAAGTAACGCTTCCTATTTGTCCTGTGCATGGTACTTGGTTTAGTTGTTTGGTGGGAGGAAACTGTTGGACAACTGAGAGGGGGGGTGAATCAGTTGTTACCGTGCTTAAACAATTATACTTATTTTAAACTCTTTGCTGAGACACTAAATGATGATCACAATAATGCAGGGAAATAAACAATGGCACTTTCAGCATCAGTCACATATATGAGCCACACAGAGACAGATATTTCCTGAGGAAACCCATACAGGGTAAAAACCTCTTTTTCTTTATATATGATAATTAATGGTTATAATGTTTACAGTATCATAAATATGAGCACCCACTCATAATGAGGCTACAACCTCAGTTTTGCAAGCTGCAACTTGCTGAGAGCACCAACCCTCTGTTTTCTCTAGCACCCACTAGAAGGAAGCACCCACTCCCTGGTTTCTCTAGCACCAACTAGAAGGGAGCACCAACTCCCTGTGTTCAAGCACCCACCTGAACCTTTGAGGACAATAGTCCTCCCTAGCACCTCCCAACAACCCTAAAATGTAAATCTTTGCAACTGAAATTATTACAGCGATATGATGTTTGATGATGGCGTACCTGACTTATCACTGTTCTGCTCCACTTTGTTGCTCTGTCTACCTTATTACCTTTCTGCTCAGATCATTTTCTCTGTCTGTTCTTCTGTTTTTCAAGCTCTGTGCACCATACCCATTCTCTGCATAGATACTCTTCTGTTCAATTCAGCTGCTACCCTCTGATCCTTCTTCCCACATGAATCACCACAACAACCTCCAATAGCAACCGCAAAATCCAACAGCAACAACAACGTCATCTCTTCTCTGTATCGTGTAATTATAGCTTCTGTGCACCTTGTGCATGCAATGTTTGCCATGCCTCTGCATGCAGACTATGCGTCGTTATCCTCCACCTTCTGAGTGCTCTATCTGATCAACATCATGACTCTTCAGCTTCTCTGGTGATTACACAGCGGTCTTCTTCGACTTCTCTAGCAGATGTCATTACGGGTTTCTGGCAGTCTCACTGTGTCATGCCTCAGTATCCCTTCGATCAATACTTGATCCAACGGTTCAGATCAAATTGGGATTTCATATATCATGATTTCGGAATTTACGATGACATAAAGTTTATGTCCACGGGATTCGTGATTTTCTGATTTACGATGCACTTCAACCCTCCTGGCCGAGCCCTGGTCCACGTTGACCGTTACCCATGACCATAGCCTTATCCCGTTGGGGCTACGCAATGGTCCATGTGACCTGTGATCACGTGACCGCCACCATACCTCTCAAAAATGTGCACTAGCCCTTCTGGCTAGAACATGGTCCATATGACTTGTCTCCGTGTGACCTTGGTCTTGTCACTCCATCGAAGTTTCGACACTTACGATGGCATAAAGTTTATGTCCACAGGATTTGTGATTTCACGATTCACGATGCGCTTCAACCCTCCTGGCTGAGCCCTGGTCCACATGACCATTACCCGTGACCGTAGCCTTATCTCTGACAGCTGGCCTCCACTACGCCACCGTCCTCCTTCGCTGCTGTGCTGACAGTTGGCCCCCACTCATCGGGGTTTCACGGATTGCGATTCTGAATTGCACAAAACTCTTGTCAATGGGATCCTTGATTCTCCGACGAACAAAACTCCGACGGCGCCCGATCCTTTGCTTTGCAGATGGACGGTCCCTATTCCTCCGTACTCCTTCCAACTGTCCTCTACTGACTCCTGGGTCGCCCACAGACTATGTGCCTTATCGAGAAATCGCTTATCGCGATTTCGCGAAGTCTGATGTTCAATGTTCTTGTCAATACCAAAACCTGATCCCCAAAATTCCGTATAGAGCTGTGATCAACGATCCTGGTGCAATCTTGACTTAATGGTTGCGATTGAATCACATTTCGCGATTTCAGAGTTTTTGTTGCAGTGTGTTCTTGAAATTTCAAAGTCCCGATCCCCGAAACTCTGACCAGGGATATGATCAACGGTCCAGATCACTTCTTATCCAACGGCTGTGATTAACTTGTGATTTCGCATATAGCGAAATCGGGGTTTTCGTCGTCGAGTGAACTAGACATTTCAAAGTACCGATCCCCGATTCTTCAATGGCTTATCTCTCTCGCAGCTTCTACAGATCTGACGGCCCTCGTTCTTTCAAGAAATTTGAATGGGATCCAACGGTCACTGACTCTTCTCCTCCCGATTATTGCTGCGCTGCTATTCATTGCTATTGTCATCACTGCAACCACAACTGTACTTTCCATCAATGACAAGCATGCACTACTTGTTAAGTATCTGCCAACAATCTCCCCCTTTGGCATTGATGGCAACTGTAGCACCCGAATTCTTTTCTCCCCCTTTGAAATCAATGTCAAAGAAGAGACATACTCCCCCTGAGCTATTGCAGTAAATTTAGGAGGCATTAGATAATCAAACAATACAAGTCTCCCCCTAAAAAGATGGACTCTATTAGGTGTGAATCGAAATGACACCCAGCTTCTGTCTGAGATATTCAAACGGTGTCTTGGCTAGAGGCTTAGTAAAGATGTCTGCAATTTGTTCTGTAGTGGGAATGTATTGGACCTGAACAATCTGATTGGTGACCTGTTCTCTCAAAAAATGATATTTTATGGGAATATGTTTTGTCTTGGAATGGAAGACAGGATTTTTAGACACACTGATGGCACTCGTGTTATCACAATGAATTGGGATCGGTGCAGTATATTTTACCTCTAAGTCTGCAAGTGTTTGAATCATCCATAATACTTGTGTGCAACAAGTACCAGCAGCAATGTACTCTGCCTCTGTGGTTGATAGAGATATGGAACCTTGCTTTTTACTAAGCCAGGCTACTAAGGAGTTACCCAAGAAGAATGCTCCTCCACTGGTGCTTTTTCTCTCATCAACACAATTTGCCCAATCTGCATCTGAATAAGCAGTTAATTGAAGACCTTGATTTTTGGGATACCACAGACCATAAGCCATTGTTTCTTTTAAGTACCTGAATATCCTTTTGACAGCTTGCAAATGACTTTGTTTAGGTGCCGCCTGATATATTCCTACCATTCCGATAGCATGCATTATGTCTGGGCGAGATGCTGTGATGTACAACAGGCTTCCTATCATTGATCGATATGAGCTTTGATCAACATTAGGTGAATCATCATCCTTGATTAATTTACATCCAGTTACCATAGGTGTACCCACAGGTTTTGAATCTTCCATTTGAAACCTTTTCAACATTTCTCTTAAATATTTTTCTTGAGAAATGAAGATCCCATCGGGCCTCTGAGTAATTTGCAAACCAAGGAAAAATGACAGTTCTCCTATCATAGACATTTCAAATTCAGATTCCATGGCAGAAGCAAACCATTGTACCAGTGAGTCCTTATCACATCCAAAGATGATGTCATCTACATAGACTAGTACAATGAGCAGATTATTATCCTCTGTCTTAATATATAGATTGTTGTCAGCTGTTCCTCTCTTGAACCCTTTGTCTTTGAGATACGTATCCAGTCTGTGATACCAGGCTCGAGGGGCTTGTTTTAAACCATATAAATCTTTCTTCAACTTGCATACTAAATCAGGGTTATCAGACAATTTGAAACCCTCTGGTTGTTCCATATAGACTTCTTCACTTAAATCTCCATTTAGAAAGGCTGACTTGACATCCATTTGGTAGACTTTAAACCTTTTATGACAAGCATAGGCAAGAAACATTCTTATAGCTTCTAATCTTGCTACGGGTGCAAATGTTTCATCAAAATCCAATCCTTCTATCTGAGCATAGCCTTTACAGACTAATCTCGCTTTGTTCCTGACGACTTGTCCTTGCTCATTCATCTTATTCTTAAATATCCATTTGGAGCCAATAACGTTTTTACCTTCAGGTCTTTGAACCATCTCCCATGTATTGTTTTTCTCAATCTGATCAAGTTCTTCATTCATTTCTTTAACCCAATGATCATCTGTGCTGGCTTCATTAAAATTCTTGGGTTCCAGCATGGAGATGAGAGCTATATGATATTGTTCGGTGGTTTTGATTAGCTTTCTCCTGGTTTGTACTCCTTTTTCTTTTTCCCCAATTATTTGACTTGCAAGATGATTCTTTTGAATGATTCTGGAGGAGGAATTTGTGGTTGACTTATGATTTGAGTCTGTCTGAGTGTCTAAGCCTTCATCCGATTCAGAGTCTTTGTTTTCTGATTCTTGGACCTGTTCATCTTCATCTTTAGCTGTGTCTTCTGTAGAAGACGCATTACCATACACCTCTCTTACTGGGATTCCTTCATCAATTTTTACATCAATACAGTCAACCATTTTATGCAGCCTCTTATTATAGCATCTGTATTTTTTACTGTTTGTAGCATACCCTAAGAAAATACCTTCATCTTCCCTGTCATCATATTTTCCGAGGTTTTCATCATTATTCTTTATGTAGCATTTACTCCCAAAGACTCTGAAGTGTTTAATTGAGGCAGGTTGTCCAAACCATAGTTCATAAGGGGTCTTGTCACTTTG
>ML782937.1:720864-733745 GCA_009831015.1 Picea engelmannii
TGACAGATTCTGATTATACAAGGCTTGAAATTTCTCCATTTCTTTCCTTGTGTTCACTACTTCTTGTTCTAATGATTCACATCTTGCCTTCTTTTCTGATAGTTGTTGTTTCAGAATCTCTTCGACTTTCTTTGCCTCTTCCAATTTTACTTTTAGTAGGAAAAGGTCTTCATCAGGTTCTTTATCGGCTTTCTCGAATTGTTTTAACAATTGTCTTTGCTTTCTGTTCTTGATTCTTAGTCTGTCAATCTCTTCCAATGAACTGATCAGCTCTCCTTCCATGTCAACCACATCTTCTTCATCACCCTCATTACTGCATGTACTTTGATTATCATAATTCTCTTGGGCCATAAGTGTGAAGTCATTTAGTTTATCTTCAATAGATGAATCATTATCCTCTTCATCTGAAGGATCATCATCATTGTTTGCACAAAGACTTTTCTTCTTAAAGTTATTCTCTTTAAAGAAATTTCTGTCTTTGTATTTCTCCTCATCATCACAAGTCTGAACCTTTCCTTTGTGGGGACATTTGTTTGAAAAATGACCTATCCTGCCACAGTTAAAACATTTGAAGGGCAGTTTACCTTTGTATTTACCGGATCCCTTCTTCAGTCTCTTCACACATTTTGCTTCAATTTCATCGGGCTCAGAATCCTCATTCTTGTCTGCCTTAAATGATGCTTCTCTGGAGGTGGGTTTATCTTTAACTATTCTCATTTCATATGCAGTAAATGTTTCGAGAAGTTGGTCAAACTGGAAGGTTTTCAGATCATTAAGTTCTTCTATGGCAGAGACCTTCGGGTTGAACCTATCTGGGAGAGATCTCAAGATTTTCTGAACTAAAGAGGGTTCCCCAATTGTTTCACCAAGTGCATTCATTGCATTAACCAATTCTTCTATTCTCAGAAAATATTTTCCAATAGTTTCATCTTCCTTCATCTTCAGCTGTTCAAACTGTATTTTGTAGGTTTGAAGCTTTGCATCCTTTACCTTCTCATTACCTTCATAATTGTTAATGAGTTTGTCCCACATTTCTTTGGCAGTTCCTAGATGCATAACTTTTACAAATTATGCTTCTACAAGCCCACTCAAGATAGCATTCATAGCCTTAGAGTTGAAGCTAAATTCTAGTTTGTCATCCTTATTATCTAGCACAACTGGTTTTACATAACCAGTCTCTACCACATCCCAGACATCTGCACCTAAAGCCATTATGTAGGTTCTCATTCTAACTTTCCAGAAGGAAAAGTTAGTTCCATTGAATAGAGGGGCCTTATTGGTTGAATTTCCTTCATGGCTTGACATGTTTAAGCTCTAGGATCTACCCTTAGATAAAAAAAATGGGTTGGCTCTGATACCAATTGTTGGACAACTGAGAGGGGGGGTGAATCAGTTGTTACTGTGCTTAAACAATTATACTTCTTTTAAACTCTTTGCTGAGACACTAAATGATGATCACAATAATGCAGGGAAATAAACAATGGCACATTCAGCATCAGTCACATATATGAGCCACACAGAGACAAATATTTCCTCAGGAAACCCATATAGGGTAAAAACCTCTTTTTCTTTATATATGATAAGTAATGGTTACAATCTTTACAGTATCATACATATGAGCACCCACTCATAATGAGGCTACAACCTCAGTTTTGCAAGCTGCAACTTGCTGAGAGCACCAACACTCTGTTTTCTCTAGCACCCACTAGAAGGAAGCACCCACTCCCTAGTTTCTCTAGCACCAACTAGAAGGGAGCACCAACTCCCTGTGTTCAAGCACCCACCTGAACCTTTGAGGACAACAGTCCTCCCTAGCACCTCCCAACCACCCTAAAATGTAAATCTTTGCAACTGAAATTATTACGGCGATATGATGTTTGATGATGGCGTACCTGATCATTTTCTCTGTCTGTTCTTCTGTTTTTCAAGCTCTGTGCACCATACCCATTATTTGCACAGATACTCTTATGTTCAATTCATCTGCTACACTCTGATCCTTCTTCCCACATGAATCACCACAGCAACCTCCAATAGCAACCGCAAAATCCAACAGCAACAACAACGTCATCTCTTCTCTGTACCGTGTAATTATAGCTTCTGTGCACCTTGTGCATGCAATGTTTGCCATGCCTCTACATGCAGACTATGCGCCGTTATCCTCCACCTCTTGAGTGCTCTATCTGATCAACATCATGACTCTTCAGCTTCTCTGGTGATTACACAGTGGTCTTCTTCGAGTTCTCTAGTATATGTCATTACGGGTTTCTGGCAGTCTCACTGTGTCATGCCTCAATAGCCCTCTGATCAATACTTGATCCAATGGTTCAGATCAAATCGGGATTTCATATATCACGATTTCAGAATTTATGATGACATAAAGTTTATGTCCACAGGATTCATGATTTCCCGATTTGTGATGCACTTCAGCCCTCCTGGCCGAGCCCTGGTCCACATGACCATTACCCGTGACCATAGCCTTATCCCGTTGGTGCTATGCAATGGTCCATGTGACCTGCGATCACGTGACCGCCACCATACCTCTCAAAAATGTTTGCTAGCCCTTCTGGCTAGAACATGGTCCATATGACCTGTCTCCGTGTGACCTTGGTCTTGTCACTCCATCGAAGTTTCGACACTTACGATGACATTAAGTTTATGTCCATGGGATTCACGATTTCCCGATTCACGATGTGCTTCATCCCTCCTGGCTGAGCCCTGGTCCACGTGACCATTACCCATGACCACAGCCTTATCTCTGACAGCTGGCCTCCACTACGCCACCGTCCTCCTTCATTGCTATGCTGACAGTTGGCCCCCACTCATCGGGGTTTCGCAGATCGCGATTCTGAATTGCACAAAACTCTTGTCAACAGGATCCCCGATTCTCCGATGAACAAAACTCCGACGACGCCCGATCCTTTGCCACCTGTCCTTGCAGATGGACGGTCCCTATTCCTCCGTACTCCTTCCACCTATCCTCTACTGACTCCTAGGTGGCCCACAGACTATGTGCCTTATCAGAAAATCGCTTATCGCGATTTCGCGAAGTCTGATGTTCAATGTTCTTGTCAATACCAAAACCCGATCCCCGAAAATATGTATAGAGCTGTGATCAACGGTCCTGGTGCGATCTTGACTTAACGGTTGCGATTGAATCGTGTTTCGCGATTTCAGAGTTTCTGTTGCAGTGTGTTCTTGATATTTCAAAGTCCTGATCCCCGAAACTCCGACCAGGGCTATGATCAACGGTCCAGATCACTTCTTATCCAACGACTATGATTAACTCGTGATTTCACATATCGTGAAATCAAGGTTTTCATCGTCGAGTGAACTGGACATTTCAAAGTCCCGATCCCCGATTCTCCAATGACTTATCTCTCTCGCAGCTTCTACAGATCTGACGGCCCTCGTTCTTTATGGAAATTTGAATGGGATCCAACGGTCACTGACTCTTCTCCTCCCTATTATTGCTACGCTGTTATTCATTGCTATTGTCATCACTGCAACCACAAATGTACTTGCCATCAATGACGAGCATGCGCTACTTGTTAAGCATCTGCCAACAGAAACCCGCACCAGATTTTCCACAGGCTTCTTGTAAATAGGAAGCAACAGTTCTCTTTGAATATGAATGACAGAACAAACAAGACATAAAAAGACAACAATCTTACAGTTTACAAATCATCACATTTAGATAAATCCCTATGCGAAGATTTGTATATAATCGTTCATTTAATTAAGGAGATAAACCTCCTGTTAATTAAATTCAAACAGAGTAATTGCTGTGAGTAAGATGAGACACATTGAATATGGACAAAATTTAAGTCATAACGCATCAATCTGCAACAAGTCTTGATATCTAAAGTAGTCAATAACTTGATCACAAATTAAAATGCACAATACTTGAACGAAAGTATGATAATTTGAAAGCTAAAGTTGTTACAAAAGATCCACTTCCATTCGAGTCTATATCATCATAAATCCATAGTCTTTGTTCTCCCAACAGTGATGGGTCTATTACAAAAATTAATGAGTATATAAAGGCCACAGGGTAAAACATCCCTGTGGGAATTATCAACAATTGTTTACAAAAAATATGGGAAGAATCTCCCAAATGTCTATTTCTAACTAAAACTAACAACTTAAACCAAATCTATGTAACAAAAGTATGTTCTAAACTGCCATAGCATGTTCAATTTCCCATTGAAATTTGTATGTACCTGAAGATAGGCAAAAGTAGACAATTTTAGATAATGTTTTAATTGTAAAATCAACAAAATCTAAATACTATGACTAGCTACAGAATCTCACGATTATGTAGCTGGTCATATTTACAAACAAAATCGTTTTAAAACAATCCAAATGATAACAGAAATGTATATGGTCAATCAAATAGAGCCTTTATTACTAATTCAAGACAAGCAGATCATTCTTGGTAAAACAAACCAAATCTTTTATGCCAATTTAAAACAAACGAGATTGAATTAATGGAATGGTAACAAGGATATATGCGATCTGTTAACCAACTTTTTTATTACCAATTCGAAACAGACAGAATCGTTTTGACAATTCAAAACTAATAAAACTATATCAAACTAACTCAGAGCCAATTCAATCATTTATACTAATTCAAGAATAAGAAAATTGTATTAAATCGGTTCAATCAAAACTAATAGAACTATATTCGATTTTAGCAAACAAATCTTTTGTACATGATTCAAAATGAAATCATTATGGGAAATTGAAGGTAAACAGAATTGTTTTTGAATCTATTCAAACAAACAAAACTAATTTAGAGCAAACACAATTGGCCATGGTAATTCAAATCAAACCATTCAGAAATTGATGTTGAAATAACATACCTGGGCTGTAGGAAAATGATTCTGTCAGGATAACTTTGAGTTAACAAGGGTAGTAGCTGCCTCAACATTTCTGAAGACGATTGAACCCGTGGTATTTTGTTTCTTATCGTAAGCTTGTAGCCTGTCTCTTTCCTTTGACAACACAGTAACTCGTTCCTCCAAGGATTTAATTTTAGATTGCAACAGAGGAACATCTGTGTAGTAACATTGAATCCAAGAATTGCATTGAGTACACGGTTGTTAATCGGGCTAAGTCACTACAGGTGAGGGTTCTTTCAAGTTACAAGGGGTTCCACTATCGAACTTAATTCCCAGGAAGTTAGGGTCACCCTTGAGGCAAGGTGGGAGATTAGTTACGTAATCATAGGATTCAACAGAGCAGAGACTGCGTGAATACAGGTATTCCTCAGCCAAAAAGCATTCAACCTCAGAGTCCGAATCCTCGCTCAAAACAATAGGCTTCTGGTCAGTGTTTTGCTTGGGCTTGTTCCGAGCACATCTAGATATCCATCTTGCATTCTTCTTTCCCTTACTATTGGCATCGGTATTACCCTTGCCTTTCTTCCTTACAGGCCTCTTAACGGTCTTAGTATTGTCTTTAGAACATGGGTCAGGCATGGTATCGGGTAGGTCAATGTTGGGGTAGTTCGAGGGTTTGACAGGGGGTAGAAGGGTAGGAGGTGGCACGGCAGGCCCAACCAGGGTTTCATTGACCACAACCTTGTCCATTTGAACACATTCGGGTATGACAAAGCCATTCCTTGATAGGAAGGCTTGCCAACAGTCACTACTAAGCTTCAAATGATTAACAATAACGATTTTGATCAAGCAGTGATGAAAGAGACTAGAATCAACCTTTTCCCTCTTAAAACGTTTGGACATTTTATACAGGCTGCATAGGAGGTAGTGGGGCATATTCAGAGGGTAGTCTATGAAAATCATAAGCAACCGAAGATGGTAAAGAAACACTAAACCATAACGACCTTCGCAAGTCACGAATTGCTTAACAATTGCCAATAAATCATGCCACCTGGTCTTAAGGGCAGTGACAGGCATACCTCTATCACAACTGACAATTTCCTTGATGTGAATAGGAGCTACCATGGCACCTCGTCCACTTTTGAATTCTTAAACCACCTCTGCCCTTTAGCCGGTAAACCCATGGCTGAACTAAGAAATTCTTCATCCAGTTCAAGCTGGATGTCTCCAACCTTATCCCTGCATCTGTCGAACGTGAGGGCAAACTGTTGGGCAACCGTAAGGTTGAAACCCTCAAATTTTTGGATAAAAACTAACCAACCATTATTCTCCAGGTCTTCACGAGCATTGTCAAATAGCAGCAGTGTTTGGATGCCATTAGGTTCTATGCGCACTACATGTGCCATAGGAGAGAGCACACAGTGAGCAGGGTAAATGGACAGGGGTTTGGACAGGGTATACACAGGATCGAATGCTCACAGGCTTCCCCGAAACCAACAGAGGTAACTCGAGATACAAGGTAGGCATTAATGCCTAAGTGTGCGAGGGTGGTGGAATGAAACAAACCCATGTAGAACATTCATATCGAAATGTACAATCGACGATGCTATGGTGATTCAAATCACTATTGATGTGTGTTAAAAGCAATGTACACGATATGCCAAACCAACAACTATTGAAACCATGATAAGTCGACCCGAATACTTGCACAAACAATAGTTTTGGTATGATTTAAAACCAAAACAATATTTCGAATATAGCACCAAGGATTCGGTCATAGAACATCAAACCACCATTGTATTAAGGACTCAATCGCAATCACTAGAAATACCATTGCATCTCAAACTTATAAAATGAAGTCATATTAACAAAAAATGCAAAGTGAGTAAAGGTTTGGTGTCTTGCCAACTGTGTGACCATCCTTAAGTTAGAGGTGAATTGACCATGGAACAAGATTATTAATAATAATCCAGTGACAATTTTAATGCCATTGACATGACTTCAAACTCAAGGTTTTCACGCTTGCAGTCGTGAAAACGAAAACAAAAGGCAAGTGTGCGAATGCGCAAGATAATAGTGTTGTTTTATTCAAAAGATTACGATGAGAATCGAGTGTTCCAAAACACTTTTGTAGGCAGCTTATAAAGATAGGATAAGAATGTGAAATGGCTGCCAACACAAGGTAACTCAAGATAGTATTTTATTAATTGAAGTTTATGTTGATGATATTATTTTTGGAAGTGATGATGATAGGTTACGACAAAAAGTTGCAAAGGATATGCATAATGAATTTGAAATGTCATTATGTTAAGGTCCTAACCCGCACATAGGTAAATCAATGTATTTGGATGTAATAAAGGTCAATATTAATAAGGCCTTTCAATAAAATAGAATAAGGCGGATGTAAGAAGACCTAATAGAAGCTTCCGCTTCTAGAAGGATCTTCCTCTAGATGCTTCTCTTAATAGACATATTTAGTATAAATAAGGGGCGAGGGTATGAGAACCCTAGCTTGGAGATTATTGTATCAGAGCGCTGCTCGACTGAAGGTTGCCCCCTCGAAGAGGCCTATGAACATTGCTTTTTGAATCAAAGTGCTTTTTCTATTGCTATTCTGTATATCATTTCTGTGTATTGTGAAGATTATTTTGGATATTTTACTATTATTCTACCATTTCTAGCATTTTATTTCTGTTCTACATATTTTATGTAACTGGTATCTTGCAAGTGGTATCAGAGAACTTTCCTTGGCAGAAATTGTGGGTATTTTTTTTTTCAGGGTAGAGACGTATTCCGACGTCTTTAAGCCACAAAGATCTATCATTACGCGCATAAACCCACGGTTGAGGGATTCATACACATAGGAAATACAAGTGGTTCTTAAGCGCACATCTATTGGCCACCCTTGTAACCCCTGTTGGTACCCCTTTGAGTGGTAGCACATCAGACAGCACTTGTGCATGGATCGGCCTAGATTTCCTGAAGCCCTCTTTAGATAAACCTATCGGTCGTCGGACTACTATAGTGTCACCGAGAACAACACTGGGGAAGATACTCTCTAGTACCTGGGTAGTCGGGTAGTACGGCTAAGGGTACAGTCTATCCTCCTTAGTTAGTACCTTGAGATATTGGGTCGAGTACTACTGTTGGACCCCACACGTATATCAGAGAGCTATAGCACAAGGCAAACCCTTGTCTGTAGAACCCTTGAATACATAACCCTTGGGGAGCATAAACAACAACATAAACAAATTAAACCGGCGAGATCTATTGACGCGCATCTGTGTTCGGGTTGCTAAGTAAATACTCTCTGGTTCAGAATTTGGGGATTTCAGCACTACAACATTCTTCAGACCAAAGTATAACCCCACAGCTGTAAAAAAAAAAAAAAGTCTGGAAATTTTTTCACCATTATTGTAGACCTATTCCATTAGATTCATCTCTTCTCCCTTATCACATTCATCCATATCATTTTTCTGCAAAAATTTCTGACCCCGCCCTCTCTCTTTTTAGTTCACCCATCCTCATGGCCCATACCCGTAGCCAAGAACTAGAGTCTCGTTTCAACACCTTGCAATATAGTTTACTCGAGACCCAACAAGAAGTGAAACAACTCAGTGCTACTATTGCCTCCAGTGATGCCTCCATAAATGCATCCGTAAATGTATCCATGCAGTCCGCAATGGCGGAAGTCAAACACGAACTGACCACCCAGCTTGAATCTGTATTTGCATCACTCTGCACCAAACTCAAGATCCCTACCGATGACTCTTTTCCTGATGCACATAAAAAGACTGAAGGTGAAACTTCTTCCCATTCCTTTCAACCCCATCACTTTCAAAGGGACATACGCCTTCCACGGGTGGATGTAACCAAATTTGATGGCTCGGACCCCATTGGTTGGGTCACCCAAATTTAGCATTATTTATCTCTCTACAACATTACAGATGACTTGGCCAAACTTCGGTATGGTGTTCTCCATCTAGATCCAGAACACTGGCAATGGTGGCAATGGCGAAAAACTTCCCGTCAAGGGTATATTGCTTGGACCCAATTTGTTGTTGAGCTTTATGAATGCTTTGACACCGACACCAACCATTTGGGCCATTTGACAAAATTGAAGCAATCAGGCACAGTAGAAGACTTCATAGCTGCATTTGAGTGGCTGGCTTTTCGAACAGAGGGCATGACTGATGCTTTCTTTCGAGAGTGTTTTATCAGTGGCCTCAATGAGGAGATTCGGGCCCATGTCCTCATGGCTAGACCTACGACTTGGATGGAGGCTACCAAAAAAGCTAAAGAAGCACAAAAAAATGTTTTCTCTCAAAACCGTAAGCCTTCCTTTATCCCCCTCCCTAAACCAATAAACCCCACTACTCCCTCCGGCCCATTAAAAATCCAAAAATTGACCAGGGTTGAAATGGCTGAATGCCAACTCAAAGGCCTCTGTTATAATTATTATGACAAATATTTCCCAGGCCACAAATGTAAGGAACAAAATCTCTTTATGGCCATCTCTGAGGATATTCATGAAGAAGATGTTGACACTCCCCCTGTGCCCGAGTCACCAGAAATCTCTGACATACACCCTCCCTCCGACCTTCCCGAAGTGGAACCGAACATTTCCCTCAATGCTCTCACCAGCTTCTCTGCCCCCCAAACCCTCTAGTTAATCAGTTAAATCAAACACCGAAGGTCATCATTCTGGTTGATAGTGGCAGCACCCACAATTTTATTCATCTCCGCATTGCCCAAGAAACCCATTGCTACATCCATGCTGTCAACAATTTCCAAATCATGATTGCCAATGGTGGTTCTATGAAATGTGGTGGGCACTGTGAAAATGTGCATCTCCAAATAGGTGACTACCACCTCAAATCCCATATGTTTTCTATTGACATGGGCAGTTGCGACATTGTGTTGGGTGCAAAATGGCTAAGGAATTTGGGTCCCATTCTCATGGATTTTCAAAACTTAACCATGCAATTCGACCAAGGAGGCCACCAATATAAATTTCAAGGCATCACTACTGGTTCACCTGAGGTCATCAGTTCTCATCGCATGGAAAAACTTCTCAAAAAAGGTCATTCGGGTGTCATTGCCCAACTTCATGCTATACAAGCCACAGAGACCCCACCAGTGCCCCAAGACCTCCAAGCCCTCCTTTCTAAACATCAAACAATATTTTCCACTCCCCAAGGACTCCCTCCTTCCCATGGTGTCCATGATCATTGCATTCCCCTTGTCCCAGGAAGCCTTCCCCCCAATATATGTCCATATCGCCACCCCTTTGCAAAAAAAAATGAAATTAAAAAAATGGTCCAAGAACTCCTTCTTGCCGGAGTCATCTGTCCTAGTACGAGCCCTTACTCCTCTCCGGTCATCATGGTACTGAAGAAAGAATGTTCTTGGAGAATGTGCCCTAACTTCCGTGCTCTCAACAAACTAACCATCAAAGACAAATTTCCCATTCTTATCATTGATGACCTCTTGGATGAATTGAGTGGCGCCCAATTCTTTACCAAACTTGATCTTCGCTCGGGCTATCACCAGATACGTATGAAAGAGGCTGACATTCCCAAGAAAACCTTTCTCACTCATGAGGGCCACTATGAGTTTTTGGTCATGCCCTTTGGTTTGTGTAACACCCCCTCCACCTTCCAGAGCCTCATGAACCATGTCTTCCACCCTTTTCTCCGTCATTTTGTCTTAGTTTTCTTTGATGATATCCTCATATATAGCAAAACATGGACAAACCATCTTAATCATGTGGATCAATTTCTCCACCTACTCTCTCAGCACTAGTTTTTCCTAAAATAGTCCAAATGTGCTTTTGGTGCCTCAGAAGTAGAATACTTGGGTCACCTAGTGGGAAAGGATGGCGTCAGGGTGGACCCAAAAAAGATTGAAGCTATGCAAGATTGGCCGCACCGAAAGACTCTCAAAATCTTGCATGGATTTTTGTGCCTCACAGGGTATTATCGCAAGTTCGTTAAGAACTATGGAAAGATTGCAGCACCTCTCACGGATCTCCTAAAAAAGAACTCCTTCACTTAGACTCCAGTAGTTGCTCAAGATTTTCAAACCTTGAAGATGGCCATGTGCACCACTCTAGTTCTGGCCCTTCCCGACTTCACAAAGACCTTTGTGTTGGAATGTGATGCCTCAGGGAAAGGAATTGGCGCTGTCCTTATGCAAGAGGGTCGACCTTTGGCCTTCACTAGCAAGCAACTGTCTGAAAAGAATCTGGGCAAATCCATTTATGAAAAAGAAATGTTGGCGATTCTGCATGCCATTGAGTTGTGGCGTCCATATCTCTTGGGGAAACGCTTCCAAATTAAGACATACCATCAAAGCCTCAAGTACTTTCTGGAACAACGCATTTCCTCCCAGGAACAACAAAAATGGGTGACTAATCTCTTTGGATATGATTATGAGATCATTTATAAGAAGGGCAAAGACAATGTCGTGGCGGATGCACTGTCCCAGAAATATGAAGACGAAGGATCCCTTT
The DNA here is from genome assembly GCA_009831015.1 of Picea engelmannii. NCBI lineage: Eukaryota > Viridiplantae > Streptophyta > Pinopsida > Pinales > Pinaceae > Picea > Picea engelmannii. The sequence goes on from ML782937.1 coordinate 732,220, forward strand.
TTTATCTTTCCTTCATTGTACCCAATTGGCTCCAAGCTGTGTGCAAGGAATGGCTTCAAGATCCCAAAAGTTCGCATTTGATCCAACAACTGTAGAACAAGGCTCCGGCTCCCCTAGGATACTCCTGGCTCCAGGATGAGCTTCGATACAAAGTTCGCTTGTATTTAAGTAAACAATCCAAGCTCAAATCCACAGTGCTTTCTGAGCTTCATGCTACACCCACAGTGGGGCACTCAGGGTTCACAAAAACATATGACCGAGTCAAATGCTCTTTCTTCTGGGATGGTATGAAATAGGAAATTTGTAAGTTTGTCGCTGAATGTGATGTGTGTCAACACAACAAGGGAGAAACAGTCAAATCTCCAAGCACCCTCCAACTGCTTCCGATTCCCCTTCTATTTGGAAGGATATCTCTATGGAATTTATTACCGGCTTACCCAAATCAGGGAAGAAATCAGTCATAATGGTGGTGGTGGATCACCTTTCCAAGTATGCTCATTTTTGCGCTCTTCCCCACCCATTTATTGCATCCACGATGGCTCAAATTTTCATGGACCAGGACTTCAAGCTACATGGCATGCCGCACTCTATTGTTTCCGATCGAGACCCAACTTTCACAAGCAATTTTTGGCAGGAATTGTTTAAGCTACAAGGCACACAATTGAATCTCATCTCAGCTTATCATCCCCAAACGGATGGTCAAACGGAAGTTGTCAACAAGTGTTTGGAAACATATTTGAGGTGCTTTGCCTCTGAAAAACAACACCAGTGGGCTCAATGGTTACCCCTCGCCGAATGGTGGTACAACACTACATACTATACAGCCACTTGCATGACTCCTTTTGAAGTCGTATATGGATAGAAGCCACCTTCAGTTCTCTCATACTTACCGGGTACCTCGAAGGTCTAGGCGGTTGACCAAACACTTATAGTCTGAGAGGATATCCTTCGTACCCTTAAAGAGAACTTGGTCATGGCACAAAATAGAATGAAGCAGCAAGCAGATCAAGGTCGCTCTGAATGTCAATTTGCAGAAGGGGATCAGGTGTTTCTGAGACTGCAACCATATAAGCAAACTTCTCTCAAGGCCGAGCATTGTCAGAAGCTAGCACCCAAATTCTATGGCCCTTACACAGTTCTCAAGCATGTGGGACAAGTTGCATATCAGTTAGCTCTACCCAGTCAGTAGAAGCTACATCCTGTTTTTCATGTTTCATGCTTAAAGAAGGTGATTGGAACCAGGTGCCAAATTCAAAACAACCTTCCAGAGTTAGATGAAGGATCCATTTGGCTACAGCCAGAAGCCGTTTTGGACCAGCGTGAGCGTCGCCTGAATCGAAGAACCATCAAGGAAGTGCTAGTACAGTGGAAATATATGACTCTAGCAGATGCCACTTGGGAACCAGCTACCATTCTGCAGTAGTTTCCACATCTCAAGCCTTGAGGACAAGGTTGTTTTTAAGGGGGCGGACATGTTAAGGTCCTAACCCACACATAGGTAGATCAATGTATTCGGATGTAATAAA
>ML782937.1:733845-747882 GCA_009831015.1 Picea engelmannii
ATAGGTTGGGAAGAGGTTAACCACTCAAGCCATGTTTAGAACCAGTTAAGAACCTCTTCCTTGGTTTGAGAGATCTTTGACAAAACCAAGAATTCGAGCTTAACAGCTTCCTAAACTCGAATGATTCGGCCCTTATTTTCCTCATCGGGCTTAACAGTTCACCCAGAATAGGGGGCGCTCTTCGAAAAGGGCAACAGAGCGTTATAACGCTCCCAGAAAGGTTCCTGGAAGCGCCGACGCTTCAGATTTGGATAGCGCTTCTGCAAAGGGGTGGAAAAGCGTTATAACGCTTCTCAGCCATGGTGCAAGGGTGCCGGCGCTCCTAAGGTAGTGTTAGAGGAGCGTTCCCCTTCCAAAACCTCAATTATGAAGCTTTCAACAGTGTCAAGAGATGTTTGACTTCAGCAGACCAACTTTCTTCCTTCAAACTGAGTAAATGAGGTGTTTCAAGTGTCTCTATGATGTCGTCATTAAGGTGACATGATCCGACAGTATTCACGACACTCTTATAACCAACTCATGACCTTTGCGACAAGTTGTATAGGAGTTGCGACACTTGCGACAAGCGAGAGGTATGTGCGACACTTATCCAGTTGAGTGATTTGGATGTGTAACAAATATTAATAAGTCCTTTCAATAAAATAGAATAAGGCAGATGTAAGAAGACCTAATAGAAGCTTCCGCTTCTAGAAGGATCTTCCTCTAGATGCTTCTCTTAATAGACATATTTAGTATAAATAAGGGGTGAGGGTATGAGCTTGGATATTATTGTATCAGAGCGTTTCTCGACTGCAGGTTTCCCCCTCGAAGAGGCCTGTGAACATTGCTTTCTGAATCAAACTGCTTTTTCTATTGCTATTTCGTATATCATTTATGTGTATTGTGAAGATTATGTTGGATATTTTACTGTTATTCTGCCATTTCTAGCATTTTATTTTTGTTCTGCATATTTTATGTAACTGGTATCTTGCACATTACTTGGAGAACTATCCTTCTTTCAGGGTCTTCAGATATGTCAAAGAAACCAATGCATTTTTATTTCTCAAACAAAGTATATCAGAGAAATGCTAAAGAGGTTCAGAATGGAAGATTGCAAACCAGGTAACACTCCTATGCAGACCAGTTTCAAGTTGAGAAAAGATGATGATTCAAAGTCTACCGACCAGAGGTAGTACAATTCAATGATTGGAAGCTTACTATATGTGACAACATCCAGACCTGATGTAATGCTAGTTGTTGGACAGGTGGAATGATTTCAAGCAACACCAAAGGAATCACATGTCTTAGCAGTGAAGAGGATTTTTAGATATCTCAAGGGCATAAAAGAGTTTGGATTATGGTATCCAAAAGGAAAGGATCTATCACTTATTGCCTACACAGATGTAGATTGGGCAAGTTGCATTGATGACTGATGAAGCACCAGTGGAGAGACATTATACTTGGGTGATTGTTTGGTATCTTGGATAAGCAAGAAAAATTCATCAATATCATTGTCTACAGCTGAAGTAGAGTATATTGCAAAAACAACATGTTGTACATAGGTTCTATGGATGAAACAAACTTTGAAAGATATACAAGTTGAGTATGATGAGCCCATTCATATATATTGTGATAATACAAGTGCTATTAGTATCTCAAAGAATCCAGTGATGCACTCCAAGATGAAGCACATTCCAATCAAGTATCACTTTCTATGGGAACAGGTTGCAAAGAAGAACATCATAGTTGAATATGTGGGGACAAAGGAAGAGGTTGCAAATATCTTCACAAAACCGCTTCTAAGGGAAGCCTTTGAGTATCTTCGCCAGAGACTCAGAGTAATTTCTACTCCCAAATGAATTCTTTTGAATTCTTTTTGGTTTTATCAATTCCCTTCTTAGGTTATCTGAATCATTGAACCAGGGTTCATGTCATTCAAGGTTCCAACAAAGCCTCTAAAACTATCGGCCCTCTTGGTAAACTAGAAGGCAACACAACACTCGGAAGGCATAGCGCAGTCTCACCCAAAATAGCTTTAAATGGGTGGTTGTAAGACTCAGGTGTTTACAACCTAGGACAAAGTAGGGGATAGGGGTTTCTTGGTTAAGGCCAGATAGCATGAGGCGTGAATTAAACTACTTATTCCTTGGATTCACATATGTATATCCCAGAGTTTAATTCAAGCAAAGGGTAAATAGATTCATAACAATGTATTAACTCATTCATCAAGCTTAACCATCAATTTCTAAAATAAAGAAGAGACATGCATAAATTCAACTTATTACACGAGTATTACCATGGTTCACCTCCTCCTGGGCTATGTCCACAAAGATTTGGCTCTTGGCTCTTGTATTATGATAGTTCTGCATTTTCGGCACCTCACACTTACAATTCTCCACAAAACTAGGTAAGATCTATGTGAGGCGAACTAGATCGCACCAAGCTCCACAACCTGCGGTCTAATCCTCAGATCTACCTCCCCTTGTATCTCCTTTTCTCAAAAACTTACAAAATAGGGTCATACAACTCAAAACATTAAAGAGAATTACTAACAACTACTAACGAACAATCCTATATGATACTTTCGTATCTATATTTATACATTTCTGGCTCTTCATCCTTTTTCAGAATAATTCCAAAACCCTAACCCTTCTTATGCAAGGTCTTTCTCCCATATGTGTGTTGTTCCTCCTCCAGCTATCACTTTCCTTTGTGCACGCTTTCTTGCAAGCGCGTGCTGTTCTTTTTCCAGTTATTACTTCAGTTTTCTACAAGATTTATTTCCCACAATCGTTCTCCTTTCCTCTTTGTCCTAGTGCCAACAGGCCCCCAACACTGACATGTGACTCATCCTGAGTCACCTAGTTTCTCTATGCTTCCTCGAACTCCTTAGTGATCGTCTGGAATTGTTCTTGCAACTCTACTTCTTTTCTCAGTGCCTGCGCAGTTTTCTCCTTGATGGTGTCTACTATCTGAGCTGCCACTTGCTCACTCATCAGTTCTGCGCATTCTAGATGAGTCTGTGTTGTCTATTTTCTAGATTCTTCGACCTATGCAAGTACTTCTGCTACCCGTTCCTACAACGGTTCTATTTGAGCCTGACGCTCTTGTTTCTGTGTTTGCGCGGTGATAAGTTCTTCTTGTATCTTCTTCAACTCTTGCATTCCCTTGACCCGTTCTGGAATTGGTATGTTATTCTATCGCTACTTGAGTTCTTGGATCATTTCATTGATCCTCTCCTCCTCCTTGTCCCAATGTTGGACTTGTGGATCCTCTTCCAGCCTTGTCCAAAGTTACGCTTCTTTATCCAGCAAGTCGGCTGCCGTGCTGACCTGTTTTCCTAGCTCTTGCAGTTGTATTGTTGCTTCCTGCTTCCTTTGCTCCTTCATTGCTGGTAGAGTTGTCGGTCTAATTTGTCCACGGAAAGTCTCGATCTCCTTTTGATACTGATCAATTTCCTATGCAATATGGTCAATCTTCTCTATGGTTGGGAGTTCATTTCCTTTTGTAGTAGTTGGGAGTTTCCAGGAAATTTCTTCCACTCTGCGTTCCAACTTGTTTCTGTGTTCTTTCTCCTCCTGATTTTCAGATTTGGCTTGTTCATAAACTGTTTCTAGTGCTTTTCACTTCTTTGTTTCTTGTTGTAGCTTGACTAAGTTTTTGTGTTCTCGCGACTGTAGCTTGTGGTCGACGCTAATCTCTAGTTTGTATAATTCTTTTGATGGCATCTGTGTGAAGACCAATTGGATATGATCCAAATACTTGAGTGGTGTCTATCAAACATTTGCGGAGTCTGAATGGCTTTGGTGAGCTCTGTGGTTTCACTCTATTCGTTCTTGTTGTTGTTTCTCTTTTTCGGTTCTCCTTTCATGAATAGACTGACTGCTTATGTGCTCGTGTGTTGTATGGGCTCATCATGAAGCTTGTCGAGGATGCTTCCTCCATTATGCGATTAATGTACCATAAATGTAGGTTGAATGAATTCACAAAGATTTCGTACTTGCCATTATGCCTTCTCTATCATCTCTAGCTGGCACATTTAATGTGACATCCCATCTGTGCTTGCCTTGCTTTAATTTTGCCTCATGTTGTCCTATCAGCCTACTTTTGTTGACTTCCATTTTCCCACTTGTTTCCTTTTTCGATATATCCATTATCTTCGCCCTTGCTAGCTGTGTGTTTCATATGCGGCATGCCCATCGTGATGCGTGTTGTTTTCGGTTGTTTCCATTTTTATTTTTTATTTTTTTTATTTTACTGCGTGGTGGGTGGTCGACTATCTTTGTATAGATTTAGAAAGCTCCCATTAATCATTCCTCTGAAGTCTGCACCTGCTAGATCTCTTAATTGTACATCTCCTCTGTTTGTGACAACTTTTACCTCGTATGGTCCTAGCCAATGCATTCTCAACTTTCCTGGGTGCTATAATGCTTTACTGTCGTAGAGCAATACTAGATCTCCTTCCTTGAACATCTTTCTCTTGATATGGCAGTTGTGCCAAGATTTGTCTCTTGCTTTCTGTACTTGTTGATGGAATCCTCCCAAGATTCATTCTTCCTCCATTGAGAGTAACTGATTCAGTCTTTTTTGTACTGTGCCTCATTCTGTCATTTGTGTAATGGCTTCTACACGTAAGCTGGGTATTAAAAATTCTAAGGGCACTACTGCTTCTTGACCATAGTCTAGTTTGAATGGTGTGTGGCCAGTCATATTTTTTCATGTGGTTCTATACGCCCATAGTACTTCTGGTACCTTGTGATCCCAGTCATCCCTATTAACGTTGCATATCTTTGTCAAGGTGTTTTCTAGAATTTTGTTGAAGGCTTATACCATGCCATTTGCATATGGATGATATGGTGTTCTTTTTTGGTGATGAACTTCAAACTCTTCCAGCACCGTTCAGATGGTGTTGTTTATGAAGTGCGTTCCTTGGTCGCTCATCAAAATTCTTGGGCACCCAAATCTAGTAATTACCTATTCAAATAGAAAGTGTGCAACTGTCTCTATGCTACAATATTTTACTGGTGCGGCTTCCACCCATCTTGTTAGGTATTCTGTCACGGTGATAATATATCTCGTCCCCATTCTTTTGGCTAGCGGGTTAATGGGTCCCACAAAATCTATCACCCATTTGTCGAATGCCTAAAGTGTCACTTGCGGTCGTAGTGGCATATCATCCCTTCTGTTGGGTTTGCCTACCCTTTGAAGGACATCACATTCCTGACAGTATTCTTTCGAGTCTTTGTGGATTGGTTGTCACCATAATCCTGCGCATAATACCTTCTACACGATAGCTTTTCTTACATAATGCCCTCCTGCTATTCCCTCATGGGCTTCCGCTAAAATTCTTGGTCATTTGTGGTCTAGTACATATATCTGTAAGATGTTATATGTGCCCATATTATATAGATGTCTTGTAATCAATTGATAGTCGATTGCGCTGACTAACAGGTTCTTCTTTTGTGCGGTGGTATATTCTTGCGGTGCAGTACCCGTGGTTAAGTATTGGATGATCTCTGCGAAGTAATCATCATAAATCTATACTGAGAATAGATGTGCATCTGGAAAATTGTCTTCTAAGTTCATTGGTTCCTCTCCATTTGTTACCCTTGATAGATGGTCTAGTTCTGCATTCAGTTTTCCTGGTTTAACTATTACTTCAAAGTCGAATTCTTGGAATAGCAATAAGCATCGATAGATTCTCCCCCCCCAACACTGGCTTGTTGACTAGGTATTTTAGGGCTGAGTGATCTGTAAAAATCTTAAAGTCTTTTCCCAATAAGTAATGTCTGTATTTCTATAGTGCATAAACGATATCTAGGCCTTCTCTTTCTGTCGTGTTATAATTATGTTCTGAATCTGATAATTTTCTGCTTGCAAACGCTCTCGGGTGATCCAATTCTCCTGCTCCTGGTTGCGATGAGATAGCTCCAAGTGCTATCGTTGATGCATCTACATGTACATGGAATGTCTTCCCCCAATATGGAAATACTAATATTGGTGCGGTGACCATCTTTCCTTTAGGGTATCCAAACCGTGTTTGCACTCTCATAGTTCCATTAATACTTTGTATCTTTCCTTAACAGTTTTTCCATTGGTGTTGTAATCTATGTGTAGCCTTTGATGAATTTCATGTAATATCCCGTATGTCCTAGCGTTTCTCTTAGTTGGCGAACTGTTTTCAGTGCTGGTAGATTAACAATGACTGCAATTTTGGCCAGATCCACTAGCAAACCCTGTTTGCATACTATGTGTCCCAATAGTATTCCAAATGGTGTTCCAAATATGCATTTATTGATATTCAGTGATATCTGACACTTTTTGCATCGTTCTAGCATCAGTCATAAAACTTCCACATGGTTTTTCAATAGGCTATAGACTATCCAATCATCCAGGTATATTTTGAGAAATTGTTGGATGAAATCCTTAAATGTTGTGATGACCACTCTGGAGAATATCACAGGTGCATTCTTCAGTTTGAACAACATGACTGTATACTGGTAAGATCCCCATTCAGTCACAAATTTTGTCTTGTGTTTATCCTCATGTGTTATCTTAATCTGATGGTATCCTGAGAATCCATCGGTGAATGAGTAGGCTTCATGGCCTCCTACGTTCTCGAGTACTTCATCCGTAAATAGTGTGGAGAATGGGTCATATATGCATGCATCGTTCAAATTTCTCAATTCGACGCATATCCTGATCCCTCTTCCCTGTTTCTTGTCCTATACAATCGTCGGACTTATCCATTCTGATTCTTTGACTGGTTCAATGATGTCGTCCTTGAGCATCCTATCGATATCGTCTTTAACTTTCTTTTTATATATGGGATTCAATATATATGGTCATTTTTTAATGGGTCTCGCATTAGGTCTGAGTGGTATCTTCATTTCTCCTAGTTCTCAGGCTATGCCTTTCATCTCTGTAAAGATTGTGGGAAAAAGTTCATTGTATTCACGCAACAATTATGTGATACTTTGTTAGGGTCCTAACCCGTACATAGGTAGAACAATATATTCAGATGTAATAAAGGTCAATATTAATAAGGCCTTTCAATAAAATAGAATAAGGCGGATGTAAGAAGACCTAATAGAAGATTTCGCCTCTAGAAGGATCTTCCTCTAGATGCTTCTCTTTAGTATAAATAGGAGTCGAGGGTATGAGAACCCTAGCTTGGATATTATTGTAATAGATCTCTACTCAACTAGAGGTTTCCCCCTTGAATAGGCCCGTGAACATTGCTTTCAGATTCAAAGTGTTATTTCTGTTGTTATTCTTATATCATTCCATTGTTATTATAGTGAATGTTCTGGTTATATTTCTATTATTCTGCCATTACTAGCATTTTATTTCAATTCTGCATATATTTTATATCTGGTATATTACAAGTGGTATAAGAGCACTTTCCTCGGCAGAAAGTGTGGGTTAAATTTTTTCAGGGTAGAGACGTATTCCGATGTATTTAAGCCACAGAGATCTATCATTATGCGCATAAACCCGCAGTTGAGGGATTCATACATGCAGTAAATACAAGTGGTACTTAAGCACACATCTGTTGGCCATCCTTGTAAACCTTCTTGGTACCCCTTCGACTGATAGTGCATCAGACAAAACCTGTGTATAGATCGGCCTAGATTACCTGAATCCCTATTTAGATAAACCGAACGGTCACCTAACTACTATAGTGTCACCGAAAAAATCACTCGGGAAGATACTCTCTAGTACCTGGGTAGTCGGGTAGTATGGCTAAGGGTACGGTCTATCCTCCTTATTTAGTGCCCTGAGATATTGGGCCAAGTACTACTGTTGGACCCTGCTTATATATTAGAGAGTTATAGCACAAGGCAAACCCTTGTCTGTAGAACCCTTGAATACCTAACCCTTGGGGGACAGAAACATAAACAAATTAAAACAGACAAGATCTATTGCCATGCAACTGTGTTCAGGTTGCCAAGTAAATACACATTTCTTTCTGGTTAAGAATTTGGGAATTTCCTCTCTGCAGTATTCTTTAGACATGAGTGTAGCTCTGTTGGGCATTTCACCATTATTTGAGACCTATTCCATTAGATTCATCTCGCCCTTATCACATTCATCCATATCATTTTTTTTGGCCAAAATGTTTTACCCCGCCCACCCCTTTTCAGTTTCCTCATCCTCATGGCCCATACTCGTAGCCAAGACTTGGAAGCTCACTTCAACACCTTGCAATCTAGTCTCATTGAGACCCAACAAGAAGTGAAACAAGTTAGTTCCAATGTTGCCGCCATCAATACAACCATGCATTCCTCAATGGGGGAAATGAAACAAGACCTCACCACCCAACTTGAATCAATCTTTTTGGCACTATGCACCAAACTGCATATCCCTATAGATAACCCTTCCTCTTCCTTACCTCCATATACTGAAGGTGACCATTCCTCTCATTCCCATACCTTGCAGAACCATCACTTTAAATGTGACCTACACCTTCCATGGGTTAATGTGACCAGATTTGATGGCTCGGACCCCACTGGTTGGGTAACCCAAATGGAACATTACTTCTGTTTATATGGCATTACAGATGACTTGGCCAAACTCTAGTATGGTGTTCTCCATCTAGATCAAGAACGTTGGCAATGGTGGCAATGGAGAAAAACTTCTCATCAAGGGTATATTGCTTGGACACACTTTGTGACAGAGCTTTATGAATTCTTTGACACTGACACCAACCATTTGGGTCATTTGACAAAGCTGAAACAATTAGGAACAGTGGAAGACTTTATAGATTCCTTTGAGCACCTGGATTTTAGAACAGAGGGCATGTCTGATGCCTTTTTCCAAGAGTGTTTTATCAATGGCTTCAAGGATGAAATTTGGGCCCATGTCCTCATGGCTCAGCCTGAGAGTTAGGTGGAGGCTACCAAAAGAGATAAAGAAGAACAATCGGTTGTATCTTCTCAAAATTTCAAACCCTCATTTATCCCTCTCCCTAAACAAGTAAATCCCACTACTCCCTCTACTCCACTAAAGATCCAAAAATTGACCAGTGCTGAAATGGTTGAACACCAACTCAAAGGCCTTTGTTATAACTGTGATGACAAATATTTCTCGGGCCACAAGTGTAAAGAAAAAAATACTTCTATGGCCATCTCTGAAGAGATTTCAGAAGAAGATGAAGAAACTCCCTCTATGTCTGAGTCACCTAAATCCACTGACATAACCCCTCCCTTAGACCCTCCCAAAGTAGAACCGGTCATTTCCCTCAATGCTCTCACTCACTTCTCCTCTCCCCAAACCCTCAAGCTAATTGGTTACATCAAGCATCAAAAGGTCATCATTCTAGTTGATAGTGGCATCACCCATAACTTTATTCATCGCCACATTTCCCAAGAAACTCATTGCTACATCCATGCCATCAATAATTTCCAAATCATGATTGCCAATGGTGGTTCCATGAAATGTGGAGGGCGTTGTGAAAATGTGCGTCTCCAAATTGGTGACTACCACCTAAAATCCCATATGTTTGCTATTGACATGGGAGGTTGTGACATTGTGTTGGGTGTAGACTGGCTAAGGACTTTTGGTCCCATTCTCATGGATTTTAAAGACTTAACCATGCAATTCTACCAAGAGGGCCACCAATATAAGCTCCAAGGCATCACGGTCGGTTCACCTGAGATCATTAGTTCCCATCGCATGGAAAAGCTGCTCAAAAAGGGTCATTCTAGTGTTATCGCCCAACTCCATGCCATACAAGCAACAGAGACACCCTATGTACCGCAAGACCTCCAAGCCATCATTTATAAACATCAAATTGTCTTTTCCACTCCCTAAGGCCTCCCTTCTTCCCGTGATGTTCATGATCATTCCATTCCCCTTGTACCCGGAAGCCTTCCTCCCAATATCCATCTGTATCGTCACCCCTTTTCCCAAAAAAATGAAATTGAGAAAATGGTTCAGGAACTCCTTAATGCAAGCATTATCTGCCTTAGTACAAGCCCCTACTCGTCTCCTGTGGTCATTGTCCTAAATAAAGAAGGTTCTTGGTGAATGTTTCCTGACTTCCGTTCCCTCAACAAACTTACCATCAAATACAAATTCCCCATTCCTATCATTGATGACCTCCTGGATGAATTGAGTGGCACCCAATTCTTCACTAAACTGGATATCCTTTCAGGTTATCACCGGATATGTATGAAAGAGGCAGACATTCCCAAGACTGCCTTTAGAACTCATGAGGGCCACTATGAGTTTTTGGTCATGCCCTTTGGATTGTGTAATTCCCCCTCCACCTTCCAAAGCCTCATGAATCATGTCGTTCGTCCTTTTCTCTGCCATTTTGTCTTAGTTTTCTTTGATGATATCCTCATCTATAGCAAAACCTAGACAAACCATCTTGCTCATGTGGATCAAGTTCTCCATCTACTCTCTCAGCACCAACTTTTCCTAAAACAATCTAAATGTGCTTTTGGCGCCTCAGAAGTAGAATACTTGGGTCATCTGGTTGGAAAAGATGGCATCAGGGTGGATCCTAAAAAGATTGAAGCTATGCAAGACTAGCCTCACCAAAAGACTCTTAAGAGATTGCATGAATTTATAGGCTTAACAGCGTATTATCACAAGTTTGTTAAGAATTATGGGAAGATTGCAACACCTCTCACTGCTCTCCTCAAAAATAACTCTTTCAGTTGGACTCCATCCGCTGCTCAAGCTTTTCAGGCCTTGAAGATGGCCATGTGCACCACTCTAGTCCTCGCCCTTCCCAATTTCACAAATACCTTTGTGTTGGAATGTGATGCCTCGGGGAAAGGAATTGGTGCTATCCTTATGCAAGAGGGTCAACCTTTGGCCTTTACCAGCAAGCAACTATCTGAAATAAATCTGGGAAAATCCATCTATGAAAAGGAAATGTTGTCTATTCTCCATGTTGTGGATCTATGGCGTCCTTATCTATTGGGGCAACGTTTCCAAATTAAGACAGACCATCAAAGCCTCAAGTATTTTCTGGAACAGTGCATTTCCTCCCCGGAACAACAAAAATGGGTGACTAAACTCTTTGGATATGATTATGAGATCATTTATAAGAAAGACAAATACAATGTGGTTGCAGATGCACTTTCCTAAAAATATGAAGACTAAGGATCCCTTTTTTCTCTTTCACTCATTGTACTAGATTGGCTCCAAGTCGTTCGCTGGGAATGGCTATAGATCCCAAAAGTTCACAGTTGATCCACCAATTGCATTCCAAGGCTCCAGCTTCCCCAGGGTACTCTTGGCTCCATGAGGAACTTCGATACAAAGGCCATTTGTATCTAAGTAAACATTCAAAGCTTAAATCCACAGTACTTTCTGAGCTTCATGATACACCCACAGCAGGGCACTTCGGGTTCACCAAAACCTATGACAAGGTCAAACGTTCCTTTTCCTAGGATGGTATGAAACAGGACATTCTTAATTTTGTAGCTGAATGTGATGTGTGTCAATGCAACAAGGGAGAAACAGTCAAATCACCAAGCACACTACAACCGCTCCCGATTCCACCTGTTATTTGGAAGGATATCTGTATGGATTTTATTACTGGATTACCCAAATCAGGAATAAATCCGTCATCATGGTGGTTGTTTATCATCTTTCCAAGTATGCTCATTTATGTGCCCTTCAACACCTATTTACAACATCCACAGTGGCTCAACTCTTCATGGATCAGGTCTTCAAGCTTCATGGCATGCCGCACTCTATTATTTCTGATTGCGACCCAACTTTCACAAGCAATTTTTGTCAATAACTGTTCAATATACATGGCACCTAATTGCATCTCAGCACAACCTATCATCCCTAGACTGATGACCAAACGAAAGTTGTCAACAAGTGTTTGGAAACATATTTGAGGTGTTTTTCATCAGAAAAGAAAAAACAGTGGGCTCAATGGTTACCCCTAGTTGAATGTTGGTACAACACTTCATACCATATAGCTACACACATGACTCCTTTTGAAGCGGTATATGGACAAAAGCCACCTTCAATTCTCTCATACTTACCAGGTGCCTCGTAGGTCCAGGCAGTTGACCTAACACTTGCATCTCGAGAGGATATTCTCCGCACCCTCAAAGAGAATTTGGTCATGGCACAGAATCACATGAAGCAATAAGAACATCAAGGTTGCTCTGAACGTCAATTTGCAGAAGGGGATTAGGTGTTTCTTCGATGACAACCTTACAAGCAAACTTCCCTCAAGTCCGAGCATCGTCAAAAGCTAGCGCCCAAATTTTATGGTCCTTATATCATACTCAAGCGTGTGGGACAAGTCGCCTATCAGTTAGCTTTGCCCAACAATTCGAAGCTATATCCTGTTTTTCATGTTTCATGCTTAAAGAAGGTGATTGGAGCTAAGTGTCAAATTCAAACCAACCTTCCAGAGTTAGCTGAAGAAGGATCCATTTGGCTACAGCCAGAAGTAGTTTTGGACTAGGGTGAGCATCGCTTACATCAGAGAACCATCAAGGAAGTGCTAGTACATTGGAAAGATACAACTCCAGCAGACGCCACTTGGGAACTAGCTACCATTCTGCAACAATTTCCTCATCTCAAGCCTTGAGGACATGGCTATTTTTAAGGGGGTGAACATGTTAGGTTCCTAACCTGCACATAGGTAGAACAATATATTCGGATGTAATAAAGGTCAATATTAATAATGCCTTTCAATAAAATAGAATAAGGTGAATGTAAGAAGATCTAATAGAAGCCTCTGCTTCTAAAAGGATCTTCCTCTAGATGCTTCTTTTTAGTATAAATAGGAGTCGAGGGTATGAGAACCCTAGATTGGATATTATTGTAATAGAGCTATGCTCAACTGGAGGTTTCCCCCTTGAAGAGGCTCGTGAACATTGCTTTCAGATTCAAAGTGTTATTTCTGTTGTTATTCTTATATCATTTCAGTGTTATTGTGGGTTGTAGGGAGTTGTAAGCTCCCTCTTAATCCCTACTTCTTGGAAAAATTATTTAAACTCCTTTGAGGTGTACTCACCTCCATTTTCAGATATCAAAACTTTAATATTCCTCTCAGAGATATTCTCAACTAAAGCCTTGAATTATTGAAACTTGTTAAAGACTTCATCTTTTGCTTTCAAGAAGTAGATCCATGTCTTCCTGGAATAGTCATCTATGAACAACACATAGTATACAAAGTTTCCAAGTGATGGCACCCTCATCTACCTACATACATCGGAGTGTATGATTTCCAAAATACCTTCGGATCTACTATCACTGCATGTAAAGCTTCCCTTGACATTCTTTCCAAGTGCACAACCTTTGCATACTCTGTTATGGTCTATTTGGATTTTTGGTAGACCTGTAACGATTTTTCTAAAAAATGGTAATGATATATAGTTCAAGTGAGCAAGCCTTCGGTGCCATAGTTCATTGGAACTAACACTATTGTGTACAAGGGCTTGTTCTTGGTGTCCCTTCAACTTATACAGTCCTCCCTCTCGGACACTGTTAAGAACCAAATATCAATACAACATAGAAAAACCTCAAAATAAGTACTCAACGCCTTGAAAAAGAGAGAATTTCAGATAATAAGCATCTTCGAGGGGGCAACCTCCTTTTACCCCACATAAATGTTCAAGTACAAGATGATTCCAAATGAAAATGTCTCCTTGGTATATATAGGAGACTAGGAGGTATAATTACAACTAATGGAATAAAGCTTACATAAATAAAATAACATTACTAATCTAATATGCCCTAATTAAGGGGTAATGAGCCAATATTAGAGCTTAACATGCCCCTCCCCTTGAGAGAAGTGTTGTCTGCAATGCTTGAGTAACTCTAGATGCTTCTGTATAAAAGACTCATCTTCCCAAGTGGAATCTTTAGACGGTAGTTTTTTCCATGTAATGAGATACTTTGAAATGGATCTATTCCTTAGCTAGTGAATTCTTGTGTCAATGATGGCTTCAGGCTCCAATATGATTTTTCCTTCCTCGTCAAGTTCTGGCAATATAGTTTGAACTGGGATCTTGTCACCTATAACCTTCTTTAAGCATGAAACATGGAAAACTGGGTGTACTCGTG
>ML782937.1:751227-763180 GCA_009831015.1 Picea engelmannii
TTTATATTCAATCTTTGGAAGTTCTCAATGTGCTTAGTAACTGAACCCTTTTGCTTGAGATTTATCAATTGGCTAAAGAAGGTATTGCTCCTTGTATCCTCATAGTGTGATATCATTTCTTCCGTGAAAATTGTCCAAGTGACATGTGATTTGCGAGAATAAATCCATCGATACCATACAAATTGATTGGGTTCTAAATATAAAGAAGCAATTTGTACCTTTTGTGTATGTGGCACATTATGTAGATCAAAGAATTGCTCCATCTGAAGTATCCATTTGATTGGGTCCTTGCCATTGCCATCAAACTTCCTCATATCGATCTTAGGAACTTGGTTGGTCTTCAACCCAAAGTTGGATTTTATCCATTCTTGATTCACCTTCCTTGTGTGCTCATCATGAATTTCATGGGATACATTTTCACTTTCAGGTGTCCTCTCTATTAGGAAATTTTTCAATCCTTCCATGATATCCCCTTTTAAACCATCCATCTTAGTATCCAACTTAGCTTCCATTGAATCCATATTAGTATCCAACTTAGCTTCCATTGAATCCATCTTCTTTTGTAGTTCATTTATGTCCCTACGCATTTCTTCACCTTCATCAAGAGTCCAAGTAGGATTGTCTCGAGGCTTATTTGGTGTAGAAGTTCCCTTTTTTGGTGGCATGTTGGCCAAGTATCACTTTAAACCTTGATTTTGAGGTGGTTCTTCTAGAAAATATTCCTTTTATTGTATCTCCAAAATTTTGGCCCTTCTGAGTGTGAGATTTTATTTTTTGTAGGTCTCTGATATTTCTTCTCTTCAATGCCCAAGGTCTGATAAAAATTGGATGTGCCAAGTGGAATTTACAGTAACTTCCCCACAACTTGCTGATATAAAAATAATTGATATAAAATTTTGAAACTCGTACCATAACTACTACGGGCTATCCACTATCCAATGCAACTAGTCTCACTCAATTTGGATACTCTAGGAAGAATTTATGATTGTTTTATCCAGAACACCTACTTGAGACTAGTCAATAGGACTAGTCAGATACCCTATCTTCCACAGGGTGTATCTACAAATTTGAGATGACCCAGAAGATGAAATTGCTACCAAATATACCTTACTAATTTATGAGAATGTCCTCCAGATTTCAAGGTCTGAAACGTTACAAAAACAAATTTATAGCGAAAATTCCGCAATGACTCAATTTAGGATGATTCCAGAACCCTATCTTAAAAAGGTTGTATCTCTGAAAGTATAAGGCTTCAGGAGCTGAAATTGTAACCCAAATTACCTTGATCCATCTACTAAATATCCTCCAAGACGTTCCTTCTGAATTGTTGTAGAAAAAAAATTATAGTGAAAATTCCACGGTGTCTGAGATGTAGCAGCGAAACCCCAAGACCTTGAGCTCTGATACCATATGTTAAGAACCAAATATCAATATAGCATAGAAAAACCTCAGAATATGTACTCAACGCCTTGAAAAAGAGAGAATTTCAGATAATAAGGCTCTTCGAGGGGGCAACCTCCTTTTACACCACATAAATTTTCAAGTACAAGGTGATTCCAAATGAAAATGTCTCATTGGTATATATAGGAGACTAGGAGGTATAATTACAACTAATGAAATAAATCCAACATAAATAAAATAACATTACTAATCTAATATGCCCCAATTAAGGGGTACTGAGCCAATATTAGGTCTTAACAGACACCAATCACAGTGTCTTTATTTATGCTTGAATTCTTGGGCCATAGAAGGACTTGGCCATCCACAAAAGCCACCCTAAAATATTTATCTTCTAAAGCTGAAATAGATAGAAGATTCTTCTTTAAGCCTTGTAAAAACAGTATATATTTAATTGAAAGAGGGTTACCTGAGTTAAATTGTAAGGATTCTTCTCCAACACCTTTGATTGCATGCTTGGAATCGTCTCCAAGCACCACTTGAAGTGAGGAGTCCTTTTCTGTTAATTTTGATAGAGAGTTTATGAATCCAGTCATATGCTTAGAAGCACCACTATCTATGAGCGAGGTATCACTTCCTTGAGTGATGGTTCTGGTGAGTGATGAAATGAATACAAATTATTCAACTTTGGGTTTGTGTTCTTCAACACCATCTGCATGTGCATGGTGCTTCTTCTTCTTTTACTTCTCATGTTTGTGAGGACATTGTGCAGCATAATGTCCCATCTTCCTACAATTAAAGCATTGAAACTTTGACATATCCCTATTACGATGTGGCTTCTTATAACTCCTTGGATTTCCTTCTTCTCTTTCCTTTCTCTTCTTCACTTGTGCTGCAAGTGCTTGGTTTTCCTCATCATCTACCTTTTGTTTCTTGGACATCAATCTAGATTCCTCTTGAGAGCAATCTGCCCATAACTTGTCAAACTTTGGTAACTTCCTTCTTGAACAAATTCCTTGGAAAAATGGGTCCCAAGAGGGAGGGAAACCAATTAGCGTAGTGGTTACTAGTTTATCATATTATAATGGATCTCTAATGGCTTCTAACTGGTCTTTGATCTATGAGATCCTTGTAAAGAAGTTGGTTATCGTCTGTGACTTGTTCATAGTCACATTTCTGAGTTGATGTCAAAGGATAAAATTTCGACTGGTTTTATTTCTTTCATAGAGTCTGGTTAGGGAATCAAACATCTCCTCTGCATTCTTTAGTTTTGATACATTGGGTATCATGTGATCATTGATTGAGTTTGCCAAGATCCTCTTGGCCTTGACCTCATTCTTCTTGAACTTTTCCTTTGCTTCCTCATCTTTGGGTTTTGGAAGCATATTCTTGACGTGATCCAAAAATTCATTCTCTTATAGAATGAGTTGTATTCTATAATTCCAATATCTGAAGTTATCTTCTCCATCCAATCTATCTTCAACTCTCATACTGGTTGACATTTTCGCCGGTAGAAACTCTAGCACTAAAAAACCTTGATTTTTCAAACTTCACCAAACTACATGCTGAGGGTTTCATGGGGTGAGCTAGGTTAGGGTGCACTTATCTATGAAGGAATTATTCCCAAATTCCTTGGGATAGTTCTCAATGAGCTTGACAAAGAATTACAGTTGCAAGGTGTTGCTGTAGCGATCTTCCTTCTAGTGGTCAAATTGTTCTAAAGGTAACCAACTTTGATACCATGTTGGATTTTCCTTATTTACAGAGAATTAGTGTTACTAGTGTTCTTTAATTCGTCATCATTAACATACATATATCATGACTGAGCAATATCAACATAAACATGAGACAAAAAGAACACAAGAGATTTATCCTGGGAAAACCCCAAATGGGGGAAAAATCCAACAACCTTTCTTAGATAGATTTCGTTCACATAGCAAGTCCAATAAAATAAACCCTAGCACAAGTGCTATCTCAATCATAAATACCACCCCAGCTGCAGCAACAACACCATACGAAGGTAGCACACCTCCTTGAGGAGTAGCACAGAAGAGAGAGATACCAAAAGATTGAACAAGAAGAAACTGAGTCACTGCAGCAGATGTGTCTCCTTCTCCAAACTTGCGCCTTGCTTCTATGTAGTTGGGAGAGTGTGGGTGAATGAAAAAATGAGCTAAGGTGCCTCCTATTTATAGTCTTCCCGTCCTTATAGATGGGCTGACTTCTCTTCTGGGAAGGTGTCTTTTCATTATACTTTATTCTTCTGGGCCGACTTCTCTTCTAGGGTATTTCAACATTTGTCCAATGGATCTATTTCTTCTAGAATATTATATGAATCTAATAAAATTCATATAGTAAGGAAAGATCCTCCCGCAACTACCAAAACATCAACATAAAATATAGTGGCAGTGACACAGAAACATTTCTATTGGTTGAAACTTCGACAGGATATCAACAGGTATATCAGGTCCTGCACGGCTTGCACCATTGTCCAATCGACCATTAAGAAAAAATGAATGTACACCCCTCTTCCTACTCCCAACATGCCTTGGGAATCCATCTCGATGAACTACATGTCAGGCCTTCCTTCAACCAAGTAGGGAAATGATTGTTTTTTTGTGGTTGTTGATCGATTTTCCAAGATGGCGATTCTAGTCGCCTGCAAGAAGAGCAACATAGCTGAGGCCACTTCCAAGATCTACTTCGAACGAGTGTGGGTAAATTTTTTGATACAACATCATCTTATATCGAAACAAATGGTTCCTCATCACATTTTGTTCAAACTTCTGGTCACAACCGGACACCAAGCTCACCAAATACACAACCTTCCACCCCTAAACAAATGGCCAAAATGAGGTCGTCAATAAGATGATTGTGCATATATTATGCATGTACAATTCCAAGAATCCATGCACATCGGATGAGATTCTACCCTATGTTCAACACAATTACAACAGAGCCACACATAACTCAACCGACCACCACCCCTTTCAGGTGGGGTTGGGATTTCAACCATTGGGTCCCATGGATGTTGCACTACCCCTTGCATCCACAGAGGAAGAATTGTCCCATGCTCAAAATGAAGCCAACAAAGATACCCTGTTCATTGAATGAATCCAACAAATTCTCCAACAGGTTCAAGATTTTTTGTAGAAGTCCAATGCCAAGGACAAGAAGCGCCATGATCAACACCAGGTGCCACACAAGTTTCAGGTGGGAGATAAAGTTTGGTTGCATTTGCAAAAGAACACCTTATAAGACCCCATTGGAAACTTCTTCCACTCTGATATGGACCTTAAAGCATCACCAAGGTTGTGGGTGACAATTATTTTGAGCTCAACATTCCCCCCTTCCTTGGCTTGCACCCAGTGTTTAATGTGGACCTCATTTGACCATGATTTCCACCATTATTGGACACCTTAGAGATAGAAAAATAGTTAACATTGACATAGCTCAAACTTGACTACATGGAATACGAATCCATTGATCAGATCATGGACACATAGGTCAAGGGTACTCACCATCAGAAGCTTCAGTTTTATCATGTTGTCAAATCAAGGTAGCTCTTGCACCAAGGCAATTGACTCACCCATTGCCAAATTCAACAGAAATTTACTCGTCTGATGGGGGAACTCAATGCAATGGAGAAAATTGCTTCATAATGGGAAATATTTGATCCATGTGGATATCAGTGGCCACCCACCTCTTCCAACCAGCTCACATCTTGGTATTGCTTTTCTAGCTTTTTGGCTCCTAAACGTCCGGTGTTGTTTTGAGGCCCTAAACAACATATTTTTAGGCTTTCCACAGTCACACTGTAAATAGGGTTAGAGTGTGATATAAAAATGTGTATTCCTTGGATAGAAATTTTCAACAGGCTATTGTTCGCCTAAAACGAATATCGTTTACAAAAGTTATGACCCTGAGAAGTTGATGTACCAACTTACCCCATTGGGGCCCACATGACTTTTGGTGCTTCATCTACTAGGGTTAGGTTTTTGGATGTCTAGGGTTTTCTTATTACTTCTTGATGCTAAAAATTCTTGGAGGGCTCATTATAATGTTCTTAGATGAATGCGCATATCCGCCACATCTCTTCTAAGAGATTAGCTACCACAATTTGAGCAAGATTGTTTTCATTCTGCATTTTACAGTTTCAGCAGATCTCTTTAATGAATAGAATTTAAGTCTCACTTTATCTCTTTTATTGTTTACTATACCTCTGTATTAATGTTATAGATTTTTGTTTCATTTCGTTCCGCTCATAAATCTGTATCAAAAGGAAAGAGCAAGAGTTTATACATCAACAAAACCGATGGTTAATAATAATGTAATAAAGGCATGTGACTTTTAGATAGCATTTTTGAGGATTTGAAAAACATTCTCCCTCCTAGGTTTAAAGACTAACTGATCAAGTACTATTTAGGCTAAGAATGGGCACACTGCACAACTTGGCTTAAGAATGAACATATGGTCTAAGAGTCCTTTACTAGTTTCTTGTAATATAAGTAGATACAATTTTCCAAAGTAACCTTTCATTTCACATTGAATCTAAAGTACGATGGAAAATAGTAGGTTGGAAAGAGAGCTTTGCGTAGACATATTTAGCTTGCATAATGTGCTTGTCTACAATTTTTTTAATTGGATCATTTACCTAGAAGTGAGTTTCAATGATTAAGAAACTCGTGCATGTCCACCCTATCTATGAATGCATTAGAATACTTAAACAAAGAATTTGGAAAATATTATCAAATTTTCATTTCTTTTTCTAATGGAATTAGTAGCCACATAATACTTTATTCATATTTGATTGAAATGATTTTAAAATATTATCAAATTTTCATTTCTTTTTTAATGGAATTAGCAACCACATAATGCATTCTTCGTATATGATTGAAATCATCTAAGATATTTGTAAATATATTTGCAGGTCTAAATTAATTTGTTGATAAACTAGATTACCGTAACTGAAGATAAACAATAAAAATAAAAAATGAATTCCAAGGAGGCAAATAATGAGAACTCATAGTGTAGCATCTAAGAATGAGAATGATGAATGATGGTAACAAGAAAACTAGACGGAGGGTAGTGGGATCCCCTACGGGTGAAAATATCTACTATGAGGAACTGCATCGCTAAAAATAAATATTGTGAGGAACAACACTACTAAAGAGGACGAAGATAGTGCTTGCAAGAGATCAAGGGATAAAAATAGACAAGGAAACATGTGTACCTCATCAATGCTTATATCTATTCAAACACTTTGTGATTGGTAGCTTGCATGAATCAATTATGGTTCTTCTAATGTTATTTCATGTTATCATTTCCAACAATTATTGCTATAAAACTAATGTTATACAACCAATAGCATTACTCAACCTCATGCTTTATATATTAGTTATTTCATAGTATTTCAATGTTTTCGGAAAGCACTTAGATAAATTGGCTTTTCCTCAAGACAAACTAATGTTATACTACGAATAGAATTACTCAACCTCATGCTTTATATATTAGTTATTTCATAGTATTTCAATGTTTTCAAAACTCAAACATGTTGGGCAGCGATAGAAAAACATAGCATATACCAGAGCATAAACAAGCTAGATTAAACACACATTAAACCAAGAACAACAAACACACACTTGACACAATGATTTATGTGGAAACCCAAATCGGGAAAAAACCACGGGGAATGATTATCGGTCTTCTTCTATTCAAGGGAGAATTACAATAGCGAACCCAGGCATACAACCATCCTCTCCTCACACAATGTACTCTCTTGCACTTGCATTGTCCTCACATTGTGTTCTAACTCTATGGGTATGCTTGTATATATAACATCTATCACTCAGTTACATAGAATGATCATGAATAGATCACATAGTTACACAAACAGTTCATAAGTAGATTGCATGCATGTGTATGTGCATGTGCATCTACATGTGACCGCATGAGGAAATTCGTTGGCATGTTTTCAACAAAACATAGGAAAACAGTTAAGATAATTTGGCTTTTCCTAAAGACAAGGCCAAATAAGAAGGAAAATGAAAAGACATTGGGAACTTTATATGAATGTTTCATGGATGTCTAAAACTATGTGGAAACTTTGCATACATGTTTTATGAATGCCTAAAGCTACATGCTAGTTATTAGGAAAAACAACAAGCTGATTACTAGAGTCCCTACCATTAGGCTAGTACTAATAACATCAATGGAAACAATGTATAACAATAAATTCAACTTGACCTTCTCCTTCATGCAAGGATCATAATTCAATCTCTTCACATTTTAGATCAATATTGGATGATACTTGAATTCTTTTACCTTTAACAATGCTTTTTCAAAATAATTGAATGATAATCATTCAAATTGAGCTTAATTCTAACATTTTCTAAATTAAACAACATAACTATTAGCTTTGAGTTTTGATTTTTTCACACTAGATTATTTTTCATTTGAATCTAATCTACTTGATATATGTTTGCTCCAACATTATTTTGCATGTTTTAGATCCCATTGGTCCTTGCTATCCAATTAGAGTTTTATCCTTAGTTTATGGTCTTTTATCCAATAAATATTGGGGTTCAAAATGGCTAACATTGTGATCTATAATTAAATATTGCAACATTGAAGTAGGATTTGGTAGATAAGAAAGTTCTAATGGATATCTCGAAATTATTTAACAAGGTAATCACTTTTCTCCTATTTCTAACCCTATTGTTCAAATTTATATAGATGAGTATTCATATTTTTAATGTAACCACAATGCCCTAGTCAATTACTTTGTAGGTTGATGATATGGATTTGTTTAGATCTAGTGTTAATAGAAAAACTAGAGTCAATTTTGGGTATGATCCAAAGGTTAAGGTCAAAGGGAATTTTTCGTTGTCTTAAGCAAAGGTGTGGCCTATTGAGTCTCATGTTTTTATGTCAATTCAAAAGATTCACTACTAAGAAAATAGGGTTTAGGGGAGGTAATTCTCCCAAATTTTTGTTATAGTTGAGGTTCCTAGTTGATGTTTTTAACGTGTTTTGAATAGAGGTAGAAAGTGGAGTGCTTTGCAAAGAATGATCATTGATGCATTTAAATTGTAAAAGTACACCATTTTTCACTTGAACATAGGTTCATCGATGTATTTATCTCAGAACACACCATATATTGTGTGTTATTACTATGTCACACCAACGTACCTTCAATTATAAAATCCCAAATGTCAATGATGTTGGATTATGTTGTCATTGATGTCAAAGGATTGATATCAAAGGAAGCAATGCCACGTCTACATGTTACCATCAATGATTGGTGTTGACATCAATGTTCGTATTTCCATCAATGCCAAAGGAGGAGATTATTGGATCATGTTGTCATTGATGTCAAAGGATTGATGTCTTTTTATAGTATATTGATGAAGTATCTATTGCCACTATTGTAAATGAATTGATATCAAGTGAATTCATTGATAAATGAAGTCATGCATAGATGAAGATGGATCAATGTGTTGTCATTGATATATGATGCATAGATGATGTCATGCATAGATGAAGATGGATCGATGTGTTTTCATTGATATATTATGCATAGATGGATTGATGCATTAATGTATTGATCTTTGGATCATGTGGTCATGTATAGAATCAATGACAAAGGGACAATGCCATAGTGATATATTGTCATGGGCTATTATACTTGGATTGATGTAAAGATGACTCATTATTGTGTTGTCATGGTTGATAGGAAGTACAAATGGATGAAATCCAAAGTGGTCCCCTTATGGTGAAATCCCTCATGGGAAGACGCTTTGCAGTTGAGATATCCTAGTAGTATGGTTAGAGAACCCAAGCTTAATTGTGGAATAATGAGATGAAGATACATTAAATTTTTAGTGAAACTATCCTATATGGATAGTGCTTGTCATGTCATTTCTGATGGTATGTGGAATGTCACATAAATCCTCACGGTTTGAGAGTTATGGACTTACGAAGTTGGAGGATTCTCATGGGTTGGCTAGAAGCCCCAAAAGGTCAAAGAAGTCAAGTGCTTACAAAGAAAAAATTATTTAAATTATAAAGTGAAGTGATGAAGTCAAAGAGGATTATTTAAATAATAAAGTTAATGGAGAACTTTCTAATTATGGAAAGTGGTTATAAGTGGGTTAACCCTAAAATAAGGAAAGTGGGTTAAATGGACAAGTGGCCATGTGAAAAAAATGGCTAAGTGGACAAAGTTGGATAAAGGTGGCTATGTGGAAAAATGGTTATGTGGATAAAGTGGATATGTGGACAACGTGGCCTAATGGATTCTTCTAAGGAAGCTACTTGGAGAGTATAGATAAGAGGCAAGGGTATCTTGTAAAGATATATCTCTTCAACATATATTGAAGATCTATTTTGAGGAAGAGAGTGATTGCAGGATCTCATGGACGCATCAAAGTTTCTGTAAGTCCGAGATCTTGACGACGAAAGTTTTGGAAGTTCAGAAACCCTAGTTTCTGAAGAAGCACACGGGCTACAGTGAGCCTGAGCGCATACATACGTGGCCTATAGTGAGGCATGACATGTACACACATGGGATGAAGAAGATCAGAGCACGTACAATTGAAGAAAGTCATGGAGACTTGAGTGTGAGCTAGTGCCAAGTTCCTTAAGGTTGAAGCAAGTTCCATATCTACATTCTATGGGCTCAGATCTTCCATAGAAGTTCTGGTATGGTTACATGATTGTATTGATGGATACTTTTTCTTATTGTATGGTGAATTCTTAAGGCATTCTTGGTATGGATGTTGTGATATGGTTTTATTGGTTCATTGACTAAGTGAGCAAAACTCTTATGTTTCAGTACTGATATGGTTGCCATAATATACTAGTTACTTATAAATGATTGAGTAGCATTCATATTGTATGGTTGAGGAGAATGAGTAAGTTGTTGGAGAGCATAGATGTGTTGTGATTGGTTATCGTACAAATTGGATTGTGAAAGACAGAAGTGGATGTGACTGAAGGCTGCAAAGGATCTGAGTTTTTCAAGAAGATAAAACCCTAGTTGTTCATTAGGCATACGCAGGCTATAGTACAGATAGGCCATGTACATATGCGGGCTACACTATTGGTAGGGTGTGTACATACGCATGATGCACTAATGACAGGTCACGTACCTATTAACAAATTGGTATCTGTTGAGGATTGAATCTTTTTCTCAGTTGGTGCTGAGTTGTGTAAGCTGAGACTTGCATTTTAGAGCTAGTGCTCTTGTGGAGTTGTAAATCTAGTCAGTTGTTGCTGATAAACCCAAGGATTGTAGTCCATAATAAAAAAAATTATGTATACATCTTGTGTTCTTTGTGTTCTTTATGGTGATGGCGTGTTGATGATATATGTTGTTGTTATCTGTTGCTGATATATGTTCACATATAACTGGTTATAAATGACAGTAATAATTGATGAGTAAATGGTGTTTGCTAACTAAGGATTTTTTGTGAAGGGAAGTTTGAAAAGAGCCCTACACTAATTCACCCCCCTCTCTAAGTGTGGTCGGTGTCTCCAACAATTGGTATCAGAGCAGGCCTTCACTATAATCCTTAACAAGCTTGGAGGATATCCATGGACACACAAATGGATTATGAAGTTCCAATACTTGATAAGGAAAATTATTCAACATGGAGAATAGAAATGAAAGTGCATTTGAAGGAAAAAGGAGCAGGTGTTTGGAAAGCAACTATTGGTGGATCAGTTCCCTTGAAGAATAAGTCAAAGTTTGCAGCTCAAAAGGAAGAAAATAAGAATGATGCATTGGCTCTCAAAACCGTCTTCAATGGACTCTCAAGTTCAAATAAATCATGGGACAATGCACTTCCACCAAGGATCTATGGCTAAAGCTACAAAAGACATACCAAGGAAAAAAGGAAGACACTAAAGACAACTCCATCAAGAACAATGAAGGTAAAGAATCTCCACAATCCTCTGATTGCAATAATTCTAAATGTGATGATGTTGAATGTTTCTCTACATGTGAAGAAGAAGATCTAGAAATAGTTTGTGAAGAATCAGATGATAATTATCCCATGGAAGAAGTAGAACAAGAACTTTCAAAGTTTAAAAATAAATTTGATTGGGGTCTATATGAATACAACTATGACCATAGTTATATATACTATAGCTATATTTCAGAGAACACTAAAAGGTTTCTTGAAAAGAATCAAAAGCATATTTTGAAACTAAAGAAAATGCTCAAGGAACAAGAAAAAAGTAAAGGTCTCAATTAGAAGAAAAAGAAGAAGAGATCAAAATACTAAAGAATGAAATAGAATAAAATAAGAAGGTAGATAATGAGATTAGCATAAATCTTGAAGTTAATATCCATCTCAAGACCCAAATTGAAGAAGCCAAAAGGGTTGAGGAACTACTAAAGAATCAATTAAATGAAAAGGAAGAGTCATGTCATAAGTTGGAAGCTGAAGTTGTTGATCTTAGAAAGAAAGTAGAGAAGTCAAACAAATTCATGAATAGCTCAACAATATTGAATGAAATCTTGGATAGTCAAAGATCACCAAATGATAAA
>ML782937.1:788659-807616 GCA_009831015.1 Picea engelmannii
ATATATAATCAATTCTTTTAAATCAATTTGATTGTCTTAAGAATTAAATAGATACCAATAATAGACATCAATACTTATTGGAAATGAGCATATTTGATAGGTTTTTAGTCTTTAATGAATTTTCTATGGATAAGATTAAATATGGATGATATGCATTTATATATTTACTTTTTCACATTTACTCAATCTTATTAAGAAATTTACTATTTACAGTTGGTTGACATTAGCAAGAATTCTATTTTATCACTTTTTCCACTTTTATTTTAAGTATTCATGACTAGTTGTTGGTTTCCTTATATAAGATTAAATATGGATGAGATACGTTTATATGTTTACTTTTTCACATTTACTCAATCTTATTAAAAAATTTACTGCTTATAGTGGATTGCCACATTTAATTGATTAACAAGAATTCTATTTTATCACTTTTTCCACTTTTATTTTAACTATTCATGACTAATTGTGGGTTTCCTTCGACCACGTTTGGATGGTGCGAACATAGAATAACCATGACCAGATATCCATAAAATAATTATAGCCAGATGTCCACTACCTCTTGCCACGTTTAGATGGTGCGGACTGGTGGGATGGACTTTATGTTTTCAACAGTTTTAGAAAGACAAAGGGTTTGTCGTTTCTATTAATTGTAACATATGTAAAATGCAAGAGTTGCTCCAAGCCGTGGGAGTGAAGAAAATGTTGGTTTTTGAGTGCGAGATCTTTTTGTCACCGGTCATGTAGAAATTCTCACTGTCGCAGCTTCTATGAGTGGACGGACCATTTCTTCTATGGAAAGGAAACTATAAGCTTTCTCTCAGCGCTGGTTTCCACAACAATCCGACATTTCTTTTTCATCTTCAAAATTACAACTCTCCTAATGATTTTTATAGGTTTTATTCTGTGTATATATATATATAGAAAGAGAGAGAGTTAAAACTCTATGCATTCAGATTTACTTTCCTAATGATTTTTATAGGTTTTATTCTGTGTGTATATATATATGTAGAGAGTTCTAAAACCCTATGCATTTAGATTTACTTTCCGTGTGGATAAAAATAAAATTATTTTTTGGTGCATTATAATTAATGAACTTTTCATGTTTTGTGTTGCCTATGATTGACTTTGTATTGACTGCTAACTTTATCATTAAAGTTGGTCCAGCCACAGCTTTTTGGTTTTCAACAATTTGAGAAAGAGAAAGGGTTTTCTATTTCTCATGGTTGTATCCTATGTAAAATGTGAAGAGTCGCTCCTCGCCATCTCTGTAGAGCCATGGGAATGAAGAAAAGGTTGGCTTCCAACGACACTATCAACGGTCGCGAACTAGAAACCCATGGGGTTGTTGCTCGCCTTCACTTCCACGATTGCTTTGTTAATGTAAGTCAAAAGAATATTGATTGAACCGGATTAACGACAACCATTAATGGCGATGATATTGTGCAGTGGAAGTCCAACATCCCCTTAGAACATTGTATGCTATTGATTGGCATCTGACATATTTTATCCGATAAGAGCTTTTGTTTTTTTAGGTTTATTATTATAATAGAAAGACGGTTTAGCTTAGATATAAAATGTCGTGATTGTTCATCCATTCAAATTTAATTTCATATTACTGGGTTTGAAAAATGAGAAAAACCCTAACATAAAAAAGTCCACTAGATTTTGTATCATAAGTTTAATTTAAGAGATTTTGGCTTTTTGGTTTATTATTATAATAGAAAGAAGGTTTAACTTACATATAAAATGTTGTGATTATTCATCCATTCAAAGTTCATAAGATGTCATAAATTTAATTTCATATTACTGTATTTAAAAAATGAGAAAATTCCTAACATAAAAAAAAGTCCAGTGAATTTTGTATGATATGTTTAATTTCATATTAGTGTGCTTGAAAAATGAGAAATACCGTACATAAAAAAGGTCCAATAAATTTTGTTAAGAAAACCCTCATTAAAAATTTGTTTTAAAAAACCCTCATTAAAAATTTTGTTTTAAAAAACCCTCATTAAAAATAATTTTATAAATTTAATATATTAAAAAACTCGTTTATGGGTGTAAACATTGTATACATAAAATTATACATATTTCATAAATAATCTTACATGTTTACAAGGTTCTTTATCACTTCAATATTCCAAACTAAACTATCATAAATAATCTTACATGTTTACAAGGTTCTTTATCACTTCAATATTCCAAACTAAACTAGATTTATGATGGGTGCATACTCTTGACAAAAAAAGTCTGGGTGAGGTCGGAACAAACCCTCTCCCCCACTTGTCATTCCCTTCTGGTCATTGCACAACAATGTACACTGTGCATTCAAGCGGTAAGGTCCAATAATTTAAAGCATGTACAAAATCTTTCAATCAACAAAACACTTTGTTAGAAACAAAAAAATATGCCATTTATTCAAAGAGGCCAATATTAATGTATTTCTAATGATATGGTTGTGAAATTGATGCCTATCGACATATATCAACCACTTTTATAATGTGGTTGTGCTAGTGATATGGAGAGTTTAAAAAATCTATATATGACAAATTAAAAAAGGAAGATGTTGAAAACACCTAAATTAAAAAAGGAAGATGTTGAAAAGGAATATGTGGTTGTGCTAGTGATAATAGAAGAAAGATGTTGAAAACATCAAAGCAGGTATTGAAGAGGCAAGTGAATGGCTCAACAGAAAATGAAATAAAGCAGCCAAATTTCATCCCCCGCGGATAGTAATTAGGAGGTGTTTTCATGATAATTCCATATTCTAGGGAAAATCTGGTGACTTCAGCCTCTACCAAAGAAGTAGAACACATCTCGGATGCGACGCGATAAGAATGAACTAGCAGTCTTTCTTTTTTCCCTCTTTCTCCAAGAGAAATAAGAATAAGCAACAAATCCAAAGATCCTTTCTATGTAAAGCCCGTTGATCGAGTTACAAAGGAAAATCTAGGAGAAAGCAATACAACTACCTCGTAGAAAGGAAGAGAACATAACAAAAAAAACTGTCATTACATATGAGCCCCTGGTCAGGTAGTACTTTAGACTCTTCGGATGCAGTGAAAACACTTGCTTCTCGAGGACATGAAGCTTTCTACCCATGGATCATATGCTTTGGTCTAGAACGAAACTTCTCAGGAAGGATAAATAGAAAAGTAGAAAATAATGTAGTGTTTTTTTAATAAGATAATGCAATTTTATTTTTAAATAAAAATTTATTACTATGATTAACATGTAAAAATGACATGGTTCGAAATTGCTCAATTTGTCATTTCAAATTTTAGTGAGCAGATCCAATTTCGCCAATACTATACCACTTTTCTTAGACCTTAGTGTTAATAATAGGTTGCTTTGGATGAGAGAGATTGTTATTCACACCTCGGTTGTTCAAGTTTCCTACAAGACATTGTCATTCTCACCTCTATGTGATGTTTTCTTGGACCTTAGCGTTAATATTAGGCCTTGACTTTTGTTCACACCTTGCATGATGTTGTGTCATAAGAAATAGGTAAAATAGAGTAAATAGGTGAAAATGAAGCATCGACATCCAAAAAAAAATGTCATAAGCAAGTTACATTTCCATACCAATCTTGTTACACTTTCATATCAAGTTCCTACTAATGACACTTTATAAATTTCCTCTCTTAAAAAGATATACGTATATATAGCCACTTTCATATCAGTTCCTATATATGCTAACTAATGAATCTGTAATGGGAGGAGGAAATTTGAAACTGCAACTGGGCGGGAATTTTGAGTACCAACAATGGCAGATCTGCGACAACTAGGATATTGGCCAAGCCTTAGACAACTTTTAGTCGAAGTGTGTTTTCGTTTTTTGGCTTGAGATGGGGAGTTAAAGAATTATTATTGTCAATTTTAGAACTATCTAGTTTTTTTCCACTTCCTCCTTTCCTTCCTTGCCTTTAGTGTTTCTGGCGGGTGTTTTATTGGGTACTCAGCTTCTCTAAACATGGGCCCCAGTTTTTATTTACTTTTTTCAAAAACTGAACCTTGTTTTCGTTGGCGATTACCTACTTACCTTGTGGTGGTCATATTACACACCTACTCATGGTGAGCCTATTTAGTGTCATTACTTTGTGATTTGTGCCAGTGTTATCACTAAACATTGAGGATTGGTTCCTTAATCTAGCACGTCTTCCCTTACCTTACATTAATAACACGTTATAGTCATCAGTTTAGTGCTTAACAGATTCTAGCACCATGGATTTGGTAGCGAATGCTAACATACTAGGAGACGTCATGACACTAATGAACCCGACGGACAAGGCAAAGTGGCATAGGGGAGGTATTTTCAAGAAGGCAGCTTCATTGGGTGTGGACTCTGGCACATCAAATCACACTTCTACACTGTTGTCTCATTGTCGAGGCACTAATGCTCAGTCCTTGACAACTTCTCCTGGTTTCTCTCCGACTCCTACGATTACTCATGCAAAAAAAAAAATTGTTGGTTCACCTATAGCTACAAACTCTTTTCTTCATCCACGTCGACCGAAGACTGTTTTACATCCAAATCTAGGGGTTAAGGGGGTTGGATCGGCTGGTAGACATAGGTTTACACACAAAAACTCTCATCCGACTAGGGTTCAGAAGCGAGTGTGGAAGGCTAACAAGTGAGTTCATAGGATGGTGCTGGGGGCAGATGTGGGTCTTGAAGAGACCTGTAGATTGGCACTATTTGGTTTGGTAGAGAGACTGTCTTACTCCTATTTGAAAACTAGTCACGTCTCTCACTGAATTGTACAAACTTGGCAACCTATTCTTGGGTATGTTCCTGAGCTTCTCTACCTCACAAAGGGATATATGGGTTTCATTTGCAAAGCCCCAGAGGATGCTTCTCTACTGTTGAACAACTTCTGGGTTTTGGGCAGAAGCAGCCTAATGTTGAAGCAGTGGAGGGTAGCATTTGATCCACAGACAGAGCATTTTCAGCTAAGACATTTACGGGTTCTCTTTTCAGGTCTCCCTATACACCTTTGGAACGAGGGGGATTTGAAGGCAATAGAAAATTCTTTGGGTTGGTTTATCACTCTGAATGTTTCAGCTTTAGTAAACTCAACTAGAAAAGTTGGGCGGATATTAGTGAAAGTTGATATTCATGGTGGGCTCCCGAAGCTACTTGATATCGAATGGTGAGGATGTCATATAAAACAACGTTTAAACTATTAGGGTATACCATTTAGGTGCAGTTGGTGCCGTTTTATCGGCCACCTTCGATGTGATTGCAGTGGTAAGGTGACAGATGATAAGTCTAAAGATACCCTCCTTCATGAATATCCCTCGAATTATATGAATGAAGTGGACTCTTTTGGGGATGCACCTATTCATTATGATTCTGAGCCCGGTCCTCCATTGGAAACGACAACTTCACTTATGGGTAAGTTGAAGTTATTATGTCCTACACTTTTCTCATCTTTAACTCTTTGGGGAAGGGATGCATTAGAAAATTCAGGATGGTTAAATTCATCTACTTCACTAGCCAAGGAGATTTCTGAAGGGGGTTTAGGCGTAAATGCCTCTGCAAGGGTGTCATCACCCCCCTTACCTGATTTATTACCACCCTCACAAACGACTACCGATCACCCTATTACTGAAATCTGTTTTACCATCCATCATACTCGCAGGGACTTCTCAGATTAACCTACCTCAGTTGTTTAACTCTTGGGAACCGGGTATGACACCTTCCCCTTCCCCTCATGAATTGATTGACACTGTAATGGAGCCTAGATATAGAGAACTCAAGGAGGATGAGTCCTCTCTCAACACAGTCCTTGATTCCCTGACTCCCTTCATTAGGGATAACAATGCTGCTATAAAATTGCCTACCTACCTGGGGAAGGCACTCCCTGATGTTGCGTCACTCTCGGAGGCAACTACTTCAAAGTCTCAACTCACGAGGGATGGGAAAGATTTCTCCTCATCTAGGGGACTAGGTATAGAACTCTCTCCCTTAAAAGCACAGAGTAGTCAGAAAAAATTGGCACAAAAAACTTTACAGATTGTTGAGTCTGTCCCTTCATCCACTGACATTGGGCCTCTTAAAGCAATGAAAGCCCTTGCGAGGGCAAAGTGATGTTCTTACTATCCCTAAATGTAAGAGGGATAGGAGGCACCCTCAAAGTAGCCTTAGTTCACTGTCTCTTGGACCACACCCATCCTGATATTATATTTCTTCAAGAAACTTTCGTAAACGATCAGAAAGAAAGGGATTTTATGCATCTTTTTCGTCCGTCCTGGGTATCAAGTTTAGTTAACTCAGTGGGTACTTCGGGGGGACTGTTAGTTACTTGGGATCCAAATTTATATGATTTGGTACCATTTCTCACTGTGGGTGGTATTCTGTTAACAGGTAGGAGTTTAATTAATAATCAGGAGTTAGATTTGCTAAATATTTATGGACCTTGCAAGGATTAGAAACCCTTCTGGAAATCATTGGAAGATAATGGTATATTATCTATTAAAAACTTGATCATAGCGAGGGATTTTAATATCATTCTTTTTTCAGACGAGGCTTGGGGAGGTTCCCTAGGGACTGGAAATACAGAGGATTATTACAGAGAGCTCTTTTCCTCCAACAATTTGATCAACATCAAATCGACCAAATTGATTCCGACATGGAGAAACGGTCCAATTGGTCAGGGAGTGGTTGCAATGAGATTAGTCAGGATTCTTATTTCCGAAGATCTTTTAACTAATATTGGCCTTTACATATCTTGGGTAGAGTTTCCATTTATCTCAGATCACGCGCCAGTTATATTACAGTTGGAATTACCACCTGCTTATAAGATCTATCCCTACAAATTCAATGCTCAGTGGCTCAATGATAAGGATTTTGTGGATCTAGTTTTTAAGATTTGGAAAGACCCTGTATTCCTTTCTGAAGGAGGAAAACATAATAGGATCGTTTGGAAATTACAAGAATTGTAAAAACAAACAAAAATCTGCTATAAAGAGAATCTGATCATAAACAAAGCTAAGTTATTATCGCTCAAATCAAACATAAAGGATTCAATAGAAATTCTTGTTGGAGATCCAACAAATCATCTACCTGAATTATCTCTCCGACAGTTGGAATTGGAAAGGAATGGGATATTAAGAGGTGGGGAAGAACAATGGAGATTACGTAGCAGGGCTCTTTGGATGACCAGCGGGGACAATAATACAAAATACTTTCACAATTTTGCGAGCCACAATAGAGTCAGGGAACATATTTGGGAAATCAAAGGTGGGAACGATGACATTGTAACTAAACAAGATGCATTAAAGGAATCATCCATCCATTATTTCAAGGATTTATACAAGGCTCTGCCCATTATGAATACAACCGAACAATGCAAGTTAATCGAATACTTTCCTCATATGCTAAATGATGAGGAGTCTAGTTCTTTGTTTATTCTTGTTACTTTGGAGGAGTTGAAAGCTGTTCTATTTCATTTTAAGAAGGAAAAGAGCCCAGGTCCGAACGGGTGGGCAGTCGAGTTTTTTATTTTCTTCTTTGATCTAGTCGGGGAGGATCTCCTCGCTATGGTGGATGAATCAAGAAGATTAGGTGCTATTGTGGGAGGCCTAAATTCTACTTTCCTGACTTTCATCCCAAAGGAAAATAATCCATCAAATTTTGATGATTTTCGACCAATATCATTGTGCAATCTGTGTTACAAGGTAGTATAAAAAATTATCGCCAATTGGTTAAAACCTTTTCTCTGTAGGTCAATCTCTAATAAACAACTAGGTTTTTTAAAAGGTAGGCATATTCAAGATGCCATAGGCACAACTCATGAGAGTCTACATAGCATAAAAAAGAAAAGATTGAAAGCCCTTGTATTAAAGTTGGATTTAAGGAAAGCATACGACTGTACTGACTGGAATCATTTAAGATTGATCCTTCTAAAAATTGGATTGGGGATCCAAATGACAAATTGGATCATGTCATGTGTCACATCTTCATCATACGCAGTTTTAATTAATGGGGAGGCTACATACTTTTTTAGAAGCAGCAAGGGAGTTCGGCAAGGATGCCCATTATCACCCCTGCTATTCATATTAGTGATGGAAGGTCTCAGCTTATTACTGAAAAATAGCTTTGAGGAAGGAACTATAAAAAATTTACATCTTTTGTTTGTGGACGATGTTGTCATTATGTCAAGGCAAGTTTAATTGAATGGAGGGAAATCAACAAACTTGTTTGCCTCTTTTGTAAAGCTTCGGGTCTTTCAGTTAATCATACAAAGACCACTGTCCATTATGAAGGCCTCACGGAGTTATAAATGGCCCCTTTCAAATCACTTCTTCCTTATACCTTTAGTGATCTATCTCTCAGATTCAAATATCTGGGATACTTCCTAAAGACAGGGTCACAATGCGCAAATGATTGGGATTGGCTAGTGTCCAAATTAACAAAGAAAGTAGGCTTATGGTGCAACCGGTGGCTATCTTTGAGAGGTAGATACATTTTGGTCAAAACAGTGTTGGAAGGCCAACCTGTCTATTAGATGTCTATGGAAGCTTTGCCCCGCTCAGTTATAAACAATATTAGAAAAGTGATGTTCCATTTTCTATGGAATGGTCATTCTGAATCTCAACAGTACCATGTATGCAGATGGGAGGTCTTATCTAGACCAAAAAAGAATGGGGGGTGGGGATTCTGAAATCTTTTTCACTTCAATATGGATTTGAATGAAAATACCCTATGGAGGGTACTAACACAGGAAAGTATTTGGAATCAGGTTCTAATGGATAAATATCTACAAAATTCAACACTAATCAACTGACTTAAATTTCCATCTCACATTTTCAACTCTGCTTCTAGGATTTGGTCCAATCTTACCCGCACTATTCCCATTATCAATCATTGGCTCAGCTGGCGACCAAGAGTATGTCATCTTATTACTATTGGGAGAGATCGGATACTCAACATTGGCTACAGGTCTTCTCTCCATGAAGATACCATCACTCTCTTAAATAAAAAACAGGTAACTGTCCTAGCAGAAGCATCGGTGGCACAGGATCCTATTACTTCTACTGAGGTGTGGAAGAGCGATGAGGACTTGGAGCTGACATGGTTTCATTCTTCAGATTGGGATAGTTATATTGTTGAGTTAAATAGAGTTGGGGTCACTCTCCACAAAAATGATGGAGATTCACTTCTTTGGACTGGTGGCAACTCTTCTGTCAACTTAACTGTAAAAAAATGTTATGATGCCATTATATCTACATAGGATCTCCCGGTGTGGCACGGCTGGAAGGTAAACATTTGGAAATGGAAGTTACAACTGAAGGTAATTTTATTTTTTTGGTTGGATGTGCACAACAAGATCTTAACTTGGGATATATTGCAAAAGAGAGGTTGGGTGGGCCCGAGTATTTTCCATCTCTGTAATCAAAAGTCAGAAGAAAACTCTCACTTATTCATATAGTGTACCTTTGCAAAAACAGTCTGGGCTAAATGTGCACACCTACTAAATTTTAATTTCTCATGGGTCGACCCATCTCTTACAGATTGTATGAACTCCTGGTCAAAGATCAAGCCAATATCAAAAAGGTTGTCGGCCCTGACATGCTGGTTCATTTGGAATGAACATAACAAAGTACTCTTTGATGGTAAATCACCCTCGGCCTGGGTAATTGTATTCAAGATTTTAGGAGCACTCAATAAAAAATCCCCAACACTTAAATTACAGAAGTTAAGACATAGTCTGATCTTTCGGATTAATGGTTATACTTTGGACTTTTTTGATGGAGCCTCTATAGCAAGAGGATCGAAATGTGGCGTAGGGGGTAACATAAAATGCATAAATACCCAGGCTCATAGATGGTACTTCAATTGTGGAGATGGAACAAATACAAAAGCAAAGTTATTGGGAGCATGGGCCACTGTTACCATTGCAAAGCACTTTGACATTCAATATATTAAGATTTTGGGAGACTCAAAGGTCATAATTGATTGGCTAAATCATAAAGGGAAACTACAAGCCATCAATATTGAAGGATGGAAACTCATAATTTTGGTTCTGGTTGATTCTTTCCAAGGTATATGCTTCGAACACATCTTCAGGGAATCAAATGAGGAGGAAGATCAATTGTCAAAGAAAGCTCTATCGGCGACAAAAGGAAGATTATCATATTTCACTTGGGACGGAGAGAATGCGGGGCCAACTCTCCATATCAATATATTTTAATACCAAGCATAGTCACTTTTTTGTAGTTTTGAGCAGTACATATTGGTTTGGTAATTGAATGTTTTTTCTGAACATATGATGTTAATATTCTATATATTAACACTTCTTAGTGTAGGGTTACCATGTATTTGGTACTACTGATCATAGTTTACTTTTTGTAAAGATCTTTGAGGACAACTTATTTTGATAGTTTTATGTGAGATCAAGTGGATCGGAAGGATTAGTCTTTATTGATCAAGGATTCCTGATGATGTAAAAAAATTATTATCTAATATAATTTTGTGTGAATTTTCTATTGGAAAAAAGTTCCTAATAATGTCACTTTATAAATTACCTCTCTTAAAAATATGTATGTATATATAACCATTCAATTTGTAGTTCTCTTTAAACTTTCAAAAGAGAGTCTTATACATTGTTTTTATTTTATACTTTGATTCGTATTGTAGCGAACACATTTGGAAAAATACAAGTACAATTATGGTGCTCCAAGATTACATTGAGTTGAATAATGAAAATGGCCAAAGTTGCCTCCTAAATTATAGGAATGACAACTACGTTCACGAGCTAGCTAATTGCATCACTGATTCAGACCACTCTACATGACCACCATCAAATACATGTGATTCTTATTCACATTGTTTGTGACTCCTCCTTGTAATCCCTATGAATTCAACACACAACCCACAATTGTTTCTCATTGTTTTGTAAATTTGTCGATTAATTCCAATCTGGTATTCTCTCAAAAAATTCAAGAGTGTTATGTGCAGAGCACATGATGCCCCCCATAATGACTAAGAATCAATCCCTAGACCTCTATTCCATGTCATTTCCACCACCCCAAGTGTTGCTATTACTGCTACTCTTGCTACAACGAAACTTCTAACCATAATTAATTTTCCTTCTATATCTACATTATCTACATAGTCAATCAATGCCAATTTAAATATGAAAATAGAGATTTAAACTCTTCACTCTAAATAATTTTGTCATTATGTGTGTGGGGCATAATATTTACATTAAATCAACGAGCTTGCAGTACCTTCCTTCCTCGAGTATTTATATTAGAATTGACAATTTTCATAAACACAATAGACAAACTCTCTCTATTATTGTACAAGAGACCTTCTCCTATGTTTACTCTCCAATATTTCTAAACAAATACCCTCCTTGTGGTTTCAACAAAATGCATACTCTCCAAGAAACATATGAAACCCAATTGTAGATTTAGGCTGTGGGAAGGCCCAACAACAAAATCAACAATTGACTTTGTCCTTCTATCACCTAAATCTACAATCGAATTACAATGGAAGTATGAACCCATACTTAAAAAACACTCTAGTTTTATTTTGCAACATATCCACGTGTATTCTCTTGGACGTTCCTTTCCCCTGATTTAGGGGTATGCTAGTCTAATTACTGGGTAGAGTTAGGCCGACTATTAAACGTGTGTCTCTTTAGTGGGTTGGGTTATTAGACATTGTACCTCTACCTTGATATTTGGTAGTTGTTTTTGGGACGAATAATAACATTTTAAAAAGTTCAGTGCTCGTTTATGCGCGCCCACCGCCGATACAGCCATCACTGGTCAATAAAAGCAGTTGTTTCACTGGACGCGCGTTTGGAGGCGGCTAAATATAATCATGACGGCTCCGAAAAAATGAATCCAGGTAAAGCCCAGCTCTAGCGCTCTGAAGTTATGTCTTTATTTATGGAGAATAAATTGCATAAGGACTAAACACACATGGCCAGGTGTTTTTTTTTAACTTTCTGCGTGGGTTGTGCTGTACGCTCTACAACTTGACACGCATACACAAAAATCAGAAGATGGTCTACTGAGTAAGTTAGAGAAAAACACCACAAACTATCAAACCAACTTTAAAGCAGGAATGGAATTGTCCAACAAACGTCATATGGACACGTATACACATAAAATAAATAAATGAATAACGAAGTTTTACAGCTTAGGTAAAACTTGAAGTAGAGTTCAAGTTACTACTTTTTTTTCAATAGAAAAATGTCTCAAAATTATATAAGGTATAATTTCTTTTACAATGCTGTATCAATTTTGTACGATACAAATAAGGATCAGTGAAATGAGCAGTTTGGACTACGCTAGATATAATGAAACTACAAAATTATTCACACAAAAAACCACAACTATAAACTGTAATAAGGACATGAAATCAGCAGAGCTCTCCTCAATACAACCAAATTACTCCACAAGCTTCTCGATTATCTCAATCTTCGAAGATGTTCAGGTGAGTAAGAGGGCTTTCTTCCCCATTGTCCCAATGATAAACTGACAGTCTACCTTTAGGTTCCTTTAGCGCCCTCTTTGACAGTAAGTCGACCTCTTTATTGTGTTCCCTGTATATGTGATGGAAACTGATATCTTTAAATTTTCTTGACAGTTCCTTTGTTTTTATTTTCCAGCCTTCGATATTCACCGCATGGAGTTGTCCCTTTTGATTAATGCAATCTATAATGACTTTTGAATCCCCCAGGATTAGGATTTTCTCAATCGCCCAAAGCGTAGCCAAAGTGAGAGTTGCCCACAATCCCATGAGCTCTGCCTTAGTGTTGGTGCCCGCTCCACAATTTATGAACTATTTGGTAATCCTCAAAGCATGTGTCTTGAAAAAACCACATGCTGCACAACACTCCCCAGTTGATAGGGCAACTCCATCGTAACAAGCCAAAGTGTATCCCTCGATTTGTGTAATATCACAAACTCTATTTGGGATGGGATTAGTGATAGCTAGCTTCCAAGAGAAGGTAACTGAAATCATGTGCACCATTGAGAGGTGAGAGGGAGTGAGTTCTTCAAATAAAGCCTTATTTCTCTCAATAAAAATGTGTCAGTAAGCAATAGTTGCCAAGCTTGCTGGAACAAATTTTTCTATTGTCCACCCATTAAAACAGTCTGAGACCGTGGTGCCAACCCACTGGGTTTTTAAATGGTAGATTTCATATAATCAGAGCCACACTGCCTTTGTGAATGAAAAATGGATTAAAAGATGGTTGATAGTTTCAGAGTTGCAATTACAAAGATTGCACACCCCCAGACCTTCCCAACCTTTCCTCTGAAGCGCTTCCCAAGTAAGGATTTTACCATATGCTGCCAACCACACAAACAATTTGATTTTGAGTTGTATTGGCCATTTCCACAGTTTACGAACCCATGCTTTGTCACACTGGAAATCGAAAGGGTTAATGGGTGCCTAATAGAGAGTTTTTGTTGTTATTGTACCCAACGCATCCCCACCGACCCACACTAGGGAATCATCACAATTTCTAAGAACTATACATGTGCCCCTTAAAGCAATTATGAAACGTTCCCATTCAATTGCGTCCTGACCACTGAGACCCAAGGAACCGCTGGTACGCCACCGACCAGGAAAAGAAGATACACTATCGATGTCTCTCGCTTGGGCAAGCACTGTTACTTGATTGTTGAGCAGGTGCAAACACAGGGAATCTGAGAGCAACGATCGGTCCTCCAGACCAATGATCTTGTCCCTGCCTAAAGAAATCGAATTTCCCAAACCAGGACTCCATCACAGCCAGTGCAGTATCACGAAAAGATTCCTGTTCATGCCATTCCAAAGCTTGACATCCTCTGCTGCTAGTGGAATGACTTACGGAGCCAATAAAAAAGCGAAATATTCCCCAGGTATTTATCCAATAAAATTCTGTGCCATATACTATCAACAGTGAGCACCCTCCAAAACGTGTTTTCTAGTAAAGCAGAGTTGAAGGACATGAGGGTTCTGAGCCCCCATCCCCCACATTGTTTTGGTCTTGCCAAGAGGTCCCATCTACAAAGATGAAAGTGAAATGTTGCCTTATGACCACTCCATAGGAACACAAACATTATCTGACAGATTTTAGTTAAGATAGATCTAGGAATCACCTCCATAGACATCCAGAACATCGATTGATTCTCCAACACTTCTTTTACCAGGATAAATCTAACTCCGATCGATAGCCATTTGTTACACCAAATTCCAATTTTCTTTTCGATCTTTGCCGCCAGCTAGCCCCAATATTCAGTTTTTGAAGCTCCCGATTTTAGGTAGTAACCTAGGTACTTGAAACCAAAACTCAATTCAGCAAAAGTAAACGGTAAAATGTCTTTTAAATGAGTTAGCTCCATTTCCTCTAGCCCCCAGTAGTGGACTGTAGTTTTTGAAGAGTTTATGAAGAGACATGAAACAAGACAATAAGATTGAAGAATGTCTAAGATCACTCTCCATTCCAACGGATCTGCCTTTGACATTACATGAACATCATCAACAAACATTAAATGGATAATTTTCAAAAGATTTGTTACCTTTATACCTTAAATACTGTGATCATCGCTGCCTCTAGATAACAATAGGCTGAGCCCTTCCATAATCAAAATGAATAGATACGGGGATAATGGGCATCCCTGACGAAGCCCCCTCCAAATCTTGAAGTAATTTGTCGCCTCTCCATTGATCAAAACTGCAAAACTGACACTAGTTACGCAACACATTATCCATTCCGTTAGCTTGACCCCGAAGCCTATTGTGAGTAATATCAACCTTAAGTACTCCCAGTCTATGCTGTCATAGGATTTTTTAAGATATAACTTCAATACCAGAGATTTTATATATATATATTTTTATGCTGTGGAGGATTTCATGGGCCGAACCAATTGCGTCCTGAATCCTTCTACACTTCAGGAACCACAACTTTTTTGAAGATAGACACTTTGATAGAATCAGTTTTATCCAATTTGCAAGGATTTTTAGATCACCTTATAAATAGGATTACATAAGGAGATTGGTCGGTAGTCATCGAAGGAGACCGGTTTGTTTACCTTCGGAATGAGAGCCATAAAAGTGGAATTAATACCTCCACAGAGTTGGCATTTTCTCCTCGAGTCCTCCACCATCTCAAGAAGATCATCGCCCACAAGATCAAAAAAGAAGGTAAAGAACTATGTTGTCTACCCATCAACGCCTGGGCTTCTCTCTTTTTTAAAATTTTCTAGAATAGATTTTATTTCCTCCAGAGTTACAGGTTTAAAGAGAGTCTTAGCTTCATCCTCAATCACCATCCTAGGATAAAGGATGGATATCCTAACCATATCAGTGTAGTTGGCTCTTTCTTTTTCTCTAAAAAATTGTTTAAAATAGTTAACAACCTCCTCTTTAATTGCCTTCTGATCAATTAGGGTGTCTCCATTGCCCTTTATTAATTCCCAAACATGTTTCTGGTTCCTATTGAAGCTGGCCATTTTGTGAAATTTTTTTGTATTAGAGTCTCCACTCTTTATCCATGTAACTCTGCTACGGATTCTCCAAGCCTCCTCCTCCTCACGAAGAATTTTTTTCCTGTTAGTTTCCAGCTCACAAAGATGCCTATCATCATCCATGGATAAGGGACTCTCAACAATTTTAAATAAAAGCTGCTTGATTTCAGATTCCAAGTTTTCGAGTAATAAACTTTTTTGCACCTTTACTTCTTTTATCCAGTTTTTAGTTTGATTC
Source organism: Picea engelmannii (assembly GCA_009831015.1). Classification (NCBI taxonomy): domain Eukaryota; kingdom Viridiplantae; phylum Streptophyta; class Pinopsida; order Pinales; family Pinaceae; genus Picea; species Picea engelmannii. Next base: position 804,372 of record ML782937.1, read on the forward strand.
TTGAGTTCTTTTAGTTTCCATACCAGCCACAATTGTATGTTACCCTCCACCAGGAAGCGAGGATCCTTCCATATTAAATGGACCAGTTTTTCAAAATCAGAATCCCACAGCCAAAGCGCATTAAACTTGAAAGGAAACACCTTATACAAAAGAGAGTTCTTCAATTGGATAAGTATAGGAGCGTGATATGAGATGTAGGGATATTCCACCCAAGATCTAGATAGGCCAGCAGTGGACAACATTCCTTCATATACTAAGCATATATTGAGTCTTCTAGCGAGAGCATATTGACCAGATCGGCTGTTGTGCCAGGTAGGGACCAACTTGGTCAGCTTAATATCGACCATCTTCTTGGAAGTGAGTAAGTCTCTATAAAATTCCTCATTCGAACCAGGAACAAAGGAACCCCCCCAGTTTTCATCTGAGGATAAAATGAAGTTCAAGTCACCGACAATAATAATATTTGGAGTAGAAAGGATACCGTTGTTTGCTACAGAACTCCAGAAGAGCTTACGATATTTACACGGCCCATAAATATTTAGAAGCACCAAGTCCTTTTTGGAAGAAATGTGGCTACTTGTTAAAAAGATACCTTCAACTGTCAGGAAGGGGTTTAGATCAAAGGAGTTTGGGTCCCATGCGACCAGTAACCCACCAAAAGTTCCTAAAGAGTTAACCGTAGTCGCAGCCCAAGAAGGATGGAGTTGGAGCAAAAAATCTCTTGCTTTCTGTTCAAGTCAAAAATTCTCTTGTAAAAAAACAATGCCTGGCATAGTGAGATCTAGCAGTCTGCGAACCAAGGCAGCTTTGAGGGTGCCTCCAATCCCCCTAATATTCAAGGAGAGTAATAACATCACTTTTCCCTCGCCAGGGCCTTCATTGCTCTAAGGGCCCCAGTATCCGAGGAAGTAGGAACATTGTCATTTGCTTGTTTACTTGAACCCACCTGTTTATTTCGAGAGCTTCTCATCTTGATTGGTGAAATTTCAGAGGCAATACCCTGAGACCATGCAAAGGCCTTACTTCCCTTGCCTAAAACTTGTGAGGATGAGGAGCTAGTATCCACTTTGGTATCTACGACTTCCTTTCCAAGGAAGATAGGCAACTACACAGGGTCACGGGGCACATTTAGGCTGGGTAATAAGGAATCTAGGACTGCAGAGAGACTCGATTCATCCTCCTCTGTCTCTTTGTAGCCTGGCAAGATCAGAAGGAATCTGTCCACGACGTCCAAGGGAGGGTCAATAGACAAGGGTAAACTAACAGAAATAGGGAGGTGGGAAGGATTTAGAAGGAGGGGAGGAGGTGGATGCAGGGAGACTTCAGGATGGTGAATTGTAGAAAGTAAACAGGGGGAAGGAGCGGTGGCATAAAGGCTATGAGAGGAGGAAGGGGAGGGATCTAAGTGAGTAGGTTCAATGGGTGTAGCAGACGACACAGGTTTTGTAGTCTTCGACAGAGTGTTAGCCAATAACCAGTCTGAATTATTTAAGGCCGCCTTCTACTCAATGGACAGGGAATTAAACAAAAGAGGACAAGGAGCTTTTAACTTACCAGTTAGACTAGTCCCTGGCTCATGCTGAGGAGAGGAGGAAACCCCAGTGGCTTCTTGCAAGAAGTTCAATGAAGCATCTGCTTCTGTATAATCTAGAGGACTTCTCTATAGTTCTGAATCTTCAGATGAGTCCTCCAAACCCTTCCCCTTACAGTCGTGATGAAGGTGACCTATATGGCGGCAAAGGTTGCAATGAAAAGGAAGCGCGAGATAATCTAGTGGTTGTGCGATTCTTCGTCCTCTCCACTCTATCTCTATGGTTTCCACCAACCCACCGAAGATGTCCATCTCCACAAGAACTATGCCTATTTTCTGCATAGGTGCATTAAATAACTTGGAGTAAAGTGCAATGAATCTCCCCAAAGAATCGCCAATGGCCCGTAAGGCTCCTTCATTCCGCAGATACAGGGGGAGACCCGGTAAGAGTACCCAAATATGCCTAAACTGGAAGTAATCAGTATCAGAGTTGAAAGAAACTCTCCATCGTTTTAGCATAAGACTACTTCCCCCAAATACCCACAGCAAGCTTAGTGAGAGTGTAGCGTCCTCCGGGGAGTTGCAGATAAAACCAAGCCAGCCTTTGGTTAGATAGATAACCTTGGGGTAGTAACCAAGGAGGGGTAACCACTAGTTTTTTATTCAATCCTCGAGAGAAACTTTACTTAGAGATTTATAAGAGAGCCAACCTATGAGAGCACAAAGCGCCATTCTGCAAGTATCTTCTAAACCCACGTCATTCCCTAACACCAAGCGTTTGGCCTTCTTGTTGGCTTTCCACACCTTTCGACGGAAAATGGCAGACTGCTACTGAACACTAGGTTCCCTGTGTCCCTGTGGAGAAGAAGAAAAGTTTGGATGGCCTGGGTGCACAAAAGTCGACTGTGTGCCTGCCCAAGAAACATCTGAGGGAGGGATAACCGGTTCTAAGGAAGTGGAATTACGCAGAGGAAGATAAGAAGGACCACATAGAAGACCGGTAGAGTTAATAGACTTGTTTTTGATAGGTGAGAAGCTCCATGACCCACTCTTCAGCTTGTCCACTTTGTCAAATAGCCCCACTTGTCTCCAAGTTTCCTCGTCATCTGGGATCATAAGTGTCTTGACCTTTCGTTCCATATCTTTAATGGAGAAGCTATCCATTTAAGCCCACTAGATGCCAGTCAACATTGACACTACAGTAGCTGACAAGCACTACGTCCAAGTTGAAATATCTGTATGGTCCGGGACTCAAGGAGACATACACTCTCCTGTACAAGCATCAATAAATTAATTAACGAGAAACCCGACACACTCGGGAATAGGGAGACAGTAAAGGAGAGAGGGATCAGTGAAAAGCACAAAGCAAAGACAAAACAACTCTACAAGAGTAACATCCTGCTTGGGATTAGTAAACCAGCGCTAAAACAACAATAAACAAGTTAAGATGTAAGATTCACAGTCAGAATCCAAGCATCAAGTGTACACTGCGGTTGTTTGTCGCGAAACTGGTAATGGTTCTGAACCAGGTTTGAAATTGCTTCCCGCTCAATATCCCTCGACTCCATCCAAATGTGACATTTTAGAAAAATATACATTTTGATTATTAGAAAAACATACATTTAGTTATAATGAGAGTTTTCTCACTATTCATAAATTAAAATAATTTAAAAAAGTTATTGTTGGTGTTTTTTTATAATATAATGAAAGAGAT
>ML782937.1:808298-819716 GCA_009831015.1 Picea engelmannii
AATATAAGTACATTTGAAATAGTGAAACTGGTCATTGGACAACTCCCAAAATACTATGGGATGAAAGAATCTGTCAACTTTGTCACACTAAACTGGTAGAAGATGAAAAAGACTTCCTCTTAGATTAATCTTGAGATGCTTCACTGAATGCTTTTTGAACATAGAAATACAATTTAAAAAAAATTAAAGTAATCTCTTACTTTCTTAATCATCATCATGACTTTTATTTTTTATTTTTTATTTTAAATAAAAAAAACCCTGAATTAACTATGTAGCAAGGAATTTCCTGTAAATCCTCCTCCCATAAGGAAAACGAATTGCTATGTTTACAGACGTTCCTGTTGCGGGCTCTTGTCGCAGAGTTGGATATTCAATCGCGGGTTCTCATGGTAGAGTTGGATATTCAATCCCTGTAGGTGACAACTTAACTGTTTTTGAGGCACACCATAATTCGAAGACGAAGGGACAACCAAATTTTTTCCATTTACAGGATACTTATTGCACCAATCCAAATGCTTGTGTATAGAATCATAATCTCAGAAGATCGCACATGCAAATAGCATTAACACAACCACATAATTGTGGTTGATGAACGCCTATAGACGTATTTTAGCACTACTTATTTTATCATATTTATGCCAAAGGCGTACACCTATTGACAATGGGCGCAATTAATGATCTTTTAATCTTAAATTCTAATATGATGGCTAAGCATTGAAGATGCTGACATATTCTTAGTCATCCTCCAAAATCAATGCATCAGATTTATTGTTCATAACTTCCTTGCATTTATGAAGGCATCCGTTAACATTTTAAATAATTTAGTGCTCGTTTATGCGCGCCCACCGCCGATACAGCCATCGGGCACTGATCAATAAAAGCAGTTGTTTCACTGGATGCGCGTTTGGAGGCGGCTAAATATAATCATGACGGCTCCGAAAAAATGAATCCAGGTAAAGCCCAGCTCTAGCGCTCTGAAGTTATGTCTTTATTTATGGAGAATAAATTGCATAAGGACTAAACACACATGGCCAGGTGTTTTTTTTTAACTTTCTGCGTGGGTTGTACTGTACGCTCTACAACTTGACACGCATACACAAAAATCAGAAGATGGTCTACTGAGTAAGTTAGAGAAAAACACCACAAACTATCAAACCAACTTTAAAGCAGGAATGGAATTGTCCAACAAACATCATATGGACACGTATATACATAAAATAAATAAATGAAAAGACGAAGTTTTACCGTGTAGGTAAATATTGAAGTAGAGTTCAAGTTATCATTTTTTTTCCAATAGAAAAATGTCTCAAAATTATATAAGGTATAATTTCTTTTACAATGTTGTATCAATTCCGCACGATACAAATAAGGATCAGCAAAATGAGCAGTTTGGACTACGCTGGATACAATGAAACTACAAAATTATTCACACAAAAAACCACAACTATAAACTGTAATAAGGGCATGAAATCAACAAAGCTCTCCTCAATACAACCAAATTACTCCACAAGATTCTCCATCATCTCAATCTTCGAAGATGTTCAGGTGAGTAAGAGGAATTTCTTCCCCATTGTCCCAATGATAAATTGACAGTCTACCTTTAGGTTCCTTTAGTGCCCTCTTTGACAGTAAGTCGGCCTCTTTATTGTGCTCCCTATATATGTGATGGAAACTGATATCTTTAAATTTTCTTGACAGTTCCTTTGTTTTTATTTTCCAGCCTTCGATATTCACCGCATGGAGCTGTCCCTTTTGATTAATGCAATCTACAATGACTTTTGAATCCCCCAGAATTTGGATTTTCTCAATCGCCCAAAGTGTAGCCAAAGTGAGAGTCGCCCACAATCCCATGAGCTCTGCCTTAGTGTTGGTGCCCACTCCACAATTTATGAACCATTTGGTAATCCTCAAAGCATGTGTCTTGAAAAAACCACCTGCTACACAACACTCCCCAATTGATAGGGAAACTCCATCAAAACAAGCCAAAGTGTAGCCCTCGATCTGCGTAATATCACAAACTCTATTTGGGATGGGATTAGTGATCGTTGGTTTCCAAGAGAAGGTAATTGAAATCATGTGCACCATTGAGAGGTGAGAGGGAGTGAGTTCTTAAAATAAAGCCTTATTTCGCTCAATCCAAATGTGCTAACAAGCAATAGTTGCCAAGCTTGCTGGAACAAATTTTTCTATTGTCCACCCATTAAAACAGTCTGAGACTGTGGTGCCAACCCATTGGATTTTTAAATGGTGGATTTCATATAATCGAAGCCACACTGCCTTTGTGAATGAAAAATGGATTAAAATATGGTTGATAGTTTCAGAGTTGCAATTACAAAGATTGCACACCCCCAGACTTTCCCAACCTTTCCTTTGAAGCGCTTCCCAGGTAAGGATTTTACCATACGCTGCCAACCACACAATTTTTTTTATTTTGAGTTGTATTGGCCATTTCCACAGTGTAAGAACCCATGCTTTGTCACACTAGAAATTGAAAGGGTTAATGAGCACCTGATAGAGAGTTTTTGCTGTTATTGTATCCGATGCATCCCCATCGACCCACACCAGGGAATCATCACAATTTTTAAGAACTATACCTGTGCCCCTTAAAGCAATTATGAAACATTCCCATTCAATTGCGTCTTGACCACTGAGACCCAAGTAACCGCTGGTACGCCACCTACCAGGAAAAGAAGATACACTATCAATTTTTCTCGCTTAGGCCAGAACTATTACTTGATTGTTGAGAAGGTGCAAACGCAGGGAATCTGAGAGCAACGATCGGTCCTCTAGACCAATGATCTTGTCCCTGCCTAAAGAAATCGAATTCCCCGAACCAGGACTCCATCGCAGCCAGTGCAGTATCACGAAAAGATTCTTGGTCATGCTATTCCAAAGCTTAACGTCCTCTACTGCTGGTGGGATGACTTACGGAGCCAATCAAAAAGCGAAATATTCCCCAGGTATTTATCCAATAGAATTCTGTGCCATATACTATCAACAGTGAGCACCCTCCAAAACATGTTTTCTAGTAAAGCAGAGTTGAAGGACACGAGGGTTCTGAGCCCCCATTCCCCACATTGTTTTGGTCTTGCCAGGAGGTCCCATCTACAAAGATGAAAGTGAAACGTTGCCTTATGACCACTCCACAGGAACACAAACATTAACTAACGGATTTTAGTTAATATAGATCTAGGAATCACCTCCATAGACATCCAGAACACCGATTGATTCTCCAGCACTACTTTTACCAGAATAAATCTAACTCCGATTGATAGCCATTTGTCACACCAAATTCCAGTTTTCTTTTCGATCTTTGCCACCAGCCAGCCCCAATATTCAGTTTTTAAAGCTCCCAGTTTTAGGTAGTAACCTAGGTACTTGAAACGAGAACTCAATTCATCAAAAGTAAACGGTAAACTGTCTTTTAAATGAGTTAGCTCTGTTTCCTCGAGCCCCCAATAGTGGACTATATTTTTTGAAGAGTTTAAGCAAAGACCCGAAACAAGACAATAAGATTGAAGAATGTCTAAGATCACTCTCCATTCCAATGGATCTGCCTTTGACATTACAAGAACATCATAAACAAACATTAAATGGATAATTTTCAAAAGCTATGTTACCTTTATACCTGAAATACTGTGATCATCGCTGCCTCTGGATAACATCAGGCTGAGCCCTTCCATAATCAAAATGAACAGATACGGAGATAATGGGCATCCCTGACGAAGCCCCCTCCAAATCTTGAAGTAATCTGTCGCCTCTCCATTGATCAAAACTGCAAAACTGGCACTAGTTACGCAAAACATTATCCATTCTGTTAGCTTGACCCCGAAGCCTATTGTGAGTAATATCAGCCTTAAGTACTCCCAGTCTATGCTGTCATAGGATTTTTTAAGATATAACTTCAATACCAGAGATTATATATTATGCTATGGAGGCTTTCATGGGCCGAACCAATTGCGTCCTGAATCCTTCTACCCTTCAGGAACCACAACTGTTCTAAAGATAGACACTTTGACATAATCAGTTTTATCCAATTTGCAAGGATTTTTGAGATCACCTTATAAATAAGATTACATAAGGAGATTGGTCGGTAGTCATTGAAGGAGATCGGTTTGTTTACCTTCGGAATGAGAGCCATAAAAGTGGAATTAATACCTCCACAGAGTTGGCATTTTCTCTTCGAGTCCTCCACCATCTCAAGAAGATCATCGCCCACAAGATCGAAAAACAAGGCAAAGAACTCCATTGTCTACCCATCAGGGCCTGGGCTTCTCTCTTTTTGAAAATTTTCTAGAACATATTTTATTTCCTCCAGAGTTACAGGTTTAAAGAGAGTCTCAACTTCATCCTCATTCACCATCCTAGGATAAAGGCTGGATATCCTAACCAGATCAGTGTAGTTGGCTCTTTCTTTTTCTCTAAAAAATTGTTTAAAATAGTTAAAAACCTCCGCTTTAATTGCCCTCTGATTGATTAGGGTGTCTCCATTGCCCTTTATTAATTCCCAAACATGTTTCTGGTTCCTATTGAAGTTGGCCATTTTGTGATTTTTTTTTGTATTAGAGTCTCCACTCTTTATCCATGTAACTCTGCTACGGATTCTCCAAGCCTCCTCCTCGCGAAGAATTTTTTTCCTGTTAGTTTCCAGCTCACAAAAATGCCTATCATCATCCATGGATAAGGGACTCTCAACAATTTTAAATAAAAGCTACTCGATTTCAGATTCCAAGTTTTCGAGTAATAAACTTTTTTGTGCCTTTACTTCTTTTATTCAGTTTTTAGTTTGATTCTTGAGTTCTTTTAGTTTCCATACCAGCCGCAGATGTATGTTACCCTCCACCAGGAAGCTAGGATCCTTCCAGATTAAATGGACCAGTTTTTCAAAATCAGAATCCCGCAGCCAAAGCGCATTAAACTTGAAAGGAAATGCCTTGTACAAGGGAGAGTTCTCCAATTGGATAATTATAGGAGCGTGATATGAGATGTAGGGATATTCCACCCAAGATCTAGATAGGCCAGCAGTGGACAACATTCCTTCATATACTAAGAATATATTGAGCCTTCTAGCAAGAGCATCTTGACCAGATCGGTTGTTGCGCCAAGTAGGGACCAACTTGGTCGGCTTAATATCGACCAGCTTCTTGGAAGTGAGTAAGTCTCTATAAAATTCCTCATTCGAACCAAGAAAAAAGGAACCCCCCCAGTTTTCATCTGAGGATAAAATGAAGTTCAGGTCACCGACAATAACAATATTTGGAGTAAAAAGGATACCGATGTTTGTTACAAAACTCCAGAAGAGCTTACGATCTTTACATGACCCATAAATATTTAGAAGCACCAAGTCCTTTTTGGAAGAAATGAGGCTACCTATTAAAAAGATACCTCCAACCGTCAGGAAGGGGTTTAGATCAAAGGAGTTTGGGTCCCATGCGACCAGTAACCTGCCAGAAGTTCTTGAAGAGTTAACCGCAGTCGCAGCCCAAGAAGGATGGAGTTGGAGCAAAAAATCTCTCGCTTTCTGTTCAAGTCAAAAAGTCTCTTGTAAAAAAACAATGCCCGGCATAGTGCGATCCAACAGTCTGCAAATCGAGGCAACTTTGAGGGTGCCTCCAATCCCCCGAATATTCAAGGAGAGTAATAACATCACTTTTCCCTCACCAGGGCCTTCATTGCTCCAAGGGCCCCAGTACCCGAGGAAGTAGGAACATTGTCATCTGCTTGTTTACTTGAACCCGCCTGTTTATTTCGAGAGCTTCTCATCTTGATTGGTGAAATTTCAGAGGCAATACCTTGCGACCATGCAAAGACCTTACTTCCCTTGCCTGGAACTTGTGAGGATGAGGAGCCAGTATCCACTTTGGTATCTACGACTTCCTTTCCAAGGAAGATAGGCAATGACACAGGGTCACGGGGCACATTTAGGCTGGGTAATTAGGAATCTATGACTGCAGAGAGACTTGAGTCATCCTCCTCTGTCTCTCTGTAGCCTAGCAAGATCGGAAGGACTCTGACCGCGACGTCCAAGGGAGGGTCAATAAACCAGGGTAAACTAATAGAAATAGGGAGGTGGGAAGGATTCAGAAGGAGGGGAGGAGGTGGCTGCAAGGAGACTTCAAGCTGGTGAATTGTAGAAAGTAAGCAGGGGGAAGGAGCGGTGGAATAAAGGCTATGAGAGGAGGAAGGGGAGGGATCTGAGTGAGTAGGTTCGATGGGTGTAGCAGCCGACACAGGTTTTGTAGTCTTCAACAGAGTGTTAGCCAATAACCAGTCCGAATTATTTAAGGTTTCCTTCTACTCAATGGACAGGGAATTAAACAAAAGAGGACAAAGATATTTTAACTTACCAGTTAGACTAGTCTCTGGCTTATGTTGAGGAGAGGAGGAAACCCCAGTGGGTTCTTGCAAGAAGTTCAATAAAGCATCTGCTTCTGTATAATTTGGAGGACTTCTCTATAGTTCTGAATCTTCAGATGAGTCCTCCAAACCCTTCCCCTTACAGTCACGATGAAGGTGATCCGTCTGGCGAAAAAGGTTGTAATGAAAGGGCATCCCGAGATAATCTAGTGGTTGTGCGATCCTTTGTCCTCTCCGCTCTATCTCTATGGTTTCCGACAACCCACCGAAGATGTCCATCTCCACAGGAACTTTGCCCATTTTCCGCATAGGGGCATTAAGTAACTTGGAGTAAAGTGCAATGAATCTCCCCAAAGAATCGCCAATGGCCCGTAAGGCTCCTTCATTCCACAGATACAATGGGAGACCTGGTAAGAGTACCCAGATATGCCTGAACTGGAAGTAATCAGTATCAGGGTTGAAAGCAATTCTCCATCATTTNGCAATGAATCTCCCCAAAGAATCGCCAATGGCCCGTAAGGCTCCTTCATTCCACAGATACAATGGGAGACCTGGTAAGAGTACCCAGATATGCCTGAACTGGAAGTAATCAGTATCAGGGTTGAAAGCAATTCTCCATCATTTTAGCATAAGACTACTTCCCCCAAATACCCACAGTGAGCTCAGTAAGAGTGTAGCGTCCTCCGGGGAGTTGCAGATAAAACCAAGCCAACCTTTGGTTAGATAGATAACCTTGGGGTAGTAACCAAGGAGGGGTAACCACTAGTTTTTTATCCAATCCTCGAGAGAAACTAAACTTAGAGATTTATAAGAGATCTGACCTACGACAGGACAAAGTGCCATTTTGCAAGTATCTTCTAAACCCACGTCATTCCCTAACACCAAGCGTTTGGCCTTCTTATTGGCTTTCCACACCTTTCGACGGAAAATGGCAGACTGATATTGAACACTAGGTTCCCTGTGTCCCCGTGGAGAAGAAGAAAAGTTTGGATGGCCTGGGTGCACAAAAGTCAACTGTGTGCCTGCCCAAGGAACGTCTGAGGGAGGGATAACCGGCTCTAAGGAAGTGGAATTACACAGAGGAAGATGAGAAGGACTACAGAGAAGACTAGTAGAGTTAATAGACTTGTTTGTGATAGGTGAGAAGCTCCATGGCCCACTCTTCAGCTTGTCCACTTTGTCAAATAGCCCCACTTGTCTCCATGTTTCCTCGTCATGTGGGCTCATAAGTGTCTTGACCTTTCGTTCGATATCTTTAATGGAGAAGATATCCATTTAGGCCCACCAGATGCCACTCAACACTGACACTACAGTAGCTGACAAGAACTACGTCCAAGTAGAAATCTCTGTATGGTCCGGGACTCAAGGAGATAGACACTCTCTTGTACAAGCATCAGTAAATTAAGTAACGAGAAACCTGACACACTTGGGAACAGGGAGACAGTAAAGGAGAGAGGGATCAGTGAAAAGCACAAAGCAAAGACAAAACAACTCTACAAGAGTAACATCCTACTTGGGATTAGTAAACCAGCACTAAAACAACAATAAACGTGTTAAGATGTAAGATTCACAGTCAGAATCCAAGAATCAGGTAGACACTGCGGTTGTTTGTCGCGAAACTGATAATGGTTCTGAACCAGGTTTTAAATTGCTTACCGCCCAGTATCCCTCGGCTCCATCCAAATGTGCTTTGCCACTTGAAGTGGAATGACTTTTTAGAAAAATATATATTTTGATTATTAGAAAAACATACATTTAGTTATAATGAGAGTTTTCTAACTATTTATAAATTAAAATAATTAAAAAAATTTATTGTTGGTGTTTTTTTATAATATAATGAGAGAGATGTGTAATTTCTTCTGTGTTAAATATGGAGTTGATATATATATAGTCTCATTCATTTTGATTTTGGATCTATAATGCATCATTAGGGATCAAGTCTTTCTAGATAAAATATATTTTTAGATTTAAAAAACTTAATGAAAGATATACAACCTCCAAAGATTTGATCCTTCTCAATCCATAATAAATCCAAAGTTAAGATAGATCTACAATAACTACTCTAACCTTATATAAAAAATCTTTGTAATCCCAGAAAAATATTCATCCAAATCACAATAAGTAAGAAATCGTTCTACTACCAAAATATCTTTGTCCAAGTCACAATAGATATACATATAATATCTTTATCAAATTAACAAAAAATATAAGTACATTTGAAATAATGAAACTGGTCATTGGACAACTCCCAAAATACTATGGGATGAAAGAATCTGTCAACTTTGTTACAACTGGTAGAAGATGAAAAAGACTTCCTCTTAGATTAATCTTGAGACGCTTCATTGAATACTTTTTGAACATAGAAATACAATTTTAAAGAAATTAAAGTAATCTCTTACTTTCTTAATCATCATCATGACTTTTATTTTTTATTTTTGATTTTAAATAAAAAAAAACCCTGAATTAACTATGTAGCAAGGAATTTTCTGTAAATCCTCCTCCCATAAGGAAAACGAATTGCTATGTTTACAGACGTTCCTGTTGAGGGCTCTCGTCGCAGAATTGGATATTCAATCGCGGGTTCTCATGGTAGAGTTGGATATTCAATCTCTGTAGGTGACAACTTAACTGTTTTTGAGGCACACCATAATTCGAAGACGAAGGGACAACCAAATGTTTTCCATTTACAGGATACTTATTGCACCAATCCAAATGCTTGTGTATAGAATCATATTCTCAGAAGATCGCACATGCAAATAGCATTAGCACAACCACATAATTGTGGTTGATGAACGCCTATAGACGTATTTTAGTGTTACTTATTTTATCATATTTATGTCGAAAGACGTACACCTATTGACAATGGGCACAATTAATGATCTTTTAATCTTAAATTCTAATCTGATGGCTAAGCATTGAAGATGCTGGCATATTCTTAGTCGTCCTCCAAAATCAATGCGTCAGATTTATTGTTCATAACTTCCTTGCATTTATGAAGGCATCCGTTAACATGTTTACTTTTTTACATTTACCTAATCACATTATAAATTTACTGTAAAAATACATAATTGCCACATTCAAATGATTAAGGAGGATTAAAATATATGCAGGCCACGTTTATATCATTAAAAAACACTCTGCACACGTTTCATTTTAGTGACACTCATTCATTTTTTATATCTGAAAGGTCGTTTGATGCCACAACTTGCACGGACGTTTAATATTCACCTGTCATTATCCGCGCATGGGGTAATTTCTGTCATGTTGTTTATGTGCGCTCTGTGTTGGAGTCGGCTCAGTCACGGATCTTGTTTTGAATGGAACCCTTTCAACGTTCTCCAGCCGCGAGTCGGCTATGCTAGTCATAAAAGAATTTCAACTCATATATAACAAGAAAAATTGTTCAACTTACATCATTAAATTTTGTAGTTATTCTAGTTTTCTACAATTTTCACGTGGCTGCCAGTTGAAAGGGTTTTGTGAGGGCGACCATCGAAAATAAGATATTCCTGCTACCTACTTAAGAACTCCGAGAAGTATTTGCTACCTACTTAAGAACTCCGAGAAGTTTTTTCCATGGACAGAACAACCTGAAAGAAAAAGATGAGAAATACTTAACCTCGTCACAACTATCTCATGCAGCCTACCAATATGTTTGTCTAAGAAATTCCTATGATGTAACTCTTACCTGTGCATGTAAAGCTCCAGGATCTGTTTGTTTCTATCATGATCATGCTTATAAGCATATTTAAAACATTTTATTTGAATCTTTGGAATATATTCATTAGCTACATGTCCTGTTTCTGCCGATCCTTTTCCAGATGGTACCTTCAAGTATTTGCAATTATTTACCCTTTTTGCAATAGATGGAATGCAAGTTTATGCGAACTGAGAGAATGGATTAATCCTGAGAGATGTTTCCTGCAATTATTTATCCTTCCCACAATAAATTAGAAAATTGCAAAAATGAATTTGCGAACTAAGAGAATGAATCAGTACTGGGCTGAGAGCAGAGTGCTCTTTGAAGCTCTCTTCCCAGAGACTCGATTGATCATTGGACAAACAAAGTTTTTTCCTTGGCGTCCCCGGAATTATCATGTCTTAATATGTCGAAGTTATTTCTTGGGCGTTTGAGATGGTCATAATATGAAACGCTTATTTATGTCTTTTTATGGCATTTCATATTAAATAACTTTAAATTGAACCACATTTGTTCACACTCCATTAAAAAACAAACTCGGTTCACTCTCCAAACCTGGTATCAGGCGGTTCACACTCCATTACTTCAATCCATGGTTAATCATTCAAATGTGGTAATAAAAATTTTCGCAGATATTAATGTTTCAAACATCCAAAAGTGGTAAGTGGCAATTATATGGTTTTACAATGATTTTTTAATATGATTAGATAAATGTGAAAAAATAAATAGGTTAAAAAATACATTCATAATTTATGAATAGGAAATCTCATTTATTAACAAGGTTTATGTCTGTGAAAAACACCTTAAAGAGGATTTTTTTTAAATAATATTGATTTTATTTTTTCATATCAATAATGTCTTTCAATGTTTTTTTGGAAATTAAATTGTTTCATAAAGTTGCCTCAATTATTCTTTGGTCATCAACTGTGCCTTCTATATGATGCATTTCGTTGATCTAGGATGAGAACAACAAGCTTCTAGTTGATCTTGTACCAGTATGTCAGCTTTTTTCCTTCCTCAAAATGATGAGAAATCTGCAATCCAATGTTGAAGTCAATTCAAAATAGAGAAAAAGCATGAAGGTTCATTATTCTTTAGAAGATTGGCACAAACAATAGTGTTGTATGGTTGTCGAGTTTGAGGTTTCGGCTTTTACAATAATAAAATAATTTAGAAACTAGAATGATATATCATCAACATAAAGTATAAATATAGAGATATTGAGGATAAAGTGTATGTTATGTTACATTGTTTTATATATAAATGTAAAATAAAAAATGTTTATATTATTTTAAATAAGATAGAAATATAATTTAATTTGAGTTTTTTTAAAGAATTTAATATATATATATATATATATA
>ML782937.1:828687-838739 GCA_009831015.1 Picea engelmannii
CATACTAGCGTCTCAATATGACAAATATAATAAAATTGCAATGTGAAAAACATAGCCCTATCGTCACAATGCGATGAACATAGCCCTGCTGTCGGAATGTGGTGAACATAGACATATTGTCACAATGTGACAAACATAGTAGCATCACATTGCAATAAACACAGTAATGTCGTAATGTGACAAACATAGTAGTGTCACATTCTAACAAACATAGTAACGTCGTAATGTGATGAACAAACCCCTATCATTGCAAGGTGAAAAACATAGCCTTGTCATCGTAATGTAATGAACATAGCCATATTGTCGCAATGTGACAAACATAGCCTCATTATTGTAATGTGATGCACATTGCCTCGTCGTTGCAATATTACACAAATATCTTGATGACATAATGTGAGAAACATTTCCAAATGTAAGAATGTGATAAACATAACTCATTATCTCAATGTGGTGTATGCAACCTAATGTTGCAATGGGACAAACATAGCCCAACATTGTAATGAGAAGACCATTTCTCGACATCACAATGTGACAAACATAACCCATTGTGAGAATGTGACAAACCTGTTCCAAAACTATAATGTGACAAACAAAAACCCTACATTGCAATGTGATGACCATAATCTTAAAATGTCACGTGATAAACAAAACTTGATGTCACAATCTAATGAACATAACCTAATAAACATTGGAATGCAATAGTGTCATAGTAAACCATGGTTAAACATAATCAAAATGGTCCAACATAATCAAATTGATAGAGCCGACCACACTCCTCAGAGCACGACTGCTCTCCTCAGGACCTTCTTTCGTTCACGGCCCGAAGAACTCAACGGTTCTTCTATTTCCCTATCGGGAAATCTGCACCCCGCAGGTTTTCTTCGACTGCTATCCTCCCTTCTTTGTTTCAGGGGGTCGGCACTCGCGGCTTCTCGAGTTCAGCAATCAATCCCTACAACCTTGGATCCCTGAGACCCAAGACCCAATATGTCAGTCAACACTGACTTCTCTTCCCCCTATAGGGACTTTCGTTCTACCGTAGCCTTGTGCTATCATGACTTCACCACTCGCAACTCCTTGCGCTCGTTCCTCCAGCTCCTGAGTTTCGACGCGACGAAACTCCGATGCGATCTTATCGCACCCTCGCAACCTCGCGCTTTCCCGAGTTGAGACCCCAAATATTTGGCCACTCACCCGGCGAATCCCGAGTTCACGAGATCTCGATTTTCGCTACTTGTCTCCCACTAACCTTGACTGTGGCCCACGTGATCCTCCATCGTGATATCACATCTCGTGACCTTGCAACTTCTATTGTCGAGAACAAAGGCCTCAACCTACGAAGCTCCGATGCACGGTCGTACGTGAAGATCCGACGGTCCTAGAAACTTCGCGAGATTCTCTTGGAGGCTCTCGACCGTCCGTCCTTCCAAATGAATTCCTATGAATCGAACAAAGTACTTCTAACACGAATACTTATTCTCCTGCGCTCTCCTTCTTGCTTACTCGAATGCTTCAATGCACAACCTTTTCATGCAATCCTTCGACGGATTTGAAGGCCTACTCCTCCTGAGCTTCAAACTCTTGAGTGTTTCTATGAAATGAATCAAGTGCTTCCTTCTCGAAGACTCGTTCACCCTATCGCCAACTCTGCAACACTTATGCAAGCTTTCAATAGCCGCTTCCCTGTATTTATCCTTCGACTGGTTCGAAGACTTACTCCTTCCTGAACTTTTCCAAGATTTAAATCTTCTTGGAACCCCCTTGCACGCACTCCTTGCGGCAAATCTTCAACAACTCCTAAGTGTTGAAGTCTTTTGACCCTGCGCACTCCTGTAGCAGCAGCCTTAATTTCCTTTGCTCAGATTCGCAACTCTGAGGATTTACCTGGCCTGCGCACTCTTTGCATGGCTCCGGTGCCAAATCTGCACTTCTGGGAACTTAGAACAAAAGTTACCTCTATTAAACCCTTCAATCAACGCACTCCTTGCAGATGATTCAACTTCACTCCTTGCAGGAATTCTATGGTTCAAGATAGAGAAACAATTGAAACTAATTCCTTGTTCCCTTTAGACTTCAATTCAACCATGAAATCACATACATAGCATATAAAAGCAAATGTATGACAGGAAGCAAATATTCATGAGCATAACATCGATACATAGAGAATAGATACATAACCATGGATTTGAATCAAAGCTTTCTTCTATTAATTCAATATCTGTACATGGATGTTCTTTTCACAGTTCTCTGCTTGCTCTTATGCTCTCCTGAATTGATCATGTTACAATGATACAATGAGGGTGTCTATATCCGTTTTCCCTCTAGAATTCTAAGATATTAAATCTACAATTAAATTCCTATCTACCAGCATTAACTATTTTAAATGCCTCATCTACCTAAGGACGAGAGCTATTTGCTCAAGGTCCACTACAATATACAAGTGTGTCGTCTCTTAAATGGTCCATTTAAGATCACACAACAATCCCAAAGTATTTCCAAAATCTGTGCTGGCTTGTCCAGCTGTCTTCCGCTGCACGCTAGCTCGCTTGACGTGTTGGTGATGCTTCTGCATCATACTCCTTGGCTTGAAAAATTTCATGGGCTCCTGTCCATGAGCTCCTGCACGGTCTGTCCATGCTTCTGTATCATTGCTTCAGTCTCCCAGCTGGCATCTTCCACTGGGTGGTTCTTCCACTTGAACAGATACTCAAAGTATTCCTTCCTCCTGGTCTTCTTTCCCACTCTCTTGTCCAGTATGTACTCCATTTGTGGCTTTTCTACAATCGGCATATTATTTTGCCACTGGATCACTGGATCCTCAGTTGCAGTCTCTGCGTCTCCAGCCCTGTATGGGTATAAATCTGCAATATTAAATATCGGAGATATTCCAATGCCATCCAGCAACTCAATCTCATAAGTGTTCTCTCTGAATTTCTTCAGGACCCTGCATGGCCCAATTTTCTTCATCTTTAACTTATTGTATGTTCCCCTCATGAACCTTTCCTTCCTCAAATGTGCCAGAACCAGATCACCAAATTCAAAATGAAGTTCTCTCTGATGTTGATCTGCTCTGCGCTTGTACTCCTGATTTGAATCTTGCAGTCGCTGCTTCACCCTGCTGTGAAGTTCTTTCATCGCCTCAGCGAATTCCTCTGCACTAGCACTGCTAGTCATAGTCTATTCTGAATCTCGCAATTCAGAAACTCCTCTCGGCTGCATCCCATATACAACCTGAAATGGACTCTTTCCTGTACTCCGATTCACTGAATCGTTGTATGCGAATTCTGCCTGTGGCAATATATCGTCCCAGCTGCCATGGTTCTCCGTCACCAAGCTTCTCAGTAAGTCCCCCAAACTTCTGTTCACCACCTCTATTTTCCCATCCGTCTGTGGATGATAAGCTGAACTAAACGCCAAGTTAGTTCCTAGCTTCTTCCATAGCGTCCTCCATAAACGCCCTATGAATTTTGTATCCCTGTCTGATACTATACTTCGCGACAATCCATGAAGTCTAACGATCTCCTTGAAAAACAAATTTGCGATGTGAGTTGCGTTGCTGGTCTTCTGACATGGAATAAAGTGTGCCATATTTGAAAACCTGTCCACCACCACAAAGATGGAATTAACCCCTCTCTGCGTCCTCAGCAAACTCAATACAAAATCCATGCTTATCGCCTCCCATGGTCTCTCTGGTATGGGCAATGGTTGATAGAAAGCTGCATTATGTTTTCTCCCCTTCGAGTGCTGACAAATTCTACATCTGTCAACAAATCTTTTGACCTCTTCTCGCATGCCTGGCCAAAAATATGATTCGCACAACTTCACGAATGTCTTGCCATGGCCAAAATGTCTTGCCAATCCACCACTGTGCTTCTCCTTCAACAGGTTCTCCCTTATGGAGCAATTTGGAATACACAGTTGATTGCCTCTGAACAATAATCCCTCTTGGATCATATAATCTATCCATGGCTTCTATCTCTGAGAACTGGATTCTCAGCTACTTCATACGCTTCTCTGAAATCTGCATCTCCTGCGTACATGTCCTTGAGATTTTCAAAACCTAATGTTTTGACTCGGAATTCCTGCAGCAACAAACACTTCCTGCTCTAAGCAACAACTACTTTGTTAGCAGTACCCGAAATATGTTTAATCACAAATGTCAAAGTTTGCATATACTCTACCCATTTTGCATGTTTCTGATTCAACTTCTCCTATTGACTCACAAACTGCAATACATGATTATCGCTCTACAATACAAATTCTTTCGGGATTAAGTAATGCCTCCACTTCTTCAATGCCTATATGATAGCATAAAACTCTTTATCATATGTGGATTATTTCAGCTTTGCGTCATCCAGCTTCTCGCTGAAATATGCAACTGGTTTGTCCTCCTGGCTTAAGACCGCTCCTATGGCATATCCGCTCGCATCACATTTCACCTGAAATGTCTTCTGGAAATACGGCAACACCAACACTGGTTGTTCCGTTATCTTCCGCTTCAACAAATTGAAGCTCTTCTCAGCCTCTGCTGTCCAATGAAAAGACTTATGTCTTTTCTTCACTGTGTCCATCATTGCTGCGCTAATTCCACTGAAATTCTTGATGAAATTTCGGTAGAAACTAGCCAAACCATGGAAACTTCTCACCTCGAAAACATTTCTCGGTGATGGTCAATTTTTAATCACCTCTACTTTACTTGGATCCATCTTCAACTCATTTGTCGATATGACAAAACCCAAGTAAATGAGTTCTGTCTTCATAAATGAAGATTTCCTCATGTTTATCAACAACTTCTCTTGCTGTAGCTTCCTCATTACTGCAGCTAAATGCTTCAGATGTTCAGCCCCTGATTTACTGTAAATCAGTATATCATCCAGATACACAATGATGAACTTCCCAATGAATTCCCTCAGGAATTCATTCATCAGTCTCATAAATGTACTCGATGCATTTGTCAAGCCAAATGGCATGGCCAGCCATTCGTACAAACCTTCGTTTGTCTTGAATGTTGTCTTCCATTCATCACCTTCCCTCATGCGAATCTGGTGATATCCGCTCTTCAGATCTATCTTTGAGAAATAATTTGCCCCACTCAGGCAATCCATCAGATCATCCATTCTCGACAGTGGAAACCTGTACCTAATGGTAATTTTGTTGATCACTCTTGAGTCTGTACACATTCTCCAGCCTCCATCTTTCTTCGGACTAAGCATTGTCGAAACAACACACGGACTAAAGCTTTCCCTAACTAATCCTTTGTCCAATAACTCCTGGACCTGCTTCTTGACCTCTTCGTTTTCCTATGGCGTCAATCTGTACATAGCTTTGTTTGACAAACTAGCTCCTGGTATGAGATCTATGTGATGACTCACAATCCTCATCGGTGGCAACGAATGAGGTAATTCGTCCACGATGATGTTAGCGAACTCTTTCAATAGTCCCTGAATCTCATCTGGTAAATCATCCACTCTTGTACTGGTCAGAACAATCCTCGGTTTCCTGACCAGAAAGAATTGTGGATCTTCCTTCTTCTCCATCTCTGTAAGAAGCTCCTTCCCACTCATGAGAAGTATTGTGTTGCTTACTTCCGGTTTCACCTCCTTATCCTTTATCGGAAGCAACCTGTGTGCCCTCCCATCCTTCTCCAGAGTATATGTGTTCATTCTCCCATCATGAACCACATTTCTGTCATATTTCCATGGTCTACCCAGCAATAGGTGACATACATCCACGGGAATAACATCACATAAGACCTTATCATTATATCCCCCTATCTTGAATTCAACTAAACACTGTTTAGTGACACTCACCTGATGTCCCTTCTGTAGCCATGAAACTTTATATGGACTCGGGTGATCAGTTATCTCCAGCTCCAGCTTCTCTACCATCTCGGTCGAAATGAGATTATCTGTGCTGCCACTGTCAACAATAACCTTGCATACCCAATCCTTGGTCTTGCAAGCTGTCCTGAACAGTTTGGTCCTTTGAGATGAGTCTTCCACCTCCTTCTCAGGTGTCAAAAGGACTTTGTCCACCGTCAATGACCTTCCTACTTCGGTGTCTTTGGTCTCAACATCACGCCTCTACGCTTCTGCGATGTGAGCTTCTCCTCCATCCTTCTTTTTCTCTGGACACTTGAATGACTTGTGTTCATTCTTTCCACATGTGAAGCATGTGATTACTCCACCTCAACCTCTTCCTCTACCTCTGGTACGAAGAAAATTGTTTGCGTTAGCATAATATCCTCTCTGCTCTGTATGTTGTTGTCGTCTTTGTTCAACATATGGCCCCCTCTGTGAGGTACCACCTCTTTCAACTTTACCCTGAGGTTTCTTCCATTCCTCCTTGGGATTCTGAGTTCTTTCTTGGGAAACTACTTTGCCTCTGGGCTAACTTCTGCCTCGCCCTCGCTGACCTTGCTTACGGCTCAACTTCTCCTTGGCTTTCAGAGCCATCTGATAAGAATCCTCCACCGTCCTGATGGTAACCATGCTTAATTCATCCTGAATGTCGTATCTCAGACCATTCAGATGTCTAGCAACCTTCTCATCATCGCTCTCCCGATGACCTGATCTGATGTTCAGTCGATAGAATTCCTCAGTGTATTCTTTCACTGTCATCAGTTTCTGTCTTAGGTTCTTCATTCTCCTGAACAGAGTAATTTGGTATTCCCTTGGGATGAACTTCACCTTCATCTTTGCAATCATTCAATCCCAGATTTTGATCTTTTGCTTTCCCTTGGAACGTCTATCCACTTGTAGCTCGTCCCACCACAATGCTATGTGTCCCTTCAATTTTGCGACAACATGCCTAACCTTTTTATCCTCTTCGATATCTTCATAATCGAAGTAGGTGTCAAGAGCTCTAATCCAATCCAGTAGATCTTCTACATCCAGACTTCCCTCATAAGCTGGAATGTCCATTTTCGCCTTCGCACCCATTCTGGTGATAGCTTTTATCAACCATTCAGTTGATGCGTCTTCAACTGCAACTTCCTCCTCGTGTTCAGCCTCGACTTTACCTTCGGAGTCACTTAGATCTCCAGCATTGGCTGTGCGTCTCTGCACTGCCTCCATATCTTCTAATCTCGCTCTGAGATCTCGCATCTGTCTTTCCATTTCTGGATTTCCTACCGGCCTGCCTCTTCTTCTCACCTCCCTATCTTCTGGGTTAGGTGATTGTCTCTCTCTTCTGGGCGGCATGGTGAATTCTCTCTCTACTATAGAAAGCAAAGAATTCCCGCTTTGATACCACTTGATAGAGATGACCACACTCCTTAGAGCATGACTGCTCTCCTCAGGACCTTCTTTCGTTCATGGCTCGAAGAACTCAATGGTTCTTCTATTTCCCTATCGGGAAATCTGCACCCCACAGGTTTTCTTCGGCTGTGATCCTCCCTTCTTTGTTTCGGAGGGTCGGCACTCGCAGCTTCGCGAGTTCAGCAATTGAGCGCTACAACCTCGGATCCCTGAGACCCGAGACCCGATATGTCAGTCAATGCTGACTTCTCTTCCCCCTATCGGGACTTTGGTTCTACCGAAGCCTCGTGCTATCGCGACTTCGCCACTCGCGACTCCCTGCGCTCGTTCCTCCAGCTCCCGAGTTCCGATGCGATGAAACTTCGATGCAATCTTATCGCACCCTCGCAACCTTGCGCTTTCGTGAGTTGAGACCCCAAATATTTGGCCACTCACCCGGTGAGTCCTGAGTTCACAAGATCCCGATTTCTGCCACTTGTCTCCCACTAAACTTGACTGTGGCCCACGCGATCCTCCACCGTGATATCGCGTCTTGTGACCTCGCAACTTCTGTTGTCGAGAACACGGGCCTCAACCTACGAAGCTCCGATGCGTGGTCCTACGTGAAGATCCGACAGTCCTAGAAACTTCGCGAGATTCTCTTGGAGTCTCTCGACCGTCCATCCTTCCAAATGAATTCCTGCAAATCGAATAAAGTACTTCTAACACAAAGACTTGTTCTCCTGCGCTCACCTTCTCGCTTACTCAAATGCTTCAATGCACAACCTTTTCATGCAATCCTTCGACGGATTCGAAGGCCTATTCCTCTTGAGCTTCAAACTCTTGAGTGTTTCTACGAAATGAATCAAGTGCTTCCTTCTCGAAGACTCATTCACCCTCTCGCCAACTCTGTGACACTTCTGCAAGCTTTCAATAGCCGCTTCCCTGCATTTATCCTTCAACTGGTTCGAAGACTTACTCCTTCCTAAACTTTTCCAAGATTTAAATCTTCTTGGAACCCCCTTGCACGCACTCCTTGCGAAAAATCTTCAACAGCTCCTAAGTGTTGAAGTCTTTTGACCCTGCGCACTCCTGCAGCAGCAACCTTAATTTCCTTTGCTCAGAATCACAACTCTGAGGCTTTACCTAGTCTGCGCACTCTTTGCACGGCTCTGGTGCCAAATCTGCACTTCTGGGAACTTAGAACAAAAGTTACCTCTATTGAACCCTTCAGTCAACGCACTCCTTGCGGACGATTCAATTTCACTCCTTGCAGGAATTCTCTGGTTCAAGATAGAGAAACAATTGAAACTAATTCCTTATTCCCTTTAGACTTCAATTCAACCATGAAATCACATACACATCATATAAAAGAAAATGTATGACAAGAAGCAAATATTCATGAGCATAACATCAATACATAGAAAATAAAATACATAACCATGGATTTGAATCAAAGCTTTCTTCTATTAATTCAATATTTGTACATGGATGTTCTTTTCACAGTTCTTTGCTTGCTCTTGTGCTCTCTTGAATTGATCATGTTACAATGATACAATGAGGGTGTCTATATCCGTTTTCCCTCTAGAATTCTAAGCTATCAAATCTACAATTAAATTCCTATCTACCAGCATTAACTATTTTAAATGCCTCATCTACCTAAGGACGAGAGCTATCCACTCAAGGTCCACTACAATATACAAGTGCGTCGTCTCTTAAATGGTCCATTTAAGATCACGCAACAATCCCAAAGTATTTCCAAAATGTGTGCTGGCTTGTCCAGCTGTCTTCCGCTCCACGCTGGCTCGCTTGACGTGCTGGTGATGCTCCTGCATCACAACTCTACCTGGTCTACGAAGGTCTATCATGGGCATGGCAACCCATAGTCAACCTTTGTCAACTATAGTCAACCAATCTAACGAACAGAACCTCATCAACATTGCAATGCGATAGTGCCATAATAAACCATGGTTCAACATAATCAACTCCACATGGTCTAGGAAGGTCTACCATGGGCATAGTCACCCATAGTCAACCCTGGTCAACTATAGTCAACCATGTTTGTGGTCAACCATAGTCAACCATGGTGAAGATCAGCCATGATCAACCATACTAAAATTTGGTTCACGTCAAGCTCAACCATGATTAACCATAGAAAACCATGGAAAACCATAATCAACCATGGCAATTTCAACTATATTAAACCATTCTCTTGATCATGGTCAACAATAGTCAACCATAGTTAAGGTAATGGTCAACCTCAGTCATAGTTAAGGTAAAACATGGTGAATGCCAACCATAGTCATGGCTAGCCATGGTCATCCATGAATATCAACTATCAAGCATGGTTAACCATGGTCAATTACAGTTAACCATGGTCATGGTCAACCAAGGTCAACCATAGTGAAGCTCATGCATAGTGAAGGTCAACCTAGTGAAGCTCATGCATAGTGAAGGTCAACCATAGTGAAGGTCTACAAAAGTTAACCATGGTCATGACCAACCATAATTAACCATGTCAACCATACTCAAACTTTCCTTCCCAAAGCCAACTAAGGTCTACCAAAGTTAACCATGGTCATGGTCAACCATAGTCAACCATGGTCATTGCAATTAATGTATTAATACTTTAATAATGTATTATTATTTTAATAATGCATTTATTTTAAGGGTATTAATACTTTAATAATGTATTATTATTTTAATAATGCATTTATTTTAAGGGTATTAATACTTTAATAATGTATTTATTAATATATTATTACTTCAATAATGTATTGTTTATGTATTACTTTATTAGTGCATTAATACTTT
>ML782938.1:11638-33216 GCA_009831015.1 Picea engelmannii
CATAAATAAAATAACATTACTAATCTAATATGCCCTAATTAAGGGTTAATGAGCAAGCCGACATAAATAAAATAACATTACTAATCTAATATGCCCCAATTAAGAGTTTATGAGCCAATATTAGGGCTTAACAGACACAAATTAGACTGGATTGAAATAAAAAATAACTTCCTTAAAGACTTCAAATTTTGACTTGAAGAAGCATTGTAGAATGAAGCAATAAGAGAGAAAAAAAAAATCAGAACAACCAATTCCACAGGAAACTCACAAAAAAGGAAAAAATAAAGTCGATATGGGCTCGACTTCGACTTGTAACTTAATATCAATGCACAACTCAAATAAGATCAAAGCTCGTCAAATATACATGGAAAACATAAGTTTTCTAGGACAAAGCTTTTGATGGAAGAAAACCCATCCAGGAGTATAAAACTATGTAAAAACAATCTACTATCTAACCAAGGAAGAAAAGGAAGAGAGAACGATACTGAAAAACTCGACTTTTCATCAATTTATATTCAATTTGTGGAAGGAAAACGTTAATTGGATGAGTCAAAAGCACCTGAATGGATGGATGCAGAAATTAAAACCAGATAATTTGACATTTTGATAGATAATATACCAAAAATGGCTAGAATAGATTACTATTGGTTCGACAAGCAAACCATGGAAATAGTCGACTTGCTAAAAGAATATCAAGATTTCTTTGCATGAAACTACAAAGACCTCAAAGGATTGGTACAAGAGATGGGTGAAATGAAAACCAAACTCATCCCTGGTGCCAAGCCGGTTAAAAAATTGCCATATAAGCTAGCACACAAATACAATCGCATTGTCCAAAAATAAATTGAAGCAATGCTTGATGCTGGAATTATATATCTGATTGACAAGTCGAAATGGGCAAGCCCCATGGTTTTGCAACCGAAGAAGTACTACCCAAATAAATTAAGAATTTTTGTTGACTTTCAAGGACTGAATAAACTCACAGTGACCAATCAATTCCTGACGCCATTTGTTGATGAGATTATCAATGAATTAGCAGGACATGAATGTTACTCATTCACTGACAACGTCTCCAGATACAATCAAGTACCTATAGCAAAGGATGATCAAGAAAAAACTACATTTTTCTTCGAATCCAGATCATACATATACAAAGTCATGCCATTTGGCCTAAAAAACGCCCCATTAGTCTTCTCTAGGATAGTGGTAAAGTCATTTCAAGAATGTATTTATAAAACAATGGTTGTGTACTTTGACAACTGGACTATCTACAACCTACTAAAATACCACATCGAGTGGTTACAAATTATGCTAGAAAGATGCAGGCAAATCCAATTATCTTTAAACATCAAAAATTACATCTCTTCCATGCCTATAGGCATATTGTTGGGCCATATTGTATGCAAGGATGGGATAAAATTAGACATGGCCAAAATTAAAATAATCCTCCACTTGAAACCACCAGTCAACCAAAAACTAATCAAAATATTCCTTGGAGACAGAGAATATTATAGAAAGTTCATTCGTCATTACTTTGAAATCACTTTTCCAATCGATGAGTTCTTAAAAAAAGAATTCAAGTTCCAGTGGAGTCAGGAATGTGACAAATCCTTTGAACTATTAAAAACAAAATTTGTAGAAGCACCCATCCTACGATTTCCAGACTAGTCAAGAAAATTGCATGTTCATGTCAACACCTCAAATGTCGTTGTTGGCACGGTCTTAGCCCAGCGATACAATGACATGGTCGACCAGCTGAATGCATACACCATTCAGAAACTAAATAAATAAGAAAATATTTATTCAACGACTGAACGTGAATCCTTAGTAATAAATTTTTCCCTGCAAAAATTTCGACACTATTTTCTAGCAAATCCCTTTACATTTTTCACAGACCATCAAGCACTAAAATATCTAGTCAATAAACTGGTCCATCAAGGGAAAATGTGTCGATGGATACTACTCTTTCAAGAATTTTACTTTGAAGTAGTAGTGTTACCGAGAAAGAATATTGTCAGCCTGGATCATCTGTCCCAACTTGAAACAGGGGAATATCCGACAATAATAGATGTTATTTACCATATGCAAATATATTTAGGGTTGAAGCATTTCCCGAAGAACTAGAAGAAACAAACTTTCTAGAAGAAGGAAAAGCACCTAAAGATATCCCATCCAATAAATGAAAGATCTTAGCAATGAAAGATGCACCATTCACTCTTATGAATGGATATATTTACAAGATAGGATTGGATAATATCTTACGAAGATGCACATTAGAAAACAAATGAGAAGATATCATCAACGAAGTGCATGCAGACCCAACGGAAGGTCATTTTCAATCTAACACAACAAACAAGAAAAGACTTCAAGACTGAATTTAGTGGTTGTTGGCCCTTGACCAAGTTTTGGGAGATCCTTGGTCAAGTTGACCTATTTTGGGACTTCGATAGCTTGTCGAAGACGGAGCACAAGATGAAGAAGAGAACATGGGATATCGGCCCCTTTTTGGGTCCTTTTTCGGTCCTTTTTGGGATTTGGGAATATGTAACGGGAATGGGATCTCAGACCATGGGTTTACCCATGTTTAGGCCTATTTTTTAAAGTATAAATATGTAGCTAGGTGATATAAGTATCCTGGTCGATAAGCTAAGTGCTAAGTGCAAGTTTGGTTTATAGAAGATCTGTGCATATTGTGAGAAAATTGTAGAGCTAGGTGTAAGTGGTTGTAACAGACTATGAAAGGCTTTGTGTTAAACCCATGGGATGACATCCCATTCTCATTACATATTCTCAAATCCCAAAAAGGACCCAAAAATGGGCCGAGATCCTGCGATCTCTGCTTCGTCTTGCGCTCTATCTTCGACAGGCTGTCGAAGTCCCAAAATAGGTCAACTTGACCAAGGATCTCCCAAAACTTGGTCAAGGGCCAAAATGCCCCCAACACCCACCTGTGACTCATCCCAAGTCACTATGGTCTGACTAGTTCTACTTTGAATGCCTCGAGCTTGGCTTGAGCTGCTTCGACTTGTTGTTGTGCTATGGCCTCCTGTTCAGCAAACTCTTGGATGACTACATCATTGATAGGTCCCTCTAGACGTTGTTCAGCTATAGTGACAACCTTCTCTAGCTCTGCTCCTTGGCCTTCTACCTCTGTAAACAATTGATAGGCCTTATCTTGTACGGGTTGGAGCCTCTGATTTACCTCCATAACTCTGCTCTCGATAGTATGGATTTGTTGCTATGTAGTGCATTTCTCTTGGGAGCACTTCATTTTTTCCACAGCTAACACAAACTTCAGTTGCGCCTGTATATTTTCAGCTTGATACTTCTCCTCATGGAGTTGTGACTCCAGTTCCTTCAGTTCTGAGTTCTCCCTGAGTTGTTCATAGCTCTGGGCACTGCGATCAGTGAGTTTCTTACATTCCATGGTAAGAGCCTTTAGACTTTCAACTGCGCTCCGGACGGTTGCTTCTCTTTGGTCTCTTACATCTTGTGGGGTCTTAGGTACAGTGCGTAGATGAAAATATGTTATGCATTGATGTAGTTGTTGGATACCTTTTGCGAGTTGGTTTACCTTTTTTGTAACTCGATCTTCTGCCCTTATTTCTAAGACTGTCACAGAGAAAAGTGCTATGTTGACCACTTATTGTACTTCGAGTTTCTCGACGAGCAACTGTTCCTTTTCTTACAGTAACTGTGTTTTTTCTTCATCAAACTTTGCTTGGAGAGCAAGATTTTCCTGTTCTGCAGCACTGCATTGCTCGACGAGTACTCCTTGTACTTGTGTCAAATCCTAGGTGGATTTCTTTGTTTCTTCCTATGCTCGTCGAAGTCGAGCTTCAACTGTATCGGCTAGGCGGTGGAGTTGAGCTGGCTCATCTCCCAATTCTATCTCTCCCGACGCAGTGGAGACTGCACAGATGGACTGTAGGGCTTGATGTACCCCTTGGATTTCAGTCTCAATTCGATCATACATCTCCTCTTGCTTTGTGTCTTATTTCTCTGTTATTTCTAGCGAAGCATATTGCAGGGCTGCTATGAGGAAGTCGAAGTCATCGGAGGTGAGGATGGTCTGCATCTTGTTCATGGTGGCCTTCAGTTTCTTCCGGGAGGAAGGTTTTGGAGGAAAACTTTTCCTCTTCTTCATGGGATCAACCTCGTATCCTTGCTTCTATTTGACTTCTTTGTCATCTAACTCTTCACCATCTCCTCCTCACTCTGGTGATATGGAAGCAGTTTTCACGGATGCACTGTCTAATTCTTGGACTTCTTCAATCTTCTTTTTCCTGCTAGGTCTAGGTGTATCCTGCGTAGTTTCTGGGCTATCAGTGTCAGATATCTCCACAGGTTCTTTTGGAATAAGAAGGTCCACCAACCAGTCCTTAGTGATCTCCTCCAAGTCCTCCTCTGTCAGCTTATAGTAGGATTGAAGTTGTTTCTTTTGTTCGTCGACGTGTGTTGTGATGTAAATAAAATGTCAATCTGCACTAAACTTCATCAAAGGCATGAACCGGTGTAGAGTGTTCAGAGTCATGCAAGGCTCATACTATATGGATATCTTCAATTGATTGTAGTAGGTATGAAAAAAATCATTTGACTGCTATTGTTTATTCATATTGCTTGAATACCACAGTGTACTAAACTTCGCGGCCAATGGTTCGAAAGGCTCAATGTTCGGGAAGGTCGTACCTTCCGACGTCTCCCAAGAAATAAAAGCTATAAGTATTAAGAGCCAAATGAAATGAGATTCATATCCTTGGTCATGTGCTTCTCTGTAGTCGAGTTCTAACTGGTTCACCAGGTACTTCGCCCAGTTCATCTGAAGGCCTTCCACGCACCTCCCTCCAAGCTCGACTACAAAAGCGGTGGCTTGGGTAGGGAGGTTCTTTCGTACTAACTTCCCTACAATCAACTGACAAGAAAGGCACATTGTGCCACTCTAGATAGAAGCTACCTTGTAGCCTCATGTTCCCTTCTCAACATTGCCATAAGTGTCCTTGATCTTCTATGCTAGAGCGCGATCCATGGCTTTTCCAGGGTAAAACTCTTGTGGATCAGGTCCTTGCATAATCAACCCTGTGATCCGATTAATCATCATCAAATAAACTCTTATATGGCAGTTTAGCCACAAGTATCCGCCATGGTAAAAAGACAACAACAACTTGACACGTGCATTCACCTCCTAGTGTCTTCCGAAGTGGGGAATCTTCATGACATTCAGCAGGGTGGACTGTGTGAGGTTCATAGTCCATGACTGGGGGATTATCTTAAAATTCTTCCCCTTGGTTCTGGTCAGGTACTTATGTGGGGAGAGCATGTTATAGAATTTACGATCTCTAAGGTTGAAGTCGCTAAAATTCAACGCTGCAATCTTATCTTGGTCTGCTCGAACTATGTGTATCCCCTTCATGAGGTACGCCATAACCAAGGTGTATTCGAAATCTCTAGGCACAATGTCTCAATTCACTGCACCGCTCAGAGGTGGTATATAGGTGGGTAATATGGTCAGGATCAATTTGGAATTCGCTAGATCATCCTTGTGCTTGGTTCACTTTTCATCTGATGGTTGGGATGGTCCGGCTCTGCGAGCAGTTGACAGAAAGGTTGGTAGTCCTCTCGTCGATGATTCTTGTACACCTGTAGACATCAACATGACTCTTTCAATCATGAGGTTGATTAGAAATTCTTCAAAAACTTTCTCTTCAGTGCTCAACTCGTCCGACATACACACTCGGGGTTAACAATCTCAGGTTTGGAAGGTAACTTAGACACAGTAATGGGATAGAGAGCAAAAGTGCGATGATCACTGTGCAAAATCAACTTAGTCTTCAGGCTCAAACTCTCAGTTGGCAAAAATTTTCTCGATGCATGGCACAATGCGATAAATAGGTAACTCGACAACGGGTCGCTTGCAACGGGTATGAAGCCTTCATTAACTTTGTTATGTCCGTTATGGTGCGGTCCCAATGGTCAGATGGTGAGTTCTTTGTCCATAAATGACTTTCTTCCCATTTGGAACGTCGCTCTAATGGTTATAATGTCCCCAATGGATATATTTCTTTGCCATGGCGAAGTGCCATGTGTCATTGTTCTGATATCCTGGTGAAGCTCCAATTTTGCAAATTCTCCTTCGGTGAGGTTCCCTCTAGAACCTTCTCCAACTTGTTGATCTTAGCTCTCTTCTTACTTATATTTCTAGCCTTCTTCCCAGTGAGCTTTGTCTCGATATGCCTTTTTCCATTCTGATTCTTATCTTCTTGTGGCATAGGTACTTTGCACTGTTGAGATTCTTTCCTCAGATTCAAGGGTGATCCTTCTTCTTTATCTAGAATAGGTACTTGAATCTTCTGTGGGTCTTCTAGTGTTCTTAGAACTTTGACATCTAGGTATTTGGTGTTAAATAGCTTCGATCTGTTCTTTTTTTCTTCAATCAAGTGTGTTATCCTTCTAGTCATGAATTCTTTTAACTCTTGCTTCTATTGTTCTAAAACTTCTTCTTCTTCTTGTCTTCTGGCCTGATCTCTTTCAATCCAAGGTTTTCCTAGTAGCATGGTAAATGGGTTATTGTTCTCAATAATTTTAATAATCTCAAAATATTCCTCTGTCGAAGTTCCACTGGCATTCATAGGTATCCAGGTGAGCTTTCCACATAGGTTTATCAGCTTTCCTTTGAATAGTTTTATTCCTCCTAATGAAGGAATCATAGTAGGCCTCCCTATAGCTTCCCAAGTTCTCTCTGTCATGATATTCACCTGTGTTTCCTCATCTAGAACACAATCAATTTCGAAGTCTCCTATTCTTGCTTCAAGTCATTCTTTTTCTTTGAAGATCTCTGATAATCTGACATGTCAGTGGTCATTCATAGTTTCTTTCATCTGTAGCAATACTTTCTTTGATTCTTTCTGGGGTTCTGTCATAATCTTAGTTTCTGGATCTGTCCTAGGGTTTTCTTGTCTTATGTTCAATTATTCAAGCTTACAAATCATTCTAGGACACTCCAATACTTCATGGTCCATAGCTTTACAACAAAGATAACTAGGTCTTCTCCCAGGGAAATCCTTAGCAATATGTCCCGGTCTTCTGCAACTGTAACAGAGGGTTAATCCTCTCTTTCTTTTAAATGATCCCCAACCTTTCTTGTACTACACGATAGGATCATGGTAGCTAACCTACAAACATTTCTTTTTAGGATCCTGCATACACTTATTAGTCCAAACATTATTTCTATGCATAGGTATAACATATTTTTCACTATTCATATTAGATCTACTCATATCAAATCGTCTTCCATCTATTAATACGCTAGTTTTCAAGCTAGGATAGAATCTATCAAACATACCTAGATCCATACTATTGAAACAAAATTTTCCACTTATCTTACTTCTACATAGCACAAAGCTTTCAGATATAAAACTTTTCAATATTCTTACCTTTATCAGAGCACAGAGATTTCAGATCTTACCTCTTTTAATAAAAAAATCTCACTTTTTCCTTTCTCAAAGCACAAAGCTTTCAGATCTTACCTCTTTTCTTCAGATCAAACTTATTTTCCTTAGCACAGAGCTTGTCAAACTAACTAGAGTACTGCACACTAGAGCAGCAGATCTATGCATAGAGCTTCTTCTTCCTCATTTCCCATCAATCATAGTTTTAGGTCCCGGCGACAGAACCATTTGTTGGCACAGGGGCAGACCCAGGGTTCAACACTACAACAGTGCACCAACAAAACCCTAACTACCGACCCTTTCGGTAACACCTGCAAAGTAGATAATGGTTAAATAATGATGAACTAACGGTGCTAAGTGTTCTATTAAGTATTGTAATCACAGATCTGTGTCCCAGCTAAGGTTGTAGACACCTATGTCCTGCAACCACCCTTGCCTCTACCTCAAGTGAGACTTCATCTGCTTCGCGGGTGTTGCCGAAAGGGCCGGTAGTTAGGGTTTTTTTGGTGCGTTGTTGTAGCGTTGAACCCTGGGTCTGACCCTGTGCCAAAAGTGGTTGAATCTACATAAATAATGTTGATAACAGATAAATAAATGTGACAATTTTCAGTGGACAGGCCGACCTTTATGGAAAAATGAGAAGCACCTGCTTTGGTAAACCCAAGTTTACCATTTGAAATTTGGGGCATCGACTTTGTTGGCCCATTCCCACAAAGAGAAAAAAGGTCGGGAGAAAAACATATCATTATTGTTGTCGAGTTCTTAACCAAATGGGTGGAAGTAGAACCAGTCGATAATTTTACAAAGGAAACAACAGCAAAATTCATCTACGAAAACATAGTAACTATATTTGATTGCCCTTTAACAATAATCAGTGATCAAGGTACCCACTTTATCTATAGTACCATTGAATTATTGCTTAAGAAATTCATGATTGACCATAGAAAAATGACTGCATACCACCCACAAGTCAATGGATCCATCGATTCGTTCAACAAGACATTACACAAGGGCCTAACGAAAATATGTGGACTCGACAGAGACAATTGGGATGATAAAATTCCAACAGTACTATGGGCGTATAGAACGACCTACAAGATATTGACTGGAAATACACCCTTCAAATAGTATATGGTCAAGAAGAAGTAATTCCATTACACTTCTATGCTAATGTGGGTGAAATAGCTTCCATCTTGGAATTCAATCATATACTTAATACAAGGCAACACTTCTATCAATTAAATCAACTAGAAGAAGAAAGGATGATGGCAAAACAACATTAAGAAATTCAAAAGAATCAACAAAAATCCTGACATGATCGACATCTTAAGAAGAAGTACATCAATGATGAATACTTGGTATTGTTATATGATAGTTGGGTAAAAGGAAAACCAAGGAAACTAGAAACTGTATGGTTGGAACCATATGTGGTCAAGGACATCTGACCTTCTAGAGAAATACAATCAAAAAATATGCAAGGGCACCCTTTCAAAAAATTAGTCAATGAGACCCATCTAAAAAAACATCATACATAGTAGCCTCAATTCCTCCTGGTGAAAACCCCCTCAGGGGCGCCAGTAGGACTAGACTAGGTCGAAAACACATCAGGGAAACCCAAGTCAAAAAATGGAATAAAGAAAAAAAGATTAAAAGAAAAAGCTTAGCAAATTTAAGAAAATCCAAAGCAATCAATTAGTCAGTTACCAGGATTAGGTACAAACACTATCTAATACAAGTTATATAACTAATCGAATACATTCAACACATTCATTCACGACTATCACATTTCAACATGAGGAGAGAACATAGTCCTTGGGCAGCAATTAGAGAAGAAACACAGAAATCAAGAGCAAGTTCAGTACCGAGACCATATTTTCACCACTACTTAAAAAAGCACACCAATCAATCAATTGAAAGAGAAATACATCATCTAGTTGAAGAAAGAACTTACATGTATTAATTTCAAATATCAAGAGAGAGAGCGTACAAACAACACCTCAATCAAACAGGAATACCCTCAACAACACAAGCATGGCCTCAAAAGACCAAATATTAATCAAGTTAACAAGAAAATAGAAGCCAACCTGCTCGGGCACTTCGACCGGAGGATTTTGATCAACCGGATAAACCAACTTGACCAAACATCACAAGTGAAGTTCGACAGAGTCAAGCATACCCCCCTAGATCAAAAAATTGGGCCCATAGAAACAACTAGCCACCACAAATATGCAATTAATGAACAACGGGAAGAGATCAACCGTCATATTGTCGATGATGCAAATGTCTCATCACATGAACAAGTAATCACATTTAACGCTATGACTGAGGCATGYGATTTAATGTCACCAAAAAAAAAAATTAAAGTTCCCACTCTAATTCCCACTTATAAATATGGACGAATTAGCATACGACTTTGCCTCATTRTTGTTTACACCAGAGCATTCAAGCAAGCAGAGTCCCAAAAATGAAGTTGCACACCCAACTCCAGAGATTCACAAACCCCCATTTTATAAGAAATAAATTACATATATTCCTAGAATGAGGGGACAAGTAGCATATTGGAGGAYGACCAATGGAAGGAGAAAAATAATTTCCTCGAGCAAGCAATAATTCRTCACTTTTTGGTGCACCCCAAATTCCAGAATTCGACAGATGGAAAGAGGAAGCTATAAATTTCCTCGTAAGTCACTATAGTGGATATCTCTAGCTTAATTACCTAGTTGCAATCATGGGAAGTATGATCCATGGGATTAYTGTAATACCACATGGGGAACACCTGTGCCTAAAACCCTAAATATCAATGACTGGTTATAGATCCTCATAGGTGAGACATCGGCCAAAAACTCGAAAGGGATGTTAATTAACAAAGTAGTTGAACCCTGTGCAAAATAGACATGCATCATAGTTTCTCTATTCTTTAAAATTGTTGATTTGGATTTGGATGTGAAGCTCATGATGTTATAACCAATTGGCCAATTACTCCAGTCAGTAGTATGGTTTGACTATGTTAAGCACCTATTCGCGCTAATTAGAAGCAACTGCGTTGACTATCAAGAGTATGGGCGGGACATCAAATTCCCAACACTCCTAATATGGCTCTCCTTGAGTCAAGTCATCCCCATTGGAGAACATGAATTTACTCTAAAGTAGACTCTAACATTGAATAACTACACTTATTTTGCACTTGGGGCAGTCAGATCACCAGAGGCACCCTCATCCAAGATAATGTTTAAGTGTTGGGTGAACCATCTCAAGATGGTCTCCGTTAAATGGAGATTCGAAAATAAGTTTCATCGATCCCTACTGCCTAGAGCACACATTCAACTTATCCTCGACCACACCAAGTTGTGGGGTGGAATCAGTGGAGGGTCGCCACTAAAAAAGCTAGCGTATCAACCGACGAAGCTCCAAATCTTTCAAGAGTTGGACATACAACTGGGGTTCCAAACACCAATTCCACCAGATATACTAAGCATTGATTCAACCATTATAACACCCATAAAATATGGCGAATAAGAAGAAGAAAGGGAAGCAACACTATATACAGATCCATTTGTTTGAAACTTGGACGACGAAGTAAGCCCTCTATCGTAGCAGACCCCAACCAAAAGAAGCAGTAAGAAAAAATGACTAAAGGTAAGCAATCTATCAATGTTAATACAGTCTCTAATGATGTAAATATGTTGTGGTAGGAAACGTTCAAATCAGACCCAACCCTCAACTTTAGTGATCCACAAATAGTATAGAAAATTTTTGACTTTACAAACAATTTAACTGAGAGGGCTTGATAGAAAGAAAAGGACCAAGCAGTTACTGAAAAAATATTAAAGTCAAGTATTGGCCCATAATTCCAAGAAGCTATATCTAACCTAAAATAAAATCGTGAAAATGCAAAGAAATCCAAATCAGCCCTAGATAATCAAGTTGAGACAAGAATACAAAAGAAACAAAGGATGGAAGAGAAACAAGAACATAGAATAGGTCAGTCGACACCTATGGAAAAATGCCAGTCGAAGATCAGTCGACCCGACCCTAGTAAGAAACCAATTACAAAGAATCCATGCACAGGATGGGTCAA
Organism: Picea engelmannii; assembly: GCA_009831015.1. NCBI lineage: Eukaryota > Viridiplantae > Streptophyta > Pinopsida > Pinales > Pinaceae > Picea > Picea engelmannii. The sequence goes on from ML782938.1 coordinate 23,162, forward strand.
CCTCACAAGATAATATCCTCCACCCAAGGAGACACCAATCATTGAAGAAAAATAAACAACAAAGAATTTATGGAAGCAAAGAAAGAAAACCAGGAGAAGCCATCAACAAATATCATTAGAAGAAACAATTTTAGACAACCTGCGTAATGATAGCAACAAGGGAAGAAAAGAGAAATTAGGGTTGGAAGAAATCAATACCAATGTGCATAATTGAACCACCAAGAAATCCACTATATTTGAATATTTCCTTAACCAAGCAATAAATTCAACAATTCATGACTCACAGGAGTAAAACATCGACCCGAGTAAATAAAATCATCTGGTTAATCTTGACCCAAATACAATATCAAACACATCAGGATAGGAAGGGAAAAAAGGTATAAACACTTAGGGACCATAGCACAATCCCCCTGTGCAAAAGTCAGTTGAGAGACAACCATTGAACAATCATGGATCACCAACAAAATCCAATCAGGAAACAAGTAAATATAACCAAGACTAGCAGGCAGAATGGGAAAATCCCACTAACCAAACAGGAGAGAAAAAAGAAGGAAATGATGCAAGAAACAAGTCACCACTAGAACATCCTCCAAGTCAAACCAACACCACATAGAAATCCAATGCAATTGTTCAAGGAAATGATGAAAATCAAAATAATAAAGATGTTGATATACAACCGGAGTCAGGATAACACAATAAGAAAATAAAGAAACAAAGATTCTAAAAAAGGTATTGGTGGAGACAGAAAAAGAAAACAAAGTAGAGAAACAAAATCTAAACAAGAAAAAAAAGAAGGGAATAGATAAGAGGGCACTCCTCAAAACTCAATCACATTCACAATGTTTAAACTAGTCAGGTCGACAGAACCATCAGCAAAGACAGAATTTGACCCAGTAGTCGTGTCGGATGAACAAATAATGGATTTATACAATGAGGTATCTAAATAAGTGACAAATAGGTGGAACAAGGCTCTGAGTGAAAGAACGTGAATTAGGGAAAGAAGAAACAAGGAGAAACAGATATTAAAAAACTTTGTTCTGCTTGAAAAGGAAAATTTGGGCATTGATCATCTGACAGAATGAGTCGATCCTCTTGTTGCAATAAGAAGTCTGGTCGAAGTAGTGATATCCACAAGAGAAAATAACTAGGCAGATATTCAACACCTAAAGAAAGAAAATAAAGAGCTCAAGCAGATGCACAATGGGGTAATAAGAGATAATTTGATTGGGTTAGTTCAACAAACAACATCAATCTTGCAGTCTGAACTGAAAAAATTTAAGGCGGCCCAAGAACAAACTGAACTGGCCAGCTCACAGGCAGTCACTCTAAGCACACTACTCAACAACTAGCCAATACACTATTTTGCAACATACAACAAAATCAAAGCGCAGAAAATTGTAATTGTTGACTTGAGAACAACCCGGCTTCTTTCCACCGATGCAAAATAAAAACAATTTGTATTCAGCCAGCTAGAAAAAGAAAAAGAAAACAAGGTAGACTTAACACAAAAAGAAAGAGAATGGTTGAAATAAGTAAGCAAATCTTGGATGGTAATAGATCAAGTTACTAGGAACCCTAACATAATAAAAGAGAAAACTAGAGAAATGAAGAAAAATATCAACCTAGATTCGACCTCGGTACATGAATCATCCTTAACAGATAAGTTAGAACTTCTGGGGAAAATTGAGACAATGGAGATAGAGGCACAACATTCATTTTAGGAATGGTGAATGTTCTCCAAGCACTTGCTACATTCGGCTCTAGACATTTATCAAAAATAATTCGAAAGGTTACCACAGTCACCTGTAGAGTAGTCGAAGGAACCATCAACTTACAGACAAAACTTTCATTTTTTCAACCCTACACCTTTCGAATCGAACATTCTAGCTACCAGTAATCAGTCCAGAACACTAGATATAATCATTGAAGTGTCTGAGGAATCACATGTTACAACAAAATTAACACCCCTACCAACCAATGTAAGAATGCATGAGTGGGAGATTCCCCAAGATACAAATGAGCAGCCATTGCAGCCATCAAAAAACCTATGAAGCATATAAATCCTAGCAGGATTTGACACCAACATATTCTTCCATTCTCTCTCTCTCTCTCTCTCTCTCTCTCTCTCTCTCTCTCTCTCTCTCTCTCTCTCTCATTTTGTAATAACCGCAAAAGGAACATAGTAAAAAAGTTTTGTATTTTTCCACACTCCCCTCTTGCTCGGGACGAGCAAGGAATTGAGGAGGACGGAGATGTTGTAGGGGCTAGTCAGCTCTTCCGACTAGACCCATGAGTCGACTAGCCAAGTTGAATGGAGTAGTCGGTTAAGAAGTCAGTTGAATAGACAATTAGAGTTGATTGACTTAACAGTTAAAGAATGTAACCGAATGGTAACATAATATATATATATATATATATATATATATAATGGGATGTAAGAAGAGATTGTTCTGAATATAATAAAAAGCTTTGATGGTTCTCTCACCTCTTGTGTATGTTTGTCTATATGACTGTGTTCTTCTATATGATTTTATAGTATGTGTTTCTCTATGTAAGGATCTACCGGTAACTATCTCATACTTTCTCTCAGACTACAACACACCTCATTCTTCAATAAAATTGATCATCATCACATTGACACTAGAGAGGGGTCCCATCCATAAAAGTGATCTAGTTAGGGAGATATTATGTTGTTTCTTGGTGTTGAGGCATGATGGAGTTGTATGGAATGTGAACAACAAGTGGATAATTTACAATTTCCAGGTTCCTGCTTCATAGCTACATATCTCTTGCACAAGTATTATGTGGTTGTATGTCTCAAATTATATTATGGATTTAAGGTTTGATGTCAATGTTTATTTTACATGCACACACATCTATGGTGCTAACTTTTCTCTAGTTACATTTTTGGATATATGGCTTATTAATGCATTTGGAAGGTGGGCTTTGTGTTGAGTTTGTGAGTTACATGGTTGGAAAAGTAAAAACAAAATGGCCCAAGGCTTGGTTATCTCAACAAGCTCTTTATCTTATGCATGCATCATTACGTTTTCATATCCATGGTATAAATGGTATCAATAATGAAAAATTTTGCAAGGTAAAAGCATATACAACAACTTAACATAGCACATATGTGTTATAATCCCTTGGCTTCTTGTTAGTTGACAACGTGGACTAGAATTGTGTTATATGGTTCACCTTTGGTAAACATTATGCATGTGGTATACCATTTGGCCTTCGAGCCTGTGCATTCAATGTTCTCAACCCAACATTTAACTAGGTATATTTTCCATCACGGTATTGTACTCGACTTTGTAATTTTTCCTCCACCTTGGCCTATCCTCCGCTTGCCACCTTGACCTCCTGTACTGGAACTTTACACCTACATTTAACATAGATCGTTGGCAATTGATCCCCCTTCATTTTTCACTTTTGATTGACATCCAACAGTTGATGTTTTCTCTCGTTTCTTAAAGACTTACCCTACCCTATGTATTGTCCATCACTTAGTCATTTTCTTATTCTCAGACTCATTGGTTTGGAGATTCTTTTTTTTTTTTTTTTTTCTGTGAAACTCATCTTTCTCGCTAGCTTGCAACAACTCTCACTTGGTATACATCCTAGCGTTGGCTACCATATTGGCACCTACAATAGCATTTGGGTCTAAGCATTATTGTGAAGTTGTTGGTGATAGTGGAGGAATATGGATTTTGAGTTCCCATCTTGGCTTGACACCTATGAGATAACATTGCAACTAGTTTTGTTTGAGTTATAGCTTGACTATTAGATATGGTGTAGATTTGTTGTTTTTCTTTGGTGAATTATTGACTAGGATTGATTCCCCTTCTCTGGGATTTCCTTTTGGTCATCCGTTGAATGGTACCCAAGTCATGCATTGTATTATTTAGTCGGTTTATCTTTTCCATTGTGATGCCTTGTGAGCCAAAGAAACTCCTCTACTTAGGGTTTGGGCTTGTATTTGACACAATTTCATGGATGTTGTTTTTATCATTGGTCCTTGCTTGGTCTGTGTCAAGTTTCAAAGGGAAAAAAGGAATAATAATAATAATAATCTAATTGTAGGGTCATAGTCAATCCAGACACCAAATTGGTGTATGACACCCCCTTGTTTGTGGGACAAGGAACCAAGCTCGACCCATACCCATTTTTTTTATTACTCACCATAATGAGAGAAATATCCATGTAATTTAATATTATTAAAAAAATATGATCTTTTCTTAGAGGAATGTCTATATGGAATGCAAGAGCGACAATTTGATATAAGACTCAATATGTTCTTGCACTTTCTCCACAAGTGAGTGGATATGACTCTTAGTAGCCGTCTGATTCACCGCCAAGTATATATATGATCTGTACGATCCCTATCCCACATGGCCTCCAATTGGCCATGTCATCGACATAAATATGCTTTGTCCACACCCAAATGTGCCATCCATGTTGATGTCACGCAGGCATCACAAAGTCTTGGCCACGTCATTGTTGTCTCTGTTATGTTGGAGGAGATATTTGTCACTTTAGGAGGCCTGACCACACAGATTGTTGTTGGAATCTAACCGAGCATATGGTAATAAAGAAGGATTTATGTTCAAATTTCTTATGGGTGTTGTTTAATTGTTCTACGAAATGTTTTTTTTTGGTTGGAATCCGACGATATAAATTTGCATGAATTCATTATTTTTTATTGTTTAAAATCCATTTATGAATGCAGAAATGGATTCAATATGTTGAAAACCACGAGGGCACTTAGATTATACATAAATAATCACTCAAATCTACAGATCTAACAATTTCTCACTGGATTTCGGGCAAATGTTCCAGAAAAATATCGTCGAAAAATAATCATTTTGTAGAACGTTTAGACTACGAATTTACTATGTCACTCTTATTTGTTTTAAGAGCCTTTACTTGTCTTTTGAAATTATTAATACTTCGTTTGGTTATGCAATTGTACATTCAAATATGAACAATTTATTTACCCTAAGAAGCCAATTGATCTTGCAAAATTTGAAAATCCACAAATATACTTACCATACCTCTACAAACTATCTCAAATTCAATTAAAAAAATATTTGAGCTTTTATCAATCTTCTTATAAATATGGTTCAAATCTATGGTTCATATAAATTTCCCACGCCCCCTGAATATGGGATCCAAGGTTTGTAATTTTTTTCACACAATACTACAATTTTCTCCATCACAACAATTGTATTTACAATAGTTTATCAATTGTAAATTTGAAGACATGTAGGTTTCAAATACATATTAATAATATTTTAAATATAAGGATCTAACAAGTATTATGAACTTTTGCTTCTAAGAAGCACGTTTAAATTACCAACCATAAAACAATCAATTTGTAAACTTAAATTTCAACATGATATACTTTATTCATGGTGTTTTATTTGCATAGAAAAAGCATAGAAATCACAACAAAATACTATTGCTATAACAAAATTGAGCTTGTCTTGTTAGTTGTAAATGTAAATGTGTTGAACTTGCAGAGAATAGATCTAGCTAGAAAATACCACACACATTTGCAGAGAGAAATTGAGAAAGAAGAAGCAAGAGAGAAAGAATGGAAGAATTCGCATTAACCGTGTTCCACACTCAAAGAGTGAATAATTTACAATAGATATAGGATACATGAGTAACTAATGATATAAATGTGTTGAACCTACACAGAATAGATCTAGCTAGAAAATACTACACACATTTGCAGAGAGAATTTGAGAAAGAAGAAGCAAGATAGAAAGAATGAAATAATTCTCATTAATCATATTTCACACTCAAAGAGTGGATAGTTTACAATATATATAGGATAAATGAGTAAATAATGAGCCATAGTGGTGGTCTAGATTGATCTGGACACACACCTACAGTTACAAGAGTAAACTTCCACCAAGTCTAGTCTCTCAGGCAGTTACGGGAGTGAACTGTCACCTAGCTGAGTTAACTAGTCAACTAGTCTTCAATTAACTGACTGAACAAAGTGTAGTGAGTTGGTGATAATCTCAATGTTGCATGGTGACAAAACCAATGCAACATCTAAACTCAACTCAACTAGTCAAACTAAAGTGTCAACTGAAAGAAAATATTCTCCAAGTGGAATATTCTCCCCTAAAATATAGGAGACTGGATAATGAATAATTGTGAATAATAAACAAAGAATATCTTTAGGAAAAATAAATCTTAGGTGTGTGTGAAGTAACTCCAACACCCCCCTTGAACATCACTATGGTGAAAATAAAGAATGGGTCCCGACTACGAGGCCATGTTAGGTACCCAAATACAAAAGATACACTGAACTAAACGATGAAAGAGGGAAAACCTCATGGGAACAAAACCCCCCCTCAAATTACAATGCATAAAATAAAAAATGAGAAGGAACAAAAAAAAGTTGCTAAGCAACCATGTCCTTCACTCCAAGAAGACCTCGCAACTGTGCAAGTTTGTGCTCCTTGAAGATTTTGTTGAAGATGTAGATGTCTACACGGATCTGATGAAGTATATGCATCATTGATATTTCCACACATATCCACTTTATCTTCTTGTAATGAATAATATCCAAATAAATTTTGGAAGAAATTTTGAAAATCGTACGGTCGTTTCCGAAAAAGCGCTGAAATTTTGTTGATTTTGAAACGATCATAACTTCAGTTCCCGAACTCCGTTTTGCAAGATTTTTTTTTTGAAATTGGATATTTTCCCAAGAGGAATTCAAATATCCAATTTTTTTTTGAAAATATTGCTCAGAAAATATCAGAATTGAGTCTGATGTGCGTGGCTCCCTTTTTGTCTCCTGAAATACATGCATTGTGCATGGAAAAGTATCTGCATGTGACTCCTGAGATGCATGCCATATATCTTCCACATGAATTTCAGAAAAAAAAATCTGAAATGGAGTAGACATCATCTTCAATGAATGGAATACAAATTTTTGTAGATACTTGTGTAGAAGGCTCTTCAAACTGAGATGATTTATATTCCAGTAACTTTTCTACATTCTCTATCTCGTCAACATTTTGCATGAATTCTTCCTTATTCCCAAATAAAACCTCCAAGACGATCCATAATTCATTTGGAGTGAATTCTTGTGAGTCATCATATACTTGATGGAGAATTTTGGGAGAAATAAAATAGAGGAGACATCCTATGGCCATATCTTGTCTATTGAAAAAATCATTTTTCTCATCGGCAGAATCAGGCTCTACTTCCATTTCCATGGTTATTTGGTACAAGCCTCTGCATCTAAGAAGAAGCAGAATTTTTGGCTTCCATTCCAAATAGTTATTAGGCGTGAGAAGTATTTTTGGAGAATAATCCATCTTTTTATTGTCTCTAATCTTTTGTACCTGCCAAAAAACATTGGTGTAGCTTTTTCTTAGCAGTCCGTCAACTCTGATACCATGTAAATGTGTTGAACCTGCACAGAATAGATCTAGCTAGAAAATACTACACACATTTGTAGAGAGAATTTGAGAAAGAAGAAGCAAGATAGAAAGAATGAAAGAATTCTCATTAATCATATTCCACACTCAAATAGTGAATAATTTATAATATATATAGGATAAATGAGTAACTAATGAGCCATAGTGGTGGTCTAGATTGATCTGGACACACACCAACAATTACAAGAGTAAACTGCCACCTAGTCTAGTCTCTCAGGTAGTTACGGGAGTGAACTGCCACCTACCTGAGTTGACTAGTCAACTAGTCTTCAGTTAACTAATTGAACAAAGAGTAGTGAGTTGGTGATGATCTCAATGTTGCATGGTGACAAAACCAATGCAACATCTAAACTCAACTCAACTAGTCAAACTGAAGTGTCAACTAAAAGAGAATATTCTCTAGGTGGAATATTCTCCCCTAAAATATAGGAGATTGGATAATGAACAATTATGACTAATAAACAAGGAATGTCCTTAGGAAAAACAAATCTTAGGTGTGTGTGAAGTAACTTCAACAAATGAGCCATAGTGGTGGTCTAGATTGATCTGGACACACACCAGCAGTTACAAGAGTAAACTTCTACCTAGTCTAGTCTCTTAGGCAGTTACGGGAGTGAACTGTCACCTAGCTGAGTTAACTAGTCAACTAGTCTTCAGTTAACTGACTGGACAAGAGTAGTGAGTTGGTGATGATCCTAGTGTTGCATGGTGACAAAACCAATGCAACATCTAAACTCAACTCAACTACTCAAACTGAAGTGTCAATGAAACAGAATATTCTCCAGGTGGAATATTCTCCCCTAAAATATAGGAGACTGGATAATGACTAATTATGACTAATAAACAAGGAATAACCTTAGGAAAAATAAATCATAGGTGTGTGTGAAGTAACTCCGACACCCCCCCTGAACATCACTATGGTGAAAATAAAGAATGGGTCCCAGCTACGAGGCCATGTTAGGTACCCAAATACAAAAGATACACTGAACTAAACGAGGAAAGAGGGAACACCTCATGGGGACAAAACCCCCCCTCAAATTACAATGCATAAAATAAAAAATGATAAGGAACAAAAGGCAGTTGCTAAGCAACCATGTCTTTCACTCCAAGAAGACCTCGCAACTGTGCAAGTTTGTTCTCTTTGAAGATTTTTTTGAAGATGTAGATGTCTGCACGGATCTGATGAAGTATATACATCATTGATATTTCCACGCATATCCACTTTATCTTCTTGTAATGAATAATATCCAAATAAATTTTGGATGAAACTTTGAAAACCGTACGGCCGTTTCCGGAAAAACGCTGAAATTTTGTTGATTTTGAAATGATCATAACTTCAGTTCCCGGACGATATTTTGGACGATATTTTTTTTTGAAATTAGATATTTTCCCGAGAGGAATTCAAATATCCAATTTGTTTCTGCAAATTTTTCTCATAAAATATCATAATGGTGTCTGATGTGTGCGGCTCTCTTTTTGTCTCCTAACATGCATGCATGGTGCATGCAAAAGTGTCTACATGTGACTCCTAAGATGCATTCCATATATCTTCCACATGAATTTCAGAAAATAAATCTGAAATGGAGTAGACATCATCTTCAATTATTGGAATACTAATTTCTGCAAAAACGTTTGTAGAAGACTCTTCATAATAAGAGGCTTGATCTTCTGTTGGATTCTCTTTTGGATCTATCTGTTCGACCTCCTGCATGAAATATTCACAATATTCTTTCTTCCCAAATAGAACCTCCAATCTGGTCCATAATTCATTTGGAATTAATCATTGTGATTCTTCATATCTTGATGGAAAAGTTCGGGAGAAACAGACATGTTGATATTTCCTATGTCCATATCTTGTCTATTGAGAAAGTCATTTTTCTCATCGGTAGAATCAGGCTCTAATTCCATTGCCATAGTAATTTGGTACAAGCCTCTGCATCTAAGAAGAAGAATTTTTGGTTTCTATTCCAAATAGTTGTCAGGCGTGAGAAGTATTTACGGCAAATAATCCATCCTTTTGTTGTCTTCAATCTTTTGTACCTGCAAAAAATGATTTGGTGTATATTTTTCTTCGCAGCCTATTGGCTCTGATACCATGTAAATGTGTTGAACCTGCACAGAATAGATCTATCTAGAAATACCACACACATTTGTAAAGAGAAATTGAGAAAGAAGCAAGAGAGAAAGAATGGAAGAATTCTCATTAACTGTGTTCCACACTCAAAGAGTGAATAATTTACAATAGATATAGGATACATGAGTAACTAATGAGCCATAGTGGTGGTCTATATTGATATGGACACACACCAGCAGTTACAAGAGTAAACTGCCACCTAGTCTAGTCTCTTAGGAAGTTACGGGAGTGCACTGTCACCTAGCTGAGTTAACTAGTCAACTAGTCTTCAGTTAACTAATTGGACAAGAGTAGTGAGTTGGTGATGATCCCAATTTTGCATGGTGAAAAAACCAATGCAACATCTAAACTCAACTCAACTAGTCAAACTGAAGTGTCAACTGAAAGAGAATATTCTCCAGGTGGAATATTCTCCCCTAAAATATAGGAGACTGGATAATGACTAATTATGA
>ML782938.1:33266-45673 GCA_009831015.1 Picea engelmannii
ATAAACACAGTGGCACTTAGGTATGGATAAAGCACTCATATATATGATGTAGTGGATGCCAAATAAAAAATGATACATCAAACTTGATATTGACTCCTGAACCCTTATAGTTTTCCAATCAAGGACACAAAAGTGGAGAACCAATACAAAATGACATCACATATATGAATGTATTTCATCATCATGAGGTAGATGAACAATGCAATGTTTTAAAACTTGGACTCAGCCTTGAAATCGATCGATGGTCAACTTCGACTCGAACTCAAACTCGGATTGACTCAAACCGATATGATTTCAATGACTTGGTTTACTAAAAATTACATAAAATATTTATATTTTAATTAAAAAATTGTATTTTAAAAATTCCAAACCATGATTCCAAAGTATTATTGAAAATTTGAAAGAAAGAATTATGAATAAATGAGAAAGAACATTTAAATGACTAACATAAATGACAAGCAATGTTCTACCATCACTTATATTTGGATCCTCATCATTAGTATCACCCTTTTCCTCTACCTTGATCCTCTAGATACATTAGTGAACACCTCCCAATTTTGATGAAACTACCTAATCGAAGCTATATAATATGGTATAAAAAGATTAACATGCCTAATCAATGATTTTGCTTTGAGTGAAAGGTACATTTTTACTAAGGCCATGTCAGAGGAGTTCAATAATCAATACCACCAACATCGAGGTACATAAAGGGATTGGTGCTCTTGATTAAATGGCAATACCATACCCTCATACGTGATAGAATCCAATGAAAATGTTGCAATCCTACCAATCCTGAAATCCTGAAAATTGTTAAGTCTGTTGGATTTTGAATGGGATAAGAAATTCTACTTTCTTCATATCAAGTCCGATGAGGTTGGAACCACTCTCAATCATCCTGAAACAATTAATGGTAATGTTAAATATTTAAGTAAAAGAATAAAAAGGAAAGCTAAAGGAAATGTCAACTTTTACTTGTCATCGTTTTTGGTCAAACCCTTTTTTTTTAAATTAATCTTGCATGTTGGTGGGGTCTAGTACCTACTCGACCGAGTCAAGCCCTTCTACTTCCTTCTCCAAGAACGAAAAACACAAATGACAAAAAAAAACTCAAAAAAATTGCTTTATCCCCGTGATTTCCACTGACTTGCCAATGACTTTTATGAATAATTCGTGACTTATTCAAGTTTTAAAAAATCATGACTTTTTAAGGCCGATTTTTCGTTGCCCGGAAAAAATCACAATTTTTTAAAAAGTCGATGATTTTTCGCAAGTTTTTCAACTAGGATATCTATAACATCTAATTTACATTATGTGCATATATGTTGCATCATTTGCATGCATTTCAACAATGACTGCAACAATAAAAGAGCAATCAATTCACAATTACCATATCTTTTTAATCATTGATGATTTCAATAGTGGCATTCTTGCAAATAACCACAAAAACAAATGGCTAATAAAATATATGCAACCAAAACAACTGCAAGACACAATAAACACATTTTGCACAAAACTCATGAACGCATTTGGAAAAATTACCTATTAAACATTGTGAAATCAATATACCAATGTATATTGGAGTGACCATGATGTTGTTTATGCTTCCTACACTTTATGTGAATTTTACACCAAACACACAACTTCTTACAATGTTAAGTGTTGAAGCCGCCTTTGTTTTTTAGCCCGTTTTGAATTTCATATCTTAATGCTCGAAATCGAAAGATGGTTTTCGTATTTCCCTTCTGTTGTTTCAAAATCTCTGAAGTCTCATCACGTGAGCGGTGATGGTTATCATACTCTCAAGGCGAGTTCTACTTTTTGTTCAAATAATTTTCCCCCTTTTTTTTACCTCGAGATTTCGTATGTCGGATGTTATAGATCACATAGTTCACAAGTCCTGAACAACGAAACGGCGAAATCGTTTTAAAATTTTACCCAGGTCAGTAACGAGACTAAAATTTTCCTAAATTACGGTTAAGCATCATCGGGGTTTTGCGTCTCGGTGTTTACTAAATCTAAAAGTCTTACTGTCGTAACCCCGATAGCCGAAACCATGAATTTCTTGTTCTAGTAACTCGTGTTAAGGTTAAAGGTAAAAGCTTAGCCGTGGTTAAGTTCTATCGAAAATTCGCAACTTGGCATGTTTTCTTTTAAAAAGCTTCACTGTCAAAGCCCCGAGTCGCAAAGTCGGGATAAAGATATAAACATAATTAATTAAACACTTAATCTGATTTTATCCTCCCTTTTAATTAAAACATATCATCGCGATCTCGCGGTTTTGCAACTCGGCATACAAACTTCCCAAAAGCTATACCTTCGAAGCTCCGAGTCACGAAATTGCGATATGAATAATCATGTAATTAATTAAGCACCTAATCATAGTTATGTTTTTTATTAACCAAAGACAATCATCGCAATCTCGGGTGTTAGAGGTTCAAAAGGATAAAGCAAAAACTCTCGATGCAACGAGTACCGAAAGATTAATTAACTTTGGTAAAACCTGATTAATTGAGCTAAGCCAGTATTTCCCGTGATTTGATGCATGCACAGTTTACGAGGAAATCTTAATTCTTCCTTACGCCAACTGACATTTCGAATTGCCAAAATTTATGGCATTAATTAGAAACAAGGCGAATCGACAAGTAAAGATTGGGTTTTTTATTGCTAAATTTATATTTAAGCATGATTTGACCGATCTGTTCTTAAAAAGTACCGAGTTTTTGAATATATAGAGTTGTTATTCGTTATCACAAATTCATTTCTATATTACGCAAAGCACACTTGTCTCAGCGAACTAATTTATGTATGTATACATATTTTTATCGCAGAAGAGCTAAAGCAGGACCCCTCGCCATGGCCCCGCGAAAAGCGTCTAAAGCCAACGTTGAGGTTTTGGGACAAGGTTCAGACAACATCGCTGATACTTCACCTCGAAGTGTCAACTCTGTCTGAACCTAGTCGTTTGTTTCTGATGTTCTACAGGCCGAATTAGTAGATTATTCTGATGATTCCAGTGACAATGAAAAAGACGACCTAACCACCAAATATAAGATCGTCGTCCAATCTGGAATGCATAAAGTAGCGGCCAGGACATGACTTCTCCCTTACTATGATATGTTCTGGTGGGCATTAGACCATGTGGACATACCAACTAGAACCATCATCAATGAATAGAAGGTCACCATCGGGACTTTCAGACCCGAACAACTGCAGGCTATGTACAAGTTGCCTACCGTGTCGGACCTTACATACGATGCCGAATTCTTGGAGAACTTCAAACAAAAGGAATGTGTGCAATATGACAAGACTATGTCCAGCTTAATCAGAGATTGGGTTTCACACTCTGCAAAGTTCAGGGCAGACAGTAATGGTATATATTCAATAGTTTCCTTGGAACCATAGTTCAAGTATATAGCTATGATGACCTGCAGATTATACGGGAGAGAGGACGCCACACATTTCTTTCTTCAATGGGTGCCTCTAATACATCAAGTCATCGAAGGTTGTTCCTTCGACTGGGCAAAAATGTTGTTTGATAGCTTGACCAGTCGAGTTACAGAGTATCGGGCGCAGAGAGCAGAAAGATTGCTTCATTTTTTATGTCTGCATACATTATGGACGTCGTGTGTTTTCTAACACCCTTTCACTTAATGAGCTAGAGTTGGACTCCATCAGAGGTCAAGCCCATCCACATCTATCATTCAAAATTGTGGGAAAACAAAGTGGAAAATTTCGTATATGAAATATTTAACTGGGTAATGGTACCGCTGCATGTCACTATTTTCAGCCACCCACCACCCTGGATCTCGAACAGTATAGTGATGAATTTGAGCAGTATAGATGACTGGTATGTAGAAGCCAAATTCTCATATCTCATAGTTTTCGAGGCTTCTATTCCCCCGCATGCATTACCATTATTCATACCCGACAAGCTGGTTTGTCGTGAGGTTGCTAGACAAACAATAATCAGTGGCATAAGCAAGGAGCTTAAGGGATATTCAAAGAAGGTATGGCCACCTTTTCCTATTCATTTAAATTCATATTCTTTTTTAGATTTTGGGCATGCTAAAGCTGAGGCAGCAACCCTGGAAGACCTAAAATTGGTTCTTATTGAATTCAAGAAGCACGATCCGTAAAGGGTCATAAGTAATCATCTGGCCAGTTGCGGACTCAAAAGGTTCAAACATGAAAATTCACCCTCGGATGACATTTTTCGAGGCGCAAGATCTTATGCCGAGATTTTGGCTCGGATACAAACCCTGGCACCTGAAGAGAGGGCCGATGTTCTAAAATTCCAAGAACATCGACACAGTTGTCTTCCCGCAATATTGCGGGGTGAGAATCCGAGTACGGCGGAGGTGAAACAAAAAGAAGCCGAAGGCTCCAAAGATGCGACACCCAGCCAAGAAAAACACTAGGACGGGGAAGAGCAAACTAAGAGTCCGAAAACAGAGATAAAGACTCCCGACCCGCCAAAAACGCAGACTCTGGTTATTACTCTGGGGCAACCGGCTAAGCAAATCGAAGATCCCATCGCATCCATTACTCCCTTGCAGTCAACTCAGGGAAATATTGATGCAGGGTGGATTTTAAATGAAGAATTGAGACCTATAAGGATGGAAGAGCTCCCTCCAAATGAGTTCTTCTTTGATAAGAAGAGAAAGGCTATGGTAAAGAGAGAATTCTATCAGGAAGGGGAATCAACAACCAAGAAGTACAAAGTATTGACTGATGGGAAAGACAAGAAGAATGAACAGTTCACGACAGAAATAACCGGGACATTAGGGGCATATGCCACAGTGAATCAATTTTCAGTTGGAGTTCTGAAAAACCAGCTAAAGTGAAAAAATCGCCTCATCAAAACCCTAGAAGCCAGACTAGCCACAACATAGGAGGTTGCCAAGGACTAGGCGAGTGTAGGGATAGAACAAGCAAGGTTGGCCAATAAAAGTGAGATAGAGATGCTCAAAACTAAGCTCGAACAAGCAGAGCTGGTGGTTTGGAATGGTCAGATACAAGCGGGCCAGCAAAAAGACTTGATCGAATAGCTACAGGCTAGAGTGGAAATTGCCAAAAGTAAAGTTATAAATATTGGGATGTTCCAGTCCCAGGCGATGGAGATTCGGAGCAGAGTTTATGCGGCCCAGCGAAATTTACTCGCTAAGGTAGAGGTGATTCAGGACAACTGCTTACTTGTTAATCAAGTTTTGGAAAATTTATCTGTCAAAGAAAGAGAAGCTGGAGCAGCTCGGGTCGCTTTTCAAGAGGCTCTAATAGCTACAAACAACAGGGAATCGAGAAGTAATCCTAGTTTTTCCATTTCGGAGCAGACCAGAGGAAATATTTTATTAAAAGAATGGGAGCACAGTATCTCAGAAGGTAAGTTGTAAGCCAAGAGGGTAACGAAATCCTTAGAAGAGGCTTTTGGTTCTATAGATGGTAATTTGTTAGGCATTGATAGCGAAGGTAATGTCGAGGCTTTGAGTCAAATGAATATAGCGAAAATCTCACTTGATTTGAATGAAAAAGAAGAAAGAGATTCAGCCGAGATCTCACAAGTAACTATGGCAGACATAGTTCAAATAGATAAATGTATGATTAAACCAAGTGTGCAATTGTGTGCTATTGACATCATAGACAGACAGATGGAAGAACGATTGTCGCAATTAGCCCGAGATTGTTACTCTTTTGAGGCCAATTGTCAAGCGAAACCATCAAGGTTGATATATCGGCTAGTGGAAAGATGTGTTACTTGTACCGAGCATGCGAGAGGGCAAGCTTCTGGTACCAAATGAAGACAGAGATAAGGAAATGAAACGATTGTTCTCCTTCTTATCGTAACTGAAAATATTGTAACGATTGAGATTCTATCTTATGTTAAACTGTATAAATATATCATAGAAAGAAGGAAAACAGGCTAGACCTTTTTGTGTCGATTGTAATAGAGGTTTTCTATTTTGAGAGTTTATATAAAGCAAATCCAAAGATTCTCAATTCCGTCACGACTGTGTTATGAGTTTGTTTCCTTGTATCTCATATTTCATTTCATTTCATATTTGTATATGATGAATTCTTCGCTATAATTTAGTACAACCTCTACTATAGTGAATGAATTTTGGTTTTCTATATTGTTTACCATTTTTCCTCTGTACCATCTATCAGCAGGTATAAGACCAGTCAACACTTTAAGAATTCTATATATATCTTATGCTTCATCGGGTTATTTCTTTACATTTTTCTTCTTCTGTTTATACGTGAGATTCTCCCTTGATAGGAGCCTTACTCGATAGATAGCTTAATGTTTTCTCCCACCCCATACTTTTTTATCAAAATATAACTCAGTTACGGGAAAGGGCCTTTGGTTTGCACCCTTTTTTCACTCCTGAAACTGTAAACTCTCTTTTATACGACCGAAATTGAGACAACACTTAAATTCCCTCTGAGAATTTCTTATCTTTATGTTCCTCCATGACTGTCCATGTAACAAGACAGCCTAATATCAAACCCGGACTATCAGATCAAACACATATTGCCTTAGACATTTTTGATACTATTCTTAAAACAACCACTACTCAGGTTGAACTCGAACGTTCATGGGCAGCGATTGAACGGGATATAAACATCCAGGAACAGTTGGAAGCTAGACAATGCCAACATAGAAATCATCCCTAGTTTCCCTTGCCGAAGGTTGACGTTTCTTCCTTCTCTACCCTTTACTCACTTTCGGATGCCTAGACATTGTACTTCTAAGCCTTAAGTACAGACTCTGGAACAACATTAAGCATAATGAATTACTAAGGGTCAATATACAACCATCACAAAAGTAATAATCTATCAACTGCTTTACCAATTGTCTACATCTCCCTTCTTGACAAGCTTAGAGTCCATGCTAATATCCTTTTTTTTGCATTTGGTCTCATTAAAATTTCGCTATGGCTGTGACACATCATCTTCCTTGAGTACTAACGACACTAAATCACAAATTGAACAAGAACAAGCATTAAAGAAATCATATTATTTTGAATATTCCAAGTTTTGGGGGGTTTTGGGTACTCACCACTATTTAACATGATTTTCTCACCATCATAGCTTAAAAAAAACATATGGCCGTAACCACATTCTATAACATGGCCTTTGTACAAGATGATTTAGTAGAGTTTTTAGAGGCATTTGTTTTGGCATGATATGTTCTTGGTTACAACAAAAATCTAAGTTCACTTGTTAAAGATTCAACTAGTACACATTAATTCGGTTGATAGAGATGATTAAATGGCCATAATTTTCGACATTAACAACAACCTGATAACTTACTTTATGACACACTTCTCATGTGGCATAAGTATTTAAATCACAAAATTTGCAATTAAAGACAAATCAAAGTATGAAAAATTTGATGCATACCATCGTAAAATATTAACCCAACGCTCTATTGTTGGTAATGAAACACCATAAACTTGCACCAAACACCACCCTCCACCAACTATTGACATCAAGAACATATTTTGTTGGATTTGTTGGAGCTATATTGTCACTAGATGCTAAAAAACAATGACAATCAACATGAATTATACATAATTAAAAAAATAAAAATAAAAATAAAAAATGGACAAAATTATAAGGACACTACAATTGTAAGCATTATTTGTTTCAAATCTATTCCTTGTCCCCCTCTTAAATTGTTATTACTTTCATTGATGGCATATAGAAAACTTGCATATATACATATTTTATCAAGGGAAAAAACAAAATATCTTTAAATGTGTTTTAGGTGCAAATTAACAACACTAATAAGGATATCTTCTTGTAAGTGAAATGGCATCTAGCATCAAAGTGTGCATCCATATATTCATTCAAAAATGTGGTAAGAAATGGGCAAGAGATATCCTAAAATATGCTTTTATTTATCCACATTTGTTAATGTGCTTATACAAAAACACATTTAAAATATTTTGTGTAGTTGAATGTTTTGAACAAATTTCTATTTCCCATCTCCTTTTAATCAAATGTTATTTACTATTTATCATGCTTTTGTTTTTTGGAAAAATAATATGCATAATAAGACCTCATCATCACCTCAACCAACTAATGTCAATCTTGGGCTTCACTAATTAATCATTTATGTAACCTTAACACCTAATTCCTTTTTCTCTCTTACATAGTTGACTTATTTTATTCCTTTGTCTTATATAAATCACTGCATCGATCCAAACAAATTGGTCACCTTATTCTCCTAAATCTATTTTCGTGTCCGAATATGAGCAGTGGATATGCTCGAAATGTCAGATATCTAATCTCTTACAAGGTTCTAAATTGATGTAGCCAATGAACTCTGATTCATTCACGAGATATAAAAACCATGCAAACACACGAGAATGAAAAATAACTCTATTTTATTCCTTCTCTTACAATGGAAGTTCAACCCCTTATAACTAATATCTGATATTTTCGAAAACAACTAATTTTACAAAATTCTCGCATCACTCTAAAACTGAGCAATAGCGAAAATCTAACTAGAGTGACATTGTTTTTCAACTTTCTTTTCTAATTAGGTGCATAAACTAAGAGATAATTGATAATTACTAATTAAAAAAATTCTTGTAAAAACACTAAAACCCCAATTTGAGGCCTTATATGAAGGAATTTGGCCCCAGAAAAGTGTCAAAACAATTTCCGATCTAAAGGGTTAGATTGGCACAACAGTGAAATCTTTGAGACACAACTCCCTGTATAATTTCAGCCCAAATGGACAACCGAGTCAAAAGTTATGACCCTAAAAAATCCCTACATCATTCTCCTCTTGTTGAAAAGAACACAACTTTTGCAAGTCATTATCTTCAAGTTGTTGCCACTTAATGAGATCTAGGTTCAGTAACCCCCCCTTTGTAATCCATGTACTCTATGTTGGTGCTACGCCTTCCCAATGGACCAGATATTGGTTGTATTGGCCTTGCCGAGTATGAAGGATATTCTTCTCTAAAATATGCACAATATTTTCCTTTTTCTTGCTCGGAATGGCTTGTTTCCAATCCACCTTTGCCTCATTGTCATCACCCATATCGTCCCCATGGAATATATATAAGTCATAAACATTAAACACGGGGTAAATATCGAGATCAGATGGTAAATCGACCTTACAAGCATTGTCATTAATGTTCTTGAGAATCTTGCAAGGACCAATTTTCTTATACTTCAATTTGTAGTAGGTTCCTCTAGGAAACCGATCTTTCTGTAAATAAACCATCACAAAATCACGTTCATTGAATACTTGGTATTTTCAGTGAGCATTTTTATAATTTTTTTCTGTTCATTATCGGCCTGCATTTTTGTCTCACATGTTGTTGCAACTATTGAATGTATTCTACAAATGCTTCCCCATCATCATTGATCCTATCCCCAAGAAATAGTTGTACCAAATCTAGGACACCCAAATGATTTCTACTGTAAACAACTTGAAATGGAAATTTACTTGTAGATCTATTCATTGAACTATTGTAGGCGAATTTTGCTTGAGGTAAAGCCAAATACCATTGCTTGGGATTCTCTCCAACAATGCTCTGTAACAAGTTTCCCAAACTCCAATTTATTACCTCGGTTTGCCCATTTGTTTAGGAGTGATAGGCACTACTAAACTTTAATTTAATCCCCACTTTCTTCCATAAAGTCCTCCAAAAATGATCCAAGAACCGAGTATCTATATCAGAGGTAATAGTTTTTGGAACCCCGTGCAATCTAACAATTTTTGAAAAAAACAATTATGCCATCGTCAATGCATCAATAGTATTCTTGCAAGCAATGAAATGAGCCATTTTAGAGAACCTATCAAAAACCAAAAAAATTGAATCATTACCTCACTATGTGTTTGGGATCCCCAACACAAAGTTCATGCTCAGATCTTTCCATGGGTCTGTGGGCACTAGTAATGGCATATACAACCATGTGTTATGTGAGTTTCCTTCAGAAATTTGACAAATCCTACATCGTGCCACATACCTGGTTATATCATTTTCCATCTTCGGCCAGTAATACTTATCTTCAATTAAGGCTAGGGTCTTATCCTTTCCAACATGTCGTGCCAAACCACTATTGTGAATTTCTATGATAATATTTTCTCTCATAAAACCAAATGGAATGCATAGTTGTTTGCCTTTGAAGAGGTAGCCATCTTGCATAAAATATTCACCCGAATAACATTCATGTTCCCAACGACTGGATTCTTCAACTGTTCCACAATCTCCCAAAAATCGTTATCAGACGCGTAGAGATATTTTAATGCAACAAACCCAATTACTTGATTTTCCATGGTTGTCAAAAGAACAATGTATTGACTCAAAGCATCTGCAACTTGATTCTAGCATACTAATTTGTATTTCATGACAAAGGTGTAGCCTTGTAAGAAAGAGACCCATTTTGCATGTCTTATGTTCAATTTATTTTGGGTGTTTACATATTTTAATGAAATATGATTGGTAAATAACACAAACTCCTTCGGCACTAAATAATGCCTAAAATGTCACAATGCTTGCACAATTGCATAAAATTATACATCATATGTGGAGTAGTTATTTCTTACCTCATTCAACTTTTCACTAAAAAATGCAATTGGTCTACTTACTTGGCTAATTACAACTTCAATGCCTACATGGGAAGCATTGCAGTCTACCTCAAACACTTTATCAAAATCTGGTAAGGCTAATATAGGTTCCTCAGTTACCTTCTACTTTAAAAAATTAAAACTTTCCTCGGCTTCATTGGTCCACATAAATGTCTTTCCTTTGGTACAATCTGTAATGGGTTCTACAATACTGCTAAAATTTCAAATAAATTTTCAGTAAAAGGTGGTCATCCCATGAAAACTTCTTACCTATATTATGCTCTTAGGACTAGGCCACTCCAAAATTGCTCTAACCTTCTCTGAATCCATAATGACTCCTTCTGTCGAGATGATAAAACACAGAAATACCAAACTTTCTTGTAGGAACCTACATTTCTTCAAGTTTCCACAAAGTTGATGTTTTCTCAACGCATCCAATATAATTTTTAAATATTGCAAGTGGTCTTCTTTGTTGTTACTGAAAACTAGGATGCCATCAAAATAAATGACAACAAACTTACCAATATAAGGTCAAAGAACAATATTCATCAACCGAATGAAAGTACTAGGTGCATTGAACAACTCGAATGGCATCACCATCCATTCATATAGTCCACCCCTGGTCTTGAAGGCAGTTTTCCATTCATCCCCTTCGCGAATCCGAATTTGGTGGTATCCACTCCACAAATCAATTTTACTAAAATATTTATCTCCAGCTAGCACATCCATCATGTCGTCTAAGCGTGGTATAGGAAATTGATATTTGATGGTAATTTTATTGATTTCTCTCCTATTTGTGCACATCCTCCACATATTATCCTTTTTGGGAGTCAACAATGTCGGTACAGCACAGTGACTCATTCTTTCTCTTACAACGCCTTTTTTTATAAGTTTTGTCACTTGTCTGTTTAGCTTTGCATGTTGTGTAGGACTCATCCTATAGGCATCCTAATTAGGAAAATATGATCCTAGGATTAGATGAATGTGATGTTGAATATCCCTCTTTGGTGGAAGATCATCAAGTAGTTCATTAGGGATAAAATCAACATACTATTCTAGTATCTTGGTCACCTCAGTAGGGATTGATATGTCTTCCTCGGAATTGATATAGTATTAATGTATATCATAATCATGTTTCTTTTTTTTCCTTAGCAAGCTCTCTTTCCAACAACATATTCTCAGCTTTCCCCTCATCCTTAAGGGGCAGTAAGATGACTTTCGATCCATCCTTCCAAAAGGTGTAGGTATTATTTTCTCCATTATGCATGACTTTTTTTTCATATTTCCAAGGCCTCCCCAATAATAGATGGCATGCATCCACTGGAATGACATCACATCAGACTCCATATTTATAAGTCTTACCAATGGAAAACTTGATCAAACATCTTTTATTAATGGTGACTTCATTCCCTTTTTTGAACCATGCAATTCGGTAAGGATGGGGATGTGTTTCATAGCATAATTTGAACTTGTCTACCATCTCTTTGGAAACCATATTCTCACAACTGCCACTATCAACAATAACTTGACATACCTTTCCCTCGGAAGTGCATCCGTTTTGAAAAATATTTTTTTCGAATCCAATAATATTCATTATCGCTACTCTACCTTTGCTCTTTTTCATGAATCACCATTGACCTTTGTATCATGAGATTCTCCCCCATATCATGAGGGACTTCAAATTCAACTCCTTCTTCTTCATTTTCAACTTGGACCAAGTTTAAACTAGGTTGGTATCCTTTCTTCGGCTCTTGCATGTTATAGTTTGGGAATTCAAATGCTCGATGACCCTCTACACCACACCTAAAACATATAT
>ML782938.1:51853-68341 GCA_009831015.1 Picea engelmannii
CTCAGCTCCTTGGGATGATTCTCCTCTACCATAGTTAAAACCACCCCGTGATGCAGACGATGTACCCCTCCTTGCTCCTATATTCCTTTGAGAAATTGTTGGTTTTATTTTTCCTTGGCCTTTAAGGATAATGCATATGCCTCTTCCATGCTATGAACCTATGCATGCTCAGTTCATATTGAATAGAAACTTTTAAACAATTCACATACCTTGCAGCCAATTTCTCATCAGTTTCCTGGTGATCCATGTGAATGGACAACAGATAAAACGTGTTTTTGAGTTCCTCCATAGTGGACAAGTTTTGCTTCAAGTTTTGAAATCTATGAAAAAGGGTCTGGGCATAGTCCAACGATAGAAATTTTTCTCAGAATTTCTTTTCCATCTTATTCCAAGTCCTAATTTTGTCTTTTCCTTTTTGTGTTCTATCTTTTTGCACATGATCCCACGAGATCATGGTGTGACCCTTCAACTTGGTGCATGTAAATTTCACCTTTTTTTTCCCTCTATCATAGGCTTCCATTCAAAAAAAAATCCATGGCATTCAACCAATCTATTAACTCCTATGGCTTATGACTCCCTGCATATTCTGAAAGTTCCATTTTGATCCCATCATTTCTCCCTTCTAGATCCCTAAGCATCCTTTCTTCAAAATTCATGTGCTCTAATTGTTCTTCTTCATGCTCTTCATGTTCTTCTTCATGTTCTATATGTTGATCTACATCTCCTTGCTCTTTCTCCTCATCAGACACTTCTCTTTGTATTATTCTCTGACTAGCCAACACATTTGTAAGATCTCCTACTTACCTTTGGAGGTTTTGCATATCTCTACACATATGAGCAAGACCGGCTCTTCCTCTTCCTCTCCCAGCCATCTTCTTTCTCTAATACCAGATGATGTAGCCAATAAACTATGATTCATTCACGAGATCTAAAAATCATGCAAACACACGAGAATGGAAAATAACTCTCTTTTTTTCCTTCTCCATTCTAACTATTACAATGGAAGTTCAACCCCTTATTACTACTATCTCAGATTTTCGAAAACAACTAATTTTAGAAAATTCTCGCATGACTCTAAAACTGACCAATAACTAAAATCTAACTAGAGCGACATTATTTTTCAACTCGCTTTTTTGATTAGGTGCATAAACTAAGAGATAACTGATAATTACTAATTTAAAAATTCTCGTAAAAACACTAAAACCCTAGTTTGATGCCTTACATGAAGGAATTTGGCCCAGAAAAAGTGTCGAAATGATGTATGATCTAAAGGATTAGACCAACATGACAGTGAACTCTTCGATATGAAACTCCCTATAAAATTTCAACCCAAATGGATAATCGAGTCAAAAGTTATGACCCTTGGAAATCCTTGCATCATAAATCCAAAAATACACAATGAACAACCACAGTAATTGCGGAAACCTAAATTAAATAATGTCATTTATGCTCGTTACCTAGTCTTCAAAGAAGAGTCACTCTTTGGATTTCCCATGTCATTGATATTTTAAGTGTCTACATTTTGCTTTTTGAAATTCTTAATTTTTCATTTTGTTATGCAATTGTAACATTAAAAAATGAACAATTTCTTTCTCCTTAGAAGCCAAATGATCCAAACCGAAAAGCCAAATGATCTTGAAAATTTTGAAACTCCTCAAATATACTTGTATCAATGTAGGTAGCAAACTTCTACAAGCTATCTCAAATTCAGATAAAAAGGTATATGACCTTTTATTGATCTTCTTGTAACTATTATGCAAATCTATTTTCGACATAACTTTCCTTACCCCCTCAACGTGGAATCCAAGGTTCATAAACTTTTTCACACACTATTACAATTTTCACTATCACAATAATGTCATACGAAAAAAAATAACGCTAAAAAGATTTCTAATAGTTTATCAATTGTAACTTTGAAGACAAGTAATTTTCTATCAATGATATTTTACACAATGAAGATCTAGTAAGAATTATGATACCTTGCTTCCAAGAAGCACAATCAAACTATCAACCATGAAACAATTAATTTGCAAACTTCAATTTCAACATGATATACTTGACATACTTTTTTTATGGTCACATTTTATATGCTCATGGCATACTTTGTTTATGATCAAAATGTACACCATGTATCTATTCAAGAAAGTGGTACAAAATGGGTTAAAGGAATCTCCCAACATATGCTTTGCTTCATCTGCAGTTAGTGATATGCTCAATGACTATTATACAAAATTTAACACATTTAAAAAAATTATTGTAATCAAAATTTTGTATAAATATCTATTCTCCATCTTCTTTTATTCAATTTTTTTTCACTTTTATTTTATGTGTTTTTTTATATAAATAATATAAATATTAACATCCCTACCCTTCTTATTTTCTATATAAAATAACATAAATATTAACATCCCTACCCTTCTTATTTTCTATATAAAATAACATAAATATTAGCATCCCTACCCTTCTTACAAACCAAAATAAATTGCATTATGTAGAATGAAGGTGTTTTGAAAGAAAAAATGTTGCCTCTAGTGCACAGTGGAGGCAAAAGATGGGACGATTGAATTGATTCCACTTTGTAAAAGCTATCACTTCTAAGCTCTTTCCCTGCCTTATGAAATTTCCTGTGAAAACTATGGATATGACATTTCTTCTACTATATAAAAGAAAGGCTTCATCACATTGACATAGACAATCTTGTTATAGAGAAAAGAGATATTAACTACATTTTACTAATTATTTAAATTAAGAAACATTCTACATTTCAATGCAATTTATATATTTTAAGTGTATTATGTAATTTTATGAATAATTATTTCATCAATAGAAACAATGATATTATTGAATAACTAATATCATAATTAAATGTTTTATAAATTGATTTTTTTTGTTTAGAAGGAAATTCATTATTTTTGTTTTGAAATTTATCCAGAATAATTTTGAATTTATGGAATTGTAAATATGAAATATTAACATTAGGTTCTAGTAAAAGTATTTGAAGATATCGAATCCATTTTTATAATAAAGATAACAATTTCATCAATTTAAAATTTCAATTTGAAAGATTGCCCAATTAAATTTTCCAAAAAAATAAAAAAAAATACACAAATTGAAATTCATATTAAAGCATTCAATTATAAAATGTAATTGAATACCATGGTTGTTGTGTTAAAAACAATATTTAGATGGTGAAAAGTAGAGACTTGCAACAAATACTAGTAAAATTGAGATTTTGTTGAGATGCAAAGATATTTATAATGATAATATATATCAACTTTACCAAAAAGGCAACAATTGAGTGTCTTCCTTGGTAAGTAATCCAAAATATTTCATTATTCAAAACAAATTAATAATGAGTCAAAGTAATTTGACTTTCAATTAAAATATAAAATGGAAAATTTTTAAAATCACACTATTATAATTATAAATAAATTATTTATCATTAATGATGATGATAAAATTAATTAAAAATATATATTTTATAATAAAAAAATTTAATTTATCAATAAGATTTAATTTAAATTATTGAAAAATAAAATATAAATGAAAAAATTTTAAAATTACATTATTATAATTATAAATAAATTATTTATCATTAATGATGATGATAAAATTAATTAAAAATATATATTTTATGAAAAAAAATAATTTATTAATAAAATTTAATTTAAATTACTAAAAAAATGATTATTTATTTTTTTATTTAAATTTACTTTCACTAATAAACTTCTTAATAATCATAATTTGTTGAAAAATAATATTTAAATGAATACCACACTATTTAATTAATATAAAATAATAACATTAATAAAATAAAAATAAATAATCTTATCTAATTGTTATCACCCAAAATAATGATAATTGTGAAGTGCACGAGGAAGGATTTGGTTTGGTCAATCTAATGTAGTCCCTTGATAGTAATGGTTACCAACCCAAAATAATAGTTGGCATGAACACGAGGTAGGATTTGGTTCATGCAAATGAAAGAAGCCATCATTATTGATCGTATATTGTTGTCAAAATCAAATGAAATTATTGACATGTAACTTTATAGTTTTAAAATACCAACGACCTTTATGTGGAGAAAGTGGAGGAACACTAGGAAGATCATTCCACTGCAAATTGACCCTATCAACATTCCTCATTAACAAAACATAATTTCTCTAATTTAATATTGTTGTTAATTCAACTTGTACTTATGGAATGTTCCAACTTTAGACTTAGTTATACACTTATACAACAAAGGTTTGGTAGGGTATCCAATTGTATTATATATTCATGAATTTCAAAGTACTTTGAATACCAAAATAAAGTTCAAGGAAAATAATGATAAAGAATGTTTAAAAAGTTAATACCAGATTATTGAGTATGGAGTCAAATAATTTATGATAAGGGTGTGATATGAAGTTGAACAAAATTTATAAGATAATGAATTTTTAAATAATTTTATTAGATTGAATATTTAAAATTTATGCTATGACATAACATTAAAGGCATTTGAAAATAAATAAAAATGCATTAACAACTATATAGAATTGAAGATTTTTTCATTATAAGTATAAAATATGTTATGCAAAAGTAGTAGTTAGTACCAAAAAAATTCGGGAGGTTTTTTGTTCTACACAATTCTATATCATTAAATACATACAAAAAAGTGATTTCTCTATGCTACATAATTCTATATTATTAAATACATACAAAACAGTGATTACTTACTTAGCATTTAAAGTATTTTTGTAGATAGTTTATCGAATATATTGTTTTAAAATACATATAAAACGAAAAAACATTCATATTGGTTGATATTTGGCATTGTTTTGATCTTCTGGCTCCTTTGAAGCTTACTGGTTGTTTCCATCTTCGATCTCCATTGGGACTTGGTACCCATTTTCTACCTCTGTCTCCCCTCCGTGAACAAAGTTTTGTGTGTCATTGTTGTTGAATTCCAAAGACAAGTTATCCACATGTTGTGTTGAGAACACAAACCTCAGCCTACCACACTTGACCTCAATAGAATCCAAGCAACTCCTGAAACTAAGAAGAATAATTGACACATTTTCATAATGAGAATTGCTCACATACTCCAGCTTGAAAATTTTAGTTGTAAGGTTCATAATAGCACTATTGTTCTCATGCCCAATTTCCTCACACCTCCGTAGAATTCGTTTGGTCTCTTCGAATTCCTCTTTAGCCATTGCTTTCCCCATTGTTGACCCTACCTCAATGGAAAGGTTCACCTCCAATGCAGTTGACAAGGCCATACCCCTACCTAACACAAGGCTCTAGACATCCAAAACTCCATCTCGGCACCATAGTAGAATCGCTTCTATGAGATGCCAGACGTGTGCATAATACCCACTACTCTCAACTACCATTACAACACACTGGAACCTCCATTGAAAACCCTCCTCTATCACAACAAACTCAAGAAGAGACCACCACCTATCCACAAGGTCAATGTCTCCCTCCATATTCTCTCTCGACCAAGCTACATGGATGAGGAGAAAAATCAAATTTCCAAAACAACAAATCCCATATGCACACCCATATCTTCCAACTCTGGTATATCACCTGCATTAGCCATCACTATAATTAAATGTAGGTAAGCTAACAATTTCCTACCAACCCTCCTCCACCTTAAGAGCATGCATACCCATATGGTCTTCCATGCCAAATGTTCATTGAGCACACCCGTCAATGACTTGAAATGACCAATCATTAACAAGTTAAGGGAGGGGGAGAGTATGATACTCCCCATTTTTAACCATATGGCCCAATTGCATAGTGGTTGTGATATTATCACATGCATCGACGACCCCATTCAACAACCTCCGAATGTGAAAGATAAAGATGTGATCAAAATCAAGGACAGGTTGTTTGATTTGAGCCACCAAACTTTGCAATTGATTCCCTCCTATTTTCAAGCTGAATTTTATAGCTCGAATGATGACCATAAAGTCTTTGAAGACCATCAAATCTTTGATTCCTTGCGATTTGGAAATATTTAGTCTATACCATAAGGAGTAGGCCGCGGATAGGTTGTTAGACCCCTACCCAAGCCCCAGGCATAGTGAACGAACTTGTTCCCCCTGGGATCATGAAGACTCCCACCCACTCATGTTTCCCCTAGAATAACCATAAGATTGTAGAGAAAACAATTAAACATAATAATTAATAATTTCAATATAAGAATACAAGATGAATACACAATTGGTCATTAAGAGTTCTCCATTTCAATAGCATTGTTGGTACGAAGAGGATCCAATTCCTATTTCATTTCCCTTCTGTGTATAAATAGAATCTCTTGAAACTCCCTTCAAGGGTCATTGGAGAATATAACAACAACAACTAAAATCAACTAACCTATGAAGAACACTTGCATTAAACATGTCTTTAATCTTCATATATTTCTCCAATGGAACTAAACAACAACAACATTAAATACAATCCACACTTGGAACATACATCAGTTGCATCAACAGTCATCCAAATCTTGTGTTTATCTCTCCAAAGGAGAACGACTATGTGGAAGACAGTACTTGGCATTGATGTGAAATCACCTCCCCAACATCACAAACAAGCCATTTTTTATAGGAGAATCCTACCATGTGTCTTATGATGATTGGTCCATGCAACTTATTTTTGGGGTCGAATCATGCCCTTATGGATAATCCAAAAAATGGCTTATAAATGCAAGCATAAGTGTCATTGATATAGAAATCGTCAACAAGCCTATGGTCGTTAAGAGCTTCATGGAAGAAATAGTTGTCAACAAGCCCTTCATCAACAAGACAGCCATAGAGTGTGATTGATCAACAATTTGTTGACAAGGAAATGTACCAACAAGAGATGATCATAAAAAAACATACTACACTAGTAATTCCCTTACCAACAATGAAAATAATCAACAACAAGCAACAAGTTCACCAATAATAGACAAAAATTTCACCCACAATGAACAACAAGGTTCATTGACAAGCAGGCATAGGGGGGTCACTTATTAGAAAATGTTCAAAACACATGTGTTAATGGGCTTATGAAAATTAGTACCCCTATTTTTAGAATTTCCCATATCCTTCTCTTATTTATCTAGCCTCCTAGTGGTAAATTAATTTTAATTATTTATATTCCATTATGGAAATTTTACATTTTCGTCCTAAAATTTGGTACCAACAATAAAAAAAATTGTTCTCCTGTGTAATTTTAAAGTCCCTTAACCCCAAATTTTTACCATTATATCAAAGTCTGCATTTAGAAGATTAAATACCCTCATGTATTCACCACGTAGTATTTACCATACTTCTAGAGTGATCCTCTTGAGTAAGCGGGGTCATATACAACGAATTTATAGACAATTGCATTGTTGATGTCAATGGGATGGAAAAATAAGAATTGAACTTGGGTTTGTCAATGTTGATGGAGATGTCATTGACAAGGAAATGGTGGAGTGTGACTGAGAAGTAGTTTGTCAACAAGGAAGTCTTAATCATACACAAATAAATGTCTAGTGGTAAATTCTCCATGTGTCTGTGTCTTCTCAAGTTTTTCAATAGATTTCGGCATATTCTAAAGGGAAACAATGTTCCTTTGTTAGATTATATTGACAAAATCTAACACTTAAATGGAAACAATCATATTAAGAAATTTATTTCCAACTAATGGGTGCCCTAATACTTTATCAAAAATCCTAAGGACAAGCTAGTCTTTATCTGCAAAAACCCATGTGTACAATTTAAAGGTGGAATTGTATGTTTTAATAGGTCCTTTTAGCACTAGAAGTCACCTCCAGATTGCATTGGAGGTAAGCCCAGTACCCATCAGAGTTTTATATGTCACGGGATGGTTTTAAAGAGGTCGAATGGGCACATACTCAAGACAATATTGTTTTAACTCAGAAAACAGGGACCACCATGCACAAGCAGGTGAGGTCTTGATCCAACTTCAGTCAGTAAGTTGTAGTAAAGTGAGTAGGAGGAAGAACTGGTGAAGAGAATGTAGAGGTTTTCTATGGGCATCCAGTCTTCCAATAGCCTAAGGAAGAAAAACTCAGAAAACAAGATCCTCTTGGATTCGAAGTTTCAGGAAACTGAAGAGCATTAAAACAGAACTGCGATCAAACATACATCGCAACATAGCTATAACAATCCATGTGAATCCTTCAATCATGGACACTTTCGTATCAAAGGCAAATAAGATGGAAATAGAAGATGACTTTCATTAAACAATAAGTCTCAAATCAAGATACATAACTAGAAGAACCAGAGCTTCATCAAAACTTTACAATGTGGGAGCCTAGCTCAACCATCGACCATTACAAAATATCAAAAATACATACATATACTCAAAAATTCACCCAGCAGAGGTGTGCTCGAGATTCTCGTCCAATGCCATACGTCGGTGTCTTCTTAGTTAGACTGTGCATGCAGTCTCCTCTGTGCATGCCTTCCCCTGTCAGACGCAAGCTCTTCTCTGCCAGTCCTTTCTGGATTTCCATTTATGTGGTGAGACGATGTCTCAACTGCCGCCTCACTTTCATGAACTGTCTACATCGGGATCAGGAAAGGCCGCACTCTGAACTTCACCATCTAGAGATTTGTTGGACGCTTGCATGGAGGACTTGGCATGCAGACATGGACGCTGATGATAGGGAGCTAACGAGATGACTGGGACTGCGTGGGCGCCAAAATATCAAATCAGACCCCCGACTTAGGCTAAACGCCATTTGTGGGTTTCTAAGCCCCTTTTCTCGCAAATTTGACCAAGGTGCCACTTCCTTAGGGAAAACAACCCCCCTTACAATAATATGTGTTAAAATTAGGCTCCATGGGGGATAGAGTCCTCCCTGGGAGGCTCTAATATCTTCAGTAGTTCCAGTCACCTTCTGCATTGAGCTATGGAGTCAATCTAAAAACATCATGATGAGGAAATACAGGCCGACAAGAACACTATTCTAATAATGAAAGCAAAACACATGGGCTCCAAAGGAGCTTATTTATGTACATCCTAGACTAATTAATTTTTACACAGTGCTAGGTGAAATCAAACTTCCACCATAGGACCATAGCCACTCAAGCAACTTCCTAGTTGCAAATTTGTTTATTTTGTCAATTATTGATAACCGATAATGCAACTATGACAGTAGAACAGTTACATTCTTTAGATTTCCTCCTAATGTTGAGCTCAGGATAAAGTTGGGTGGCTTCAAAACATGAAGGAAATATAACTGCATGTATTCCTCCACAAGCTCATAGGACAAGCGACAAACTCCAGAAAATTTGCAACAAGTAGCCTCATTTGTCTTGCAACTGTTCACACAAGGTTGGATGTCTATGGCAAGCGCAGGTGGGTGAAAGGTCGGTGCAGGCTAGCTGATCTCAGGCAATGGCCGCTCACTAGTAAGCTCTATACAGGATATAGGCAACCCCTTCTGTTGTTCATTTTATTCTTCATGGCTCTCCCAAGGGTCAGATTCATAATCGTCATAAACAGGAATCGTGGGAAATATCTGCTCTTCAATCTATTGCTCGGTGTCTTCTGCAGGTCCAGGATGGTTGATTTCCTCATAATATTTTTCTTTAGTGAATAGAGGATAAGACTCTGTTGTATGATCTTGGAAATCCTGCATATCCAGCTCAGAAACTGATTCATAGTTGTCATACATGGGATGGTTGCTTCCCAAGCTATCAAAATGTGATGTAGGGCTCTGTTTCTCTTCATCTGAATACTCATCAAAGTTGGGTGAGTGAAGAACTCCCACATCTTGCAAAACAAGGGTGATCTCATGATCCTTCATTTCAATCCCAGGTAAAAACACATAGTGGGAAATCTCTTGAAGGAAAAGAGAAGAATCCTCTTCCACAACAATCTAATCTTTTAATTCCGATACGACAGGTTCATCAGGGGCAGAATATAATGGTGCTTCGGCTATGAAATCACCAACACCATCGTCATCAGCAAGGATGTCAAGGAGATCTGCTTCAAGGACTGGAAAATCCTCTGTGCTTTCTTCAAAAGAGAAGCGAACACAATCTGCCTTCAATTTATCCATCCTAGCAGAAAGTGACCTCGCCAGCCACGCCAACTCAGCCAGGGAATCTTCTTCCTCCTCGCAGCCTTCCTCCTAACAACTTTCATAGCTTTCGTTCTCACAACTTTCATTTGAAATAGTCATACCTTGAACACGGTCTTTATATTCTTTACAACAATTATGACAAATTAACTCAGAGGAATAATACCTTTGACAATGATTATTGAAAGTTGCATGAAATTCTTCCAGGGAGGAGATGCTAGCAGGGAGTAAGGAGTGATACCATTCACGAGCATATCTTGCTAATGAGAACACAAACATATTTAATAATACATCCTCATGATGTATCTCCCATTCATGCATGAGTTCATAAAACTCGCAGAGATGCTCTGCAGGGTTGTCCTCTTTACGCTCTTTAAATATGGGCAAAAAATTACCCCATTCATCCATAGTAGGAATAACATTTGGAAAACCAGGAACATAGGAGAAATTAAAAGGAACAAACCTTCGAGCCAAAATTTTCTCCATTTGAGACCAATGGAGTCGCCAATCGATCCTTTAACCATGGAGTCGCCAGGTGAATTATATGCAGTCTGAAGGTGTCTGGTCTTTGTTCACCATCAAAAACCAAATCTGGTCATTATCGTTCTTCCGGCGAGCTTTTCAATCTAGGCCAGCAGCTAAAGCCTTCACGAGAAAGCTTTCCTTTATTGATAATCCTCTCTGGGTAAGTTTCAGGTGTAGCCTGAGGCAATTGTGTGGGTCTGCCTCTGGAAGCCACAACCGAAACAGTGGAGTCACCAGGTGCACAGTTGCAATCTTTGATGTACTGAGTTCTGATGCACCTTCAGAATTAGTAAGCTTTGTCATTCAATCCCAGGGAAAATTCTTCAATTCGTTCCCCGACAATGACGCCATAAATTTTAGCACTAGAATTCACCTCCAGATTTCATTGGAGGTAAGCGTAGTACCCAATAGAGTTTTGTATGTCACGTGATGGTTTTAAAGAGGTCAAATGGGCGCAGACTCAAGACAATATCATTTTAACTCATAAAACAGGGACCATCATGCATAAGCAGGTGAGGTCTTGATCCAACTTCAGTCAGTAAGTTGTAGTAAAGTGAGTAGGAGGAAGAACTGGTGAGGAGAATGTAGAGGTTTGTTATGGACATCCGGTCTTCTAGAAGCCTAAGGAAGAAAAACTCAGAAAACAAGAGGGGATCCTCTTGGATTCGAAGTTTCAGGAAACTGAAGAGCATTAAAACATAACTGTGATCAAACATACATCGCAACACAACTATAACAATACATGTGAATCCTTCAATCATGGACACTTCCATATCAGAGGCAAATAAGATGGAAATAGAAGCTTACTTTCATTAAACAATAAGTCTCAAATCAAGATACATAACTAGAAGAACCAGAGCTTCATCAAAACTTTACAATGTTGGAGCCTAGCTCAACCATCGACCATTACAAAATATCAAAAATACATACATATACTCAAAAATTCGCCCAGCAGAGGCGTGCTCAAGCTTCTCGTCCAATGTCATACGTCTGTGTCTTCTCATTCAGACTGTGCATGCCTTCCCCTGTCAAATGCAAGCTCTTCTCTGCTAGTCCTTTCTRGCTTTCCATTTATGCGGTGAGRCGATGTCTCAACTGTCGCCTCACTTTCATGAACTGTTTGCATCGGGATCAGGATGGGCCGCACTCTGAACTTCACCATCTGGAGCTTTGTTGGACGCTTGCAAGGAGGACTTGGCAGGTAGACRTGGACGTTGATGATAGGGAGCTGACGAGATGATTGGGACTATGTGGGCGCCAAAATATCAAATCAGACCCCTGACTTAGGCTAAAGGCCATTTGTGGGTTTCTAGGCCTCTTTTCTCACATTTTRACCAAGGTACCACTTCCTTMGGCAAAACAACCCCCCTTTCAATAATATGTGTCAATCATGGGAAATATTACTTGCTTTTGTCCACTGATTCCTGAGCCAAAATAAGTAATCCCCAACATGATCACACTTAAATCATCAATATCACAACTAAGTCATTTGAAAGACGATGATCTTCATCTAACATTAATACCAACTCATATTTATCCATATTGTTCAAAATAACCACCTCTCACCTTCCTCTTACTTTTTATAAATTATTATGAACCTCTCTCATGCCTTGACGACCAATAATTTCATAATAAACTTACTTTTATATATATTGATTTAGTTTTGATTACGTTCCCTAATCAATCTTCTAAATAGAGTAAAATTTTCAACCTCCATCAACTCACTCAAAAACCTCAAGGAGGGTTTCACACCCCAATCAACCTCCCATCAAAAACCTCAAGGAGGGTTTCACACCCCAATCAACCTCCCATTTACATATCATTAGAGTGTACGTTTAATGGCTTCACTAACATTTCCCATTTACATATCATTAGAGTGTACGTTTAATGGCTTCACTAACATTGGAGAATGACATGAGCACATTACATAAATTAATATTATCAACATATCAAGTAAATTATATAATTATATGTTTTCTTCATAAAATAACCAAGATGAATACATTTTCAATGGAAAGATGAGCCCCATTGTCCTCCACTTTGTGGACACAAAGGTGAAGGTACTTGGGAGCCCAAAAGTGTAAAGTTAGATTTTAAAAACCCAATTTGATTCTCATAAACCAGTCCAACTGTAAAGTTAGATATGAAAAATCCAATTTGATTCTCATGTAAACCAATCGCGGCCTACTTGATATTCTAAGGTCCCATTTTTAGATAAGAAGCTTACGATGACCACTTTTGCATTTATGATTGTTTTTGGTGAAGTAAACCACGTTGTCAATTTTTTTTGTATAGGTTTACATGTATATTTGTTTTTTAGTTTTTCCTGTATAGTCGACATGTATTAAATGTTTGGTCAAGTTGGAAAAATGATGGGCTACATGGCATTTAGTCCCCACATGGAAATTGTACTCTACAAGTGTGAAAAAAAGAAAATAAATCCATACATTATGGTGTGCTATAGAAAGGTAAATTTCTAAAGATTTGAAAATATGTCCTGTGTAATGGACACATTGATATGGATTGACAATGGCAAAATGCTATCCATGTTCCTTTTTTCCTCCCTTTCTTTGTGTTTTAAGTGTAAACTTTCTTTTTATCATTGGTAAATGATGGGTTTTGAACAGTTTGTAACGGGTCTTAATGTGTTTTGATTATAAAAAGTCTCATTTGATTTAAGTTATATATTTATTATTAAGAATGGGTTTTGAATCATTTATAATACGTTTTAATGCATTTTGATTATAAAAAATATTATTTGGATTGAGTTATATATTTCTTATTAATAATAGGTTTTGAACTGTATGAAATGGACTTTAATGCATTTTGATTATAGAAAATCTCATTTAGATTGAGTTATATATTTTTTTATCAATGATGGGTCTTGAATAATTTGTAATGGCTTTGAATAGTTTGTAATTGGCCTTAATGTGTTTTCATTATATAAAGTCTCATTTGATTGAGTTATATATTTCTTACCTTTCTCAACATTAGAATAATTCTCTTTCAGTTAGTGGGTCCTTCGATTTTTAGTCTCTAGGATGAGATGCTTGTGGGGGAGCCTCTACCTTGGCCTACCTTGTTGGCATGTTTTATAGGCAGCATATTCTTGTCATTGATGGCAAGTACAACAATGGCGATGGCTTAAGTACAGGAAGAATGTGCCAGGCGGGCACCATAAGTATTTTAGGAAGACGCAACAGAGCAAGCTCGATAAGATCAGAAGAGATAGTGCAGAGTATGCTTGTTTGTCATTGATGGCAAAGATCACGACCAGCAGCGCAGGGATAATGGCAAATTCAACAAGTGATCATTGGATCCCATTCAGAAGCGTAAACTCCAGGAGTCAAGGAAGCAGCTCACAGCAGAAAATCGTGAAATGTGAAACCACGACTTAATCTCCATTTCGGAGTTTCGGATACCGGGAGTTGGAGGTGTCTAGGACACTCACGACAAGAATGTCAAAATCACGAAATGCAAAACCACAACTTAATCTAAATCGTTGATCAAAGGGAGATCGTGGACCATTGATCTGACTCCATTTCGGAGTTTTGGATACCGGGAGTTGGAGGTGTCAAGAACACTCACGACAAGAATGACGAAATCGCAAAATGCGAAACCACGACTTAATCTGAGTCGTTGATCAAAGGGAGATTGTGGACCATTGATCTGACTCCATTTCAGAGTTTCGGATATCGGGAGTTGGAGGAGTCAAGAGTCGAGACTCTTCATCACGGGAGTCTCGAAGTTGCGAAATGTGAAACGTCGAAATCCCGAAACAGGCACATCAACAAAGACTCCATTTCAGAGTTTCGCAGACTGGGAAATCAAAGATCAAAGGAACTTTAACCTTTGAAGTAGCGAACCTCGAAATCCTGAAACAGACACGACGAAGGCCCGTGAAGTTTTGAAATCACGATAAGATCTAGACCGTTGGCTCCATAGGACACGTGGCAAAAGATCGTCATTTCGCTGACTGAAAAGTCAAAGGAACGGGGTTCCCTAACCTCTCGAACTCGTGATATGCGAAATCGTGAAATAATCCTAGTCGTTGGATCAAGGACAAATCTGTGCCGTCAGACCCAGGAGGTGAATGTGGCAGACCATGTCAGCAAGGACATGTGGCAACCTACATCAGAAAGGACATGTGGCGCAATCATATAAGAACCTGGAAATCATAATTCTGAGTGACACGTGGCAGACACATGGATCATGACACGTCATCGAGTGATGTCATTCCAGGAATTTAGTTTCAGGAGTTTTAGCATCAACTCTCCCCCAAAGTCCCTAAAGCTAAAGTTTTGGGGTGGAGGATAGCCATCCGATCACCACGGATCGTGGACCATTGATCTGAAGAGCGAAGCGCTCAAATGATTAGCGAGTGGTCATAGGTTGTGGTCACATCGTCGAGAGTTGGAGGAAGGCGCTAACAACTAAACTCCATTTTGGACATCACGACTTGGAGAGTCGAGATGCCTCGCAACAGGAATTCGCGACATGCGAAATCGCGAAATGCCGAAATGAAAAAAACACCTTTTGGTGTAGGTTGTGGTCATGGTCAGTGGTCATGTGAGAGGGAGGAGCTAGCACCAAGCTAAGCTCCTTTTCGACGATCGTAACATGAAGAGTCGAGACTCTTCACCACAGGAATGCCGAAATGTCGAAATGCGAAATGGCGAAATCAACGTGAGACCCTATGCTTGTAATCCAACAGTGTTGCATACTTGGAAATCTGATCGAAGGGCTACTATTTCTCTTCACAGTTAATCGATCAGTTACGATTCAGTTAGCAAAATTGAATCATGACTCTTGGACAGTTGGCGATTTAGTTGCTGATGTGTTTTCTTGGAGGTTCACAGTGTAACTGCTAGAAACGACTAATGGTTTCTGCCAGAGGACTCGAAGATACTTCAGGGTGATCGCCAGAGAAGATGAAGAGTCTCGAGGCATCTTCCAGTGGCATGAAGACTGTTCATAGAGGCTATTGACAGATGTAAGATCGTTGGAGCATGGAACTCCAACAGAGGGAATGAGCTCGATTGTGACAGAGAAGACGAAGAGTCTCGACTATTGGAGAGGCTAAGGAATCTCGTCATAACACCCAGTGATGATGGACGCATGGGTTTAACTGCCAGAGAAGCTGAAGAGTTGCAATGATGATCAGGCAGAGCACTCGACATGGGGAGAGCATGCAGAAGCATTGTGAAGAGAGGATGTGGAAGATGCACAGAGAGAATAAAAATGCAGAACAGAGAAGAGATTGGTTGTTGTTGAGAGTGATCCAGGCGTGTAGAAGGAGGCAGTGTGCAGCAGTTGATATACACAGAAGAGGAATGGTGCATTGAATGGACATGGCGCACAGAGCATAAAAGGCAGAAGAACAGAAAGCCCAAGGCATGTGTGCAGGAAGACAGTGAGGCAGACAGAGCAATGCAGTGTAGCAGAACAGTGATGAGACTAGTAAGCCATTGATGAACATTATATCACTGTAATAAGTTTCAGTAGCAAAGATTAATATTTCAAGGTGGTAGGGAGGTGGTAGGTAGGATTGTTGTCCTCAGAGGTTCAAGTGGGTTCTTGAACACAGGGAGTTGTAGCTTCCATCTGGTTGCAGCCAGGAATACTAGGGTGGCAGGGTGGTGCAAGGGAGAACATTGGTTCTCTGATATACAGGTCGGTGCCTGTGTAACTGGAAGTTGGTGCTTCTATCCAGTTGGTGTTGGAACTCTTAGGAAGTTGGTGCTTCCATCCAGTTGGTGCTTCCTTCTAGTGGGTGCTAGAGAAACCAGGGAGTTGGTGCTTCCTTCTAGTGGGTGCTAGAGAAACCAGGGAGTCGGTGCTTCCTTCTAGTGGGTGCTAGAGAATCCAGAGAGTTGGTGCTCTCAGCAAGTAGC